>CM052127.1:11222859-11284898 GCA_028454245.1 Halictus quadricinctus
TGATTCAATTACTTTGTAATATACTTTGTATTATAATTTCTGGAGTAATTCAATAGTAATTCTGCACAACTCTGGTCGACCAGAACTTTCTTTCAGGGGATGAAAGTCTTTGACACTGCTCAAGATTTCCCTATTTCCCGAGGGAAACGATTGCACAGCGGTAAAAGAGACTCGCGGATCTTTCACTGAGAAGATTTCGAATCGGCCCTATTTCTAGGGGATGATCCCCGAAGAACCTTAAACTATTCGAAACAGTTCTACAAGGATGTTCTGTGGTTGAAGAACATCGTCCAGAGAGCCGCGCTAAAAGCAAGACAGCTCTACCTATCGTGCGATCTCGCGACAAGGAAGTCGACGACGTGCGTTCCTCAAAGCATACGGGACCGTATCCTCCGACTTTATGCAGATTCAGCCTAGGAAGTCTCTCTACCACCGAGAATGCGCGAGTGAATAATCAACGCGTCGTGGGAAGGAGGCTGACGGCAGAATCTGGCCGCAATCAACTGAACAAAGATGGAAGACACCGTCGAGGTGGCTGAACCTACGAGTTTGCTAGCCCGGGGCTGAACCTCGCTTTTTTAACTCTTTGGAGCTAGGTGAGTTAAAAACTATCCCATCTTTTGCTTAGCTTTTTATGCATGGTGGAATATATTTTAACCCACCTCGAAAAATTGAAGTTACCCATGGTCATACGTGAATGCGTAAATAAATGAAAAAAAATTTATGCAAATCAAAACGCATAAGTTGTGTGTGCTGATGTGATTGATGCATTGTGTGACGCAGTGAATTCGCAAAATTCTGTGCAACTAAGGTTTTTATTTCCTTTAAAAGCGTGTGCCTCAAAGAGGTAATATGCAATCACTGGACTTCTTCCAACCGGAGGATCAACACGTGTTGGACATTTTTAGCGACCTAATCGAAACATTATCCTTCCGGTCCTCTCATCAGAACTACTCTTATTTCAATTTCACATTCGTGCGTTCGGAGCGCAGTACAGTGAATTCCCGCTATAAGTCAGTTGCGCGGTTCTGGAGAGAGACACTTAGACGAAATCTGAGGTTCCCGGGGAACGTTGCATTTGAACGCAGTGCACGCTGGGAACACAAATGTCAATATCCGTCTCTATGTCATAAATAGACTGCGGATGTTTATGCAATTTTCAATTTTTGTTGGCGAATTTTAGGAAAGCGGAAACAAATAAATTCTAATTGTCGGTAGTATTGACCTTTGTAGATCTGAAATAAATAAAAATCGTACGAAATTTTGTGGAATTTTATAAACGTACGACGGTGTGGGTAGTTCCAATGACTTTCAACCGCGAAGCTTGAACTGACTTGTAACGGGAATTCACTGTAGTAGGGGTGGCGCATAGTGGGCCAGATCCGAGCCGTGTTATGTTTACAGTCCTTGGCGTCCGAGGTCTCGGGCGGTAGTGGGGATAATACGGCGACGTTTATCATCCAGACCTTGGCGATAAATATAGAGGAATCACTGTATTAGGTATCAGAACGTGTGTTGTGATTATCTGGCCGTTGTGAAAGATGTTTATATTCATAATAACATGAATTCAGCAGTTGAAAGTGAGCACTACAGATTTATTCCATTTTGTTGGTTCAAATTATTGTTTATATCCCGGGAAATCTTGACATTCAAAGTGTTCGTTTCTTGCAAGCTATTTCACGTTTTGTAGAATGTGAAGCCCAAGCTACCAAATGTTACTAATTGAAACTATCTTTAGGCGATAGTAACATTCTTATGCTTGATATAAATTCGAAAATGCTTTTAATTGCTATTTTATGAGAAATAATTTTTTTCCTCACTGGACTTGGTACTTCACCTGCAAAAATTAGGACTAATACAATCCACTGCAACTATAACTCTACGCAACTAGTCCGGTTCACGTTTGGGCTCATTTTAAGAATCTCAACAATCCACTGGTACTACATTTGAGAAGGTAAGACAATTTGAGATTTTCTTTAATTCACTTTTACTTTTTCCAGTCGTGGCGTTGCATTCATTGTACTCCTCGATCCTTGTCTACCGGGGTAGCTTCCTTAGTATTGGGAGAGTGGGGGGGGGGGGGGGGGTAGTGCCGTAAATTTAACCGTGCAGACTTCCCATAAATTGAACGGTGCACCGTTGCGAGCCGCGACTCGTTAACCGTGCACGCTCGGTAAACTTTAAGAGGCGACGGTGTCTCAGACCTTTTGTCACAAACGCGCAGCGAGAGCGGAATGTCAGCGAGAGTCGCGGCCCCTGTCGCACGGATAAAAAGGGCATCTCGGCGGCGGCATGGCGTTATTCCCTGTCTAATATCTCCGATCGCGGGTAGCAGAGAGAGAAACGGTGTTTGGTGCCGTTGCACCGCATCAGTATAAATCTTGCGTCGCCACCCTGCAGCACACCTTTCACTTCGTGCGGCGCACGTGTACACACGCGTCCCGGGACACCGCTGTCCTCAGGGTAAGGTCGCCACCGAGCAACAACGCGATCGAGCACCGATCTAACGGCGGTGTGGGTGCTAATTTCGATCGATCGGTGAACGGGGCACCGGCGAATAATCCCGGCGTGTCGCAGGAAAACCGGTGTGCGTTGCAGAAATACACCTATCGAGATTCCGATCGTGTTTGCCGGCGAAAAACGTAAGACAACCAGGGCCGCCTTGTCCCGCCTCTAATCCCGATCCAGCGAGATCTTCGTCGATCCTGTCCCGTTGATGTTAATCCTGGATTTACCGAGATATCGTGTAAACCACGATGTTAAATAGAAACGTGAATATAGGCGAACTTTTTCCGTTCAACCCCTTCCTGTATAATAATGAGTAGAGTGCGGATCTTTACTGAAAATTTTCAGAAAATGCTATAGTATAAAATTCCACAGAATTTAGTACGATTTTTATTTATTTCTGATCTACAAAGGCCACTACTGCTGAAAACTAGATTTTAATTGTTTCCGCTTTCCTAAAATTTGCCTACAAAAATTGAAAATTGCATTAACATCCTCCTAGATATGGATATTGTGCCTTTCTTGTAGGACAAGATTTAAGATTGAATTAAAGTATATAAGCATACAAGAAAAAATTTTACAGCAACAGGTTAATAATTTATTTAAAAAAGCATGGTACTTGAAATGAGACAGTTATATTTGGTACCGAATTTGTTAAACGAAATATTTGGTGAACTGTCTGGTATAATAGAATTCAAGGAATTCAAGAAGATTCTTTTTGAGAAAATTCTTAAACCTCAATGTTTGCAGCCTTGTAATTTTTGTGAAAGATAGGAAGTCGGTCACCCTCGGAGCATTTGCTTAATTGCAAAATAATTTATTATTAGCCTTATTGGATACTTTAGATATTATATCTGGAGCTCATCTAAAAACGAATGTAGGAAAAGAAATTCCATATGATTATAGAAATGACTGGAAGAAAGAACATCAGAATGAAGAAAACTATATCAACATGATTGTTACATCCCCGTCTACAAAAGTTACAAATACAGGATTGCGGAATTACAAATATTTTTTCTTTTAAATAGAAGAAGGGAATACGATAGTGTTTGCAGCCTATGGAGACATAAATGCGGCCCTGGTTAAGCGGACCGGAGCAATCGAGGCTTCTGGCCGCGAGCATGATCGAGTACCGCTCGACTGAGCTGATGTATTGGCGGAGACAGTTAGGGGATAGTCTTTTCTTTTGGCAGGGGATAGTCATCTCCGAGAAGCCTGAATGAGGATCGTAAGATCCTCCGGTGCTGCGGAAGTCTTAGAGGATGTGTCGAAGAGCTGCAATCCGGCATTGATCTTCTAGAGAGAAGATTGATAGAACAAACGAGACCTAAATTCCTCCGAGCCAAGCTATGGGCTGATCTATTCTAAACTGTCGATGAACATGTCCGTCGTAGAAAGTTCTAACTCGGGGTGGAAGACCTATCGAGTCCTGAAACTGCTTCTAGGATCCGTGGAAATTGACACTAATCCTGAATATTGACACTGATCCTGTGGAAATAAGAGGATTTAAATGAGCCCGCCTTGTGTCGATAATGAAGATTTCTGGAAATGCCGATCCCGATTTCTGGGGAGTCCTAAATCCCGAAAAGAGGATTCTGAGATCTTCATTCATCTCATTTTAGGAGACCTTCGTCTTCGTTGATCCTGAAGAAACAGGAGTTGAAGACCTTGAAGAAGGAAGTGCCTAGGCCGAGGTTTTCAAAATTGTTTAATTCAAAACAAAAAGGCAAAAAGTTGTGAAACTTCGACTTCAATTAATCAGATAAACTTTCAATTTAAGAAACTTTGAAATTTTAGGTAATTGTAGAACCCATACGAAGTCTAAGAGAAACGTGTGCCTAGATCTACATATAGATCTTCGCAGATCCTGAAAAAGTAATCAATCAACTTTAACCCCTTTAATAATGATTAGAACTTCTTTGATGCCTATAATCTACCAGGGAAAATAGAAAATTTGTATTTATCGTAAAACCACATGTCCTGTAATGGCTAAATATTGACTGCGATAAAATAGAATATCATTTCAATTGAAAGGGAATTAATAATATACATATTTAGAAAATTCTGTTTGAAGATTTCATCACAAGTCTGACTCAATATTATTGTACAAGGAGTTAATCTTGCCAAACTGACGCACCTTAAATTAAATTAAATTAAATTCTGATTAAATGCACAGTTGTCATTTTCATAAAGTGATGTAAAATCGTGAGTGTTAATAGATGCAGAGAAAGAGTAAAATTAGCCCGAGAAATTTCTTGGCCGATCAAAAGGCAGGTTTTCGCGGGACTCATGGTTTCCCATGGATCCACGGTGGATAGGCCGTCCGAGCGAGCCCTTAAGGGAGTTATGGACTGGTTTGTAGAAAATCCGCGGCTGAATAATGCACGGCACCGTTAAGCGCCAGAGAAATCGGATAGTGTAATCGCGATTCAACGCGAACCTCTGACAAACACGAGTCCCGTGGCGGGTCACAGGGGAAGAGAGAGCGAGAACGAAGGCTTATGCAAATTTTTCCTTTGCTTCAGTGTACGTTCAACCTTTCCGTGTCGTGTGTACAAGGATACACCGTCGGCCTGTTGTGCGGAGATTCCACGAAACCGACAAAGAATTCACGACATGGATCCGCGAGGGAAGAGTCCGGGCCTAAACGCTCCGACGCCGGGCGCTCTCATCGCTGAAATTGTGAATGAAAATTATCGTCGAAGGTCGCTAATTGGGAGTTACATTGAAGCGTACGCTGCAGTGATTACGGGGCTGCGATTGCTTCATTAATAAAACCGTTTTCCTGGATAGCTGATTGAAAGAAACGGGAAAGCTGGGAACAGTTTCTTCTAAATTCGGTATTGAATGGAAAATGAATTTTTCTCTATGGAAATTGTTATTTGTTTAACGAGATATATTAGATAGTAGATAGTATAGCTATTGGTACACTACCGCTCAAAAGTATCCGGACACTTGCGAAACATGTATTAGCATTGCATACAAGTTATCGTCGACTTTTATTAGTTTCTTATGAAATATCTAACATTTGAAATTAAAAATTACGTATGTGGAACTTACCAATACTATGCTAATATTAAATACGAGACTCATCGACGTATCCACCGCGTAGTGTACTTTTAAATATCAAAAGTGTTTGAATCGTTAAAAAACGTTTATGCGTAAAAGAGAAATAAAACGATGTTAATTAGTAATAGACTGCGGATGTTTATACAAAATAAAAAGTGTCTGTCTCTATTGCAACGCACGTTTTAAATAGATATCTTAATAATCTGGACAGGTTGAAAATATGCTTTTAAATTCTTCTAATATATTTGCTAGTTTGTGCTTCGTTCGTCTACTTTTGCTATAAACGCGTAAAATCCGTGGTCTAATTATTAATCAGGCCAATGATGAGATACAACTTTTGTCGAGTTGTACGAGGAAGAACGGGCGCAATGAATTGAGCATAGTCTCGCGAAGTATGATCCGTTCGAAGGAACTTTCAACAGGAAAAGAGTCGAAGGTAGACGCGGAAGATGGTCGTTAGTTGTTCACGGTAATTTGGCGTTCTATTAATATACCTGAAATCAAGCGAAGAGCCGTAATTCCTCCTGCCAAGCCCATTTATGACCTAATCGTGAGCAGCGTGCGTGCACGAACGCTGAACGAAGGAACCGTACAGCGTTCTGAAATGCGACTTACGAATTTGATACGCGGAACCGAAAACGTTCATCGTTTCCTATCTTTATATCCCGCTCGTTCTTTTTTTCCGCTCCCCGTATGTGTATGTGTGCGCGCGTGTGTGTGTTTGCTACCGGATTTTTCGCATTCCAGGACACTAGATATCGTGGCGAAACACTTTCACCCGCGGGAACATCAAAGGAACATCACATCCGAAAGAGAACACGGAAAGTTTCGCGGCGTTTCGTTAAATTCGAAACCGAATTTGTGTGTAATTTATTTTCTTTTTTTTTTCAGTTACTGTTTGAAAATATGGAACGAGGACAACGCCGGACAAATATTCGCACGTCGCAGCGGGCCTATTGTTCCGTGACCTACCTTCTTCAATGTGACATTAAGATGCAAATTATTTACGTAAGATCGTATCTTAATTCGAAGCCGGGACGTTAAAGAGAGACGCGGATATCGTTTTGATTAAACGATCCATTGAAAGGTGACTCAGAAATTGATTCGAATGGAATTTCTGGTGCAGGACAACGGATTTTACCATTGTCTGTCTGTTTTTACACTAACTTCCCGATGAGCCAGAGGACTTGAAACTTTGAACTTAGCTCGGAACTGCATGACGACACAAGACCGAAAAGCAGAGAATAATGATTTAAATAAAAAAAAGTTTTTAATATACCACGTTTTTGAGACGGGCTAGAAAGTGTAAAATAATTTCTCCTATGCAGATTCTTAACACCGTAAAGATGGTCCTGAAAATTTGTGATTGTGAATTTTGAATAGCTATGAAAATACTTGTTAAATCGAAAAATGTGGGGCGCATGCAATAGATAATTGACGCATGAACAGTTCACCGAAGGCACTAACAATTTTATTGCACTGCGAATGATATGAACTGTTGTGTCTCTACTTTTCGTTTTTAATTTCACAAGTATTTTCATAGCTATTAAAGATTCGCAATCACAAATTTTCAGGACTATCTGTAGGGGAAAAATTATTTTATACTTTTTAGTCCGTCTTAAAACCGTGGTATATTAAAAATTCTTAAATAATTATTTTGAACATACATTGGACAAACAATGAAATAAAATTTCGAAATTCAATATGTGACGAAACGATGCCCCCTACAGTAAAATTTGCAACTTTCAAATATCACTGTAATTAATTTTGTATAATATAAAATACATTTGTCTGAAAATTCTGAAGAAACTTCAGATTTTCGGGAACTGAGAATAATTCGTACGCTCGAAAGGCCGAATTTAAAAGACAATAATCCCGCGGCTTCCTCCTGCGTGGCGCACACAATGCGATCGCTAATCCTTGTTATTTACTCCGCGGTATTACATAATATTACATAGGCCGATAGGTGGACGGCGCGCGGTGCAATATCGGCCGGGTGTATTGTTTCAAACGGTGTCTGTAATTCATACCGGACCAACGTCTCCGTCCAAACGAGCGGCCTTGTAACATTGTAAGACTGCCGTAGGCCTGTTCGAATTTCGATTGCGAATATTACGTGTCGCCGGCAATCGAATACTTCGCATATTAGTTCTGTTCGAGTGGTAGAAAAAAAAAAGAACGAAGAATCAACAAAGACGAATCAAATCGAACGAACGAAGAATCGCTGCTCGTCGATGGAGGAAAGGAATACGGGTAAATCGAGATTTCCGATGACTCACGATGCGCGCACACGCATTCCATTGTATAATCAATCTTTGTCTGGTCGCGAAAAGGAAAAAAAAAAATCGCGACGATGCAGGACTCCTCTTATGCAACTTTTCGATCAAAAGACACGAGTCCGATTGGGTAATGTGAGGCAGGATTCGCGAAACTTGCTCCACCGTGCCTCGGGAACCATGATTTTTCAGGATTTGTGGGCGACGATCGTGGCGAGGTTCGTTTTCGTTGAATATCCCCATCGTTTTCTACTCTTTGCAATTTTTCAGTCCTGCAATCCCTTGCGCAATAAACTTTTGTTCCATAATAATTAAGGGAGAAACTATGTTTCCGAAATAATACTACTTTTCATTTGTTCTGTATATAATAATTAATACTGAGCTAGGATAGTATAATTTATAAGTATAAAATAATCTATTTATGAACAGTGAGAGAATCTAAGAGATTAAATCTAAAAGAATTAAAAGAAAAAGAATTAGAAGATTAACTAAAAGAATTATAAAATCATCGTGCAACTGGTATATCTCCTAATAATGTAAATATAAATTAATTCTGTCAGCCTAATCACTTATATTTTATATTCCTCAGTGTTCCCTCGTTAAAAGCACGTCGCCATCCCCACCCTACCCTGAAAATAGGCGTGTCTCACTGCTATGGGCGTGGCCAAGGGGCAGGGCACCGGCCAATGAGACAGTGCAGAATAGTGTCCACTACTATGTACAAGTTCATCAACACTCCCAAGCTGTGCGTTACATATACGGAGGTAATAGTCTATTTATAAGGACACACAATGCCTCCTCTTTACATTCCTGCATTGTCAACCTTTCTACAGTCTCCTGTTATATTATTTTAAGAGGCTATCTCTAACAGCAAGCAGCTTTGTTCTAATCTCGTCCGCAGAGAGAAAAAATAAACACAAATCGTTGACTCATACAACGGTCATGAGTGTGTTCGGTGTCCTTTACAATCTCATTTGTAGTCTGAGACGACTCAGACGGTGAACTTGAGAATCGCTTAGGTGTACCGTGGAAAAAAGGAGAAATCCTTATTTGACTAAAATCGATCTAGCCTTCTAAATTGAAGTTTTTTTCAGAAACACAAACACAAGTGTATAGTCTTGTTTGCAGTGATGCAAACATGGACTTGACAATAATTTGATTGTACTATGGAAAGAAATGGGATCCGATAAAAATTAATCTAACTTCATATTTTCTGTCTCTACGAATATTTGAACTAATGTGTGACTGGTACAAGTATTAACAGGACTATGCAATCTCGCTGGTAGTCTGGAACGGTTTAGACACGGATTTCAGCAGGATAGTACGCGAATCACTTAATTGTACTGTGCAAAGAAGTGCAAGAAACGTTAATGGGATCAGATAAGAATCGGTCGGGCCCCATAATTTCGGTCTCTATGAATAATTCCACGAATGTGTGACCGGTACAAGTTTGCGGGGACGATCGCTCGGAGACACCTCGCCGGTCAACCTGAATTTCAAGATGTTCCCCGGTCCGATTGCCCGTTTTTGCCGTTTCTTTCCCAACCGAGCGGCTCAATTGGCGAATTTCGTGCAGAAACAGTGGTCCCCTAATTGCGCCCAAATTTGTACGGGAGATCAATCTCGCGAAACGGTGGCGAGCCGTTATTCGCGAACAGAGAGGATGAAAAGAAAGAGGGAAAAAGCCGGCGGCAAGAATGATCATCGACGACCAGGACAATTGAACCAGAAGTCGGGAGTCGAACGTGGCCGGACGGCGTAATTAAATTCAAATTGGTTGTGTTTTACCGTGGCCGGTTAAGTAAATATTCTTATCACGTTGGCGAACAAGCGGTCCTCGCTAAATATTCATCGTGCGCGCCCGCAGAACGTGGTCGCCAGGTGAGAGAGAGAGAGAGAGAGGAAGGGAGGGAGACAAGGCGGGTCTCTTCTTGAATGCGAAGGTATTTACCGGCCACGCGATTGTGTTCATGGATGGCAGCACGATACAGACTGAATAACATTACCGCGAGCGAGGTGACACGCGTGTGCCGCAAGCTTTTTCTGACTTTCCTGACTTCATTTCGTGGTGTAACAGTCGCTGAAGCAACTTCGTTCTACTCACCGTCCGAGGACATCGCCAGGGGCAGCAGGTCCCCGGCTGCTTTCAGCTGGTCGAACTTCTCTATCAGCAACAGCAACCTGGAACAACAACAGCAACATCATATAGGGGATGTAAACTTCTTGTAGAATCATCAGTTAAGGGGTGGTCTTTACCTAAACTACACCATACAATTTTTAATATAACATATTTCACGTGAACCTTTTTCTACTGGCCAATCGATTACATTCAGGCGGTGAGAAGAACCCTTATTGATCATGTAACAGTTAATTTAACCCTCATACTATCCTCAAAAATAATAGCACAGAACATCCTTCTACGTTATTAATTCAATCAATCGTACATCAATAAAAATATCGTATCTTAATTAATTACATCGCAGCGTCAGCAGAGCGCAATAACAACATAGCACAGATAATGAAAGAATTGTAGCTTGTGTGTCACATAAATTGTACATTGGTTTTTTCCCGCCATTTAATTAAACGTTCGTTTTTGCCGATTTCCACGTTTCTAAATCACTCTATCATTACACTCTTTGTAAACGTTACTTTGCGCAGGAGGACTGTCATCTAACGAGGCAACAGTTAAAGCATATGATACCTCAACCTAGCAATTAGGTAGGCAGTACGTATATAGCTCAACAATTAAACCTGAACAACCGGACAAGAGACCAGCAGTTGTGTAAGTGATGCTTCTAGAGTGTCTCTTGGAACAATGCTCAAAATAATTAGGGAACACCCACTGGAATGACTTCATCGCTTACTGAGGTATTCAATATCATCGAAGTTGAGGCGTGATCTAATACTTTGACCGACTATGATAACTATAGCACACACTTCCTCGTAGCACCTACGGCTATGTAAGTGAAGCTGCTTAGCATCAATAAAGACAAAAGAATACATTTCTGACTAACACGTTAACTCGGTGACTAGAAAAAGTAGATGAAAGCAAGGAAGATTTAATACTGCAATGACTTACAAATCAAAATTTATGACAATTGTTCTAACATTTATTAATTATTCAAATAAATACAGCAATGTCAGAAATTTCTTTTTGTAATTTAGAAAATTCTTCAAAAATTTTAAAATAGATACAAATTCAAGCCTCTTCTTATGATGATCCCTTAGCTCTAAATGTTTTAACTCTCTTACACTCAGGTGAAAAATGACCCATTTTTTATTTTGAATACTGCGAAATCTTTTGTTTCTTTGGGATTGTGACTCGATGTTGAGAAACGAGATTATGAACAAAAGATACAGTTGGATTGTAGATTGATTAGGACTTTCGTGCAACTGTTTCTGAGAAGCTAGCGAGGGTGAAGCACAGGAGCCGCTGTTTAGTGGTGTGTGCCACCGTTTTGTAGAAATTAATTTTTTTTTTCTTGAAGATTTTCCATGAATCGATCTCCTCCTCACTTACTTAGCTTGCGGTACATTGTGTTTTCTCTGCAGGTCCACGCGCAGCCGTTCGCCAACGTGTCTGTAGATGTCTGCCAGCGTGTTCATCGCAGTCTCCCGGACTTTTTCGGATGGGTCCGAGAGCAGTTTCACGATACTTGGAATCACGCCCGACAGGATCATTTCGTCCGCGCCATGCCTGAAAAAGGATTTATCGTGGCAATTACGGAATCAAATGTTTTTTCTTCCTGCAACGGAATTTGCGACATTAGTCTGGCACGCACGAAGCGTCTCCTCTGTTCCAATCGAATTACAACGGTTAATACGTTGATACTTTTTGCCCGTACCTGATTGAGAAGTCTGGAATACTTTGGCCAATTCAAATCTTGGAAGATAATCTTAACCATTATGTGGACTTAATGCTCTTACAAATGTGACAACTCAATCTATGCATTTCATTTTCAGCTTCTTAATGTATCTGAGCAGGTTTTTCATTTTCAGTTACGGCTAGGCTGCGAATTTTTATGCTACATTAATTGCAAGACACTGAAGCTACATAAATATTTGCTTTTTCTCTGAATAGTTGTAATCATACGAAAATAATACAACTTCATTTTTGAATTCTTTAAATGTTCTTTCTATTTTACACTTGATCTACTTATTTTTGTTATACATAGACAAAATCCGCAGTCTAGTAATGTTTCCTTTCATCGAGATATTTGGACTTTTGTGTCTGATTTGGTAAAACAATATTTTACCATAATATGTAATACATGATATGTATCAATATTTTTATAATTTCTATAAGTGTAAAGGGAAAAATTATTTTTTTGACCCTTCCTGTAGTTCCAGTGTTAAATTAGTATGCAGAAATCTTTGCAGGACGAGCCATTCAATTTATATGCTGAGCATTTGTTTTGAGAATTTGTTACTGATAGTGCACTTAAGGTTAGGTAGGTTTGTATGCTCGCTACTGGAGACACGTGTTTGTCTATTACTGATTACTTTCACTTGGACGGGCATTTACAAATATTGATAGTGGTGTTGTCTTACACCTTTCTCAAAGCGATTTTAGAGATAAAATATGTTTGATCCCAGTAGGAACAGTCAGCGGTCAGACAATCTCTAATATTGATGTTCCTACAAGAATCAAAGGTTTGTACCAGCAACTCTCATTGTATTATTGATGTACTTTCTTATCAGGGATCTTCTATTTATATTTGCTGAGAAATCCAGAATTCTCTTCACATTTTTCAAGACCAATTCCTATCACAACGAACCCTTACAATTTGGCCGATAATTATGATATTTAGACCTTCTTTGGCATTAATTTTATTGCAATTTAATACGGGAGGGTTAAAAATTAATAACATCCAAATACAGTAAATTCTGCTAGAAGGTCCCTTGTCCCATTGCAAAATACGATCCATAATGAGGTCCAGGTCCCATTGGAAAATTCGATCAGCTCAGAGAGGACGCTTCACGAGATCAGAGTCCAAGTGATCCTTACTCGTTCAATGTTGTCGTCAGCAGGATCAGGGCTTCTTCCCTGAGCTTGGCGTTTTTATGAACAAAAGACGGTCGCAGTCTGTCCAGGAGTTGTTGGGGCGACATGCAGCCCTTCTCCATGATTTTGAGCAGCACCAGCTGCGCCTTCTCCCGGGTCGCATCCTTGCTGTCTCCTGCGGGAACAAAGAATACCGTGTCACCTAATTAAAGCGGTTACAGCGACACGCGCGCACGTGATCGCGTGCAGATCACGCTGCCGGGGACAAAACTGAAAAGACCGGTTTTCGCCGTATATTTATATCTCGGTCGTAATATCGCGTCGCGTTGAATGCGGCTCGACTTCCGTGCTTATTTTATCCGGCGCTCTCGGCGAGTGAGCGATGAAGTTCAACCGATAAGACGCTCCGAAGCGGCTGAAATACGGTTTTCGCATACAGGGTGTCTACTTCTGACTTTATCGCCTCTTGCGAACTTTATTTCTTCAGCTTGTTTGTCAGCTGTTGCGAGTTATTGCTGGCCTGGGGATCTTCAGTCGATCCACGGGGCTTACGAATTTTTCGAAATTTTTTTGCAGAAAAACCATCGAATCTTTTACATTGGAATTTTTCACACGTATCTATTGGTATTTGGAGTACACGTGTGATTTTTCCTAAGTGAAAATAATCAAAATTACACGAGACATATCTTTTCGTAGCTGCCCTTGAGAATGTAAGTTAATCGTTTCTTGAGGGATTGTTTTTTAAAGGGGATTTTCGAGTTCTCTTTTTATATAGAATAGATATTCAACATATAAGAGAGAGAGAGAGAGAGATACTTTTTTTTCATAAATTCAATGTAAGAAAATATGTATGATTAGAGTGCGTTCTGTAAGGAGTCTTTTAAAAACTCCGGCTTTTGTAAAATGATCTATGCAAAATGGTGGTTCGCATAAAGTTCCGCGGTCTAATTGCTCTCATTCAGGATCGGGTGACATTTTTTCCAGCACTCAGTCTGTGAAGAATGCTCCAAAACTAAGTGATTTAATGAGCAATAAGTGGACCGCGGAGTTGCTTGCGAATTCCCATTTTTGCAGGCGGAATTCTAAAGGACTGTGCTTAAATTCCATTTCTTTCACGAATGATCTCAATAAATTAGAAATAAAATTTAACGGTACTCGAAATTATACATTCTATAATATTTCCATCATTTTTGCGTGCTACGAGCGCATACAATTTTGTAGTATGAAAACATCTTACCCTTTTAAAATAGGGCCAAGGACGAAACAGCTGAAGACGATTCTACAGTATCGATTTTGACGACCCAGACAGCAAGAAATAATTCTTTGAAATAATTTGTACGGGAGATTAATATTTTACATCATTCTGATGCCAACAAACCGTACCGTTTTACTGTACGCGGTCGTAAAGTGTGTGGCAGGATGCAGTTGGACCAACTTCATCAAAATGATGTCAAATATACACAGAATATAAAGATCCATCCTCGGCATCCGAACCCTTTGTGTCCTGGATGACGTCATTGTCATTTTTCTACTGCCGCATTTGTTCCAGATACTTCAAGGCTGTTTAAATGCTGCTGAGCATGCGTATTCTTTTTAAGTATGTTTCCACCTCAAGTTCAATTAACCCATTCAACCAATATTCTGTGAAAGTACAGAGTTCTTTTCCCAGTAAATGGAAAAAATGAACAATCAAAAACTGAAAATATACGAAACTGCATTGTTTGCGTAGCTCAACTATTTAAGTATAGCTTTTGGACTGAATGGGTTAACTGTAAAACAATAACTACGTTCTCCTCGCAGCAGCATTTACACAAATACATTGCAAAAATATCAAAACTTTTTTCAACACAAAGTGCAATAGAAAAATGATTCTAAAAATTGCGCTCTCAAACGTTTTCAATAGTTTTCGAAGCTGTTGACACAATTTGCTAATTTTACTATATTTTTAAAAACAGCGTTGTTGATACTTGTTAAACCCAGTTACCCAATATTTCTTTTATCAATTTTTGTAACAACTTTAACACAAGAGTTTCAATTTTTCGGAGACAATTACACCATACAGGATTTATAATTTTAATATAAAAATGTAAGGGAAAAATCTGAACGCTCAGATTCATCGAAAGCAAAAGGAAGCTGCTGAACTTTATTTATTGTGAACAAAAGCAAATTTCTCGGTTTAAGGAAGCACCGCAGGATAGTCACGTGTGGTATTCAGTAGTTCTGCTATCAAGCACGTAAATAGAAGTTCTACCATTAAATTTTCAGGACCGTTTACGTATTTAGGTTGGCCACGCGGGTGTAAAGACCCCGAAGAGACCTGGAATCGAACAGTAGATCTTTACTCTGGAATCGGTATCAGAAAACCGACTCGGCAGCGAGATATTGTCTCCGATCCTGCAGTCCAGGTGGCTTTCTTTTTTATCAGAGTCTAAACCGGGGCCAGGTATCACCGGCGATAAAGTTACAGAGAGACGGAGTGTATGGTCGTCGAGCGAACAGTTTCACAACTAGGCTCCCGCGAGCAGCGAACTGAAGCAGAAGGATGCCGGAGGTTGCGCGACAGTTTCCTTTATGAAGAATAATTTACGAACAAGCCGGAAACGAAACGGGCAGAACGGCTACAGGAAAGAAAATAATAAGTTTCGCGACACCTACCTAGTCGATCTATCGTCGGCTGAATTATGCTGGAGACGTAGGGCTTGAAGTCGTGGCCCATTCGATCCGCCAGGAACGTGAGCACTTCCAAACCATTCTGAACAACCTGCAACGAGAACAAAACTTTATTTCTTCTTTTTCTTTCTTTCACTCTTGTTCTGCTTTATGAATCGACTGCGGAGACCATTAAACTGTGCCCATGCTACATATAGCAGACTTTTTGTTGTTTTCTTCTTTTTCTATTCGGCGAAAACGGTGACTTTTTCGAGGTACAGTGAATTCCCGATATATGTCAACAACACGGGTCTTGGCAGCGTCGTTTATCGTGCAGGAGACAGATTATGCCAGAATGTAGCAGAATATACTACAATATACCAGAATATACCAGTATATACTAGAATATACCAGAATATACCTGAATATACTAGAATATACCAGAATATACTAGAATTTACCAGAATATAGTAGAATATGCCAGAATATACCAAAATATACCAAACTACACTAGAATATATCAGAATATACCAGAATATACTAGAATTTACCAGAATATACCAGAATATACTAGAATATAGTAGAATATACCAGGAAATACTAGAATATACTAGAATATACCAGAATATACCAGAATATAGTAGAATATGCCAAAATATACCGAAATATACCGGAATATACCAGAATATACTAGAATATAGTAGAATATACTAGAAAATACTAGAATATACCAGAATATAGTAGAATATGCCAGAATATACCAAAATATACTGGAATATACCAGAATATACTAGAATATAACAGTATACACCGGAATATACTAGAATATACCAGAATATGTGGTATATTCGTGGCCCGTCACGGGGTATACCTCGCGGTAGTGGGGGTAATTCCGCGACATTTATCATCCAGGTCTTGGCGACATATACAGAGAAATTACTGTAGATGCAGCTCTTTCTTTACACGGTAAATGTGTTCCTCAAAACACCCAAAAGTAGTGAAACAATTCTATGAGCTCCGAGATATGCACAGTGGATCCGAAAAATGTTCGAACATTAAATTGATGGTATTTAACCTGTTGCAATTTCGTAAAAAACAATCGTACAGCAATAAACTTTGACTCATTTTACAACTTGGAGATTCTACTTTCGCACTGCCTTATTCATTTTCCTATAAGATATTTTTACACGACGTAGCAGATGAGAAACTGAAGACCCATTTTTCCTCAAAAATGCTATAAATTGAAACCTCTGTAGAAACATGAAAAAATTTTTCCGTGAATCAATCTTCCACAGATTTGAAGATTGGAGTCTCCCTGTTACAACGACACTGTGTCGAATTCCTGTTCGAATACTTTTTGGATCCACTGTGCATACGTATTTTTTTTTTTGTATCGTATTATTTTAAAATTGTATTTAAAAAAGGGTTGGGTGTTGGAAAGTTGCTCGTTGTGGCTTCAGTGTGGACACAGTTTTATCGAGGAACTCTTCGTCGTTCGCTTCAGGGGGACGTTGTTTCTGAGTCTCTCATAGAGCTAGGAGACGATCGAGGTGTGCTGGGTAATTTGTTCGACATAGAAGGCTCTTATGCGGTTTCTCTGACGAGGGATCAATTAACACGCTCGCTGCCGGTGTTTCATGCTCGTCACGATTTTTCGTGGGAGGTAGACGTCATGCATACGCGAGGATTTAATTTTTCATTAAAGGCTATTGTCGTCTGTATGCACGTCGTGGTTTAATTTTAGAAGAGATTGGCAGGCCGAGGCGCCTAAGACAGCAACGTTAAATCACTTGCAGATTGTTGTGTTAAAAAATATTTCAATCCTTCAATCTTTCGATTGAATTGAATTTTGATGTATGACTCTACGATTTGAAGGATATCGTGGGAACGATTGACTTTTGAACTTTGCATAGCTTTTTTGCTAATTGATTCCTCAAATTTTAAATATCACGAAATCTGAAAATTACAATACGAGTCTCCCGTAGTTTAAAACATTTTGTGACAGGGTATCTACTTTTTTAAACAAAAAATCCTTAAGCACTCTTTTTGTACGTTCTTCATAGAATAATTGTATTTTATCAAATTAAGTTAAATTAAGGATTAAAAGCATTCTGAAAATTAATGTACAAATCTCGCCACGTTTTCTAACTAAATTAGACCTCTAACGCCCCGCGATTCGTCTGTGGATTTTCGCGTAAATTGAATGTCTTTTACCTAGATTAATTTCTGGAAACGAGGAAGAGCAACGGAGGATTAACGAGAAAAAGAAAGATTATCAGATTAAGTGAAAATTAAACAGCGGTGAGTACAAGAAGCGCTCCGAAAATACAGAGGAAAGTTTACAAACTCCTTAAGAAAATTAAACTCAACAAAGACGCTTTTAAAAATAAAAACAAACACCGTCAAACGTAAAGCAAGCTCTTCACGGTATCCTAAAGGTACCGAGAAATTGCTGCAATTATTTCTGGCAAAGTGCGAATAAAATTGCACCGGGTATGAAATATTTATGTTTGGCCGCTGCAGATTGAAATCGAGAGGGCGGCGTCAATTGGAAATTCATTGGCGGTATGAATTTAAATGTATTACAGGGTGAAAGTTCCCCATAGCGGGGGGTGTTTACGTCGCGTCGCAGGGTCCAGCGGCATATTGATCCACGGAAGATAAACTCCGCCGGTGCGCTTCCCTTAAACCTGAAAAAATCGTACACCCCTCTTGCGTTTTCCCCTCTTGCTCATAATTATGCTTCGTCTGCGAGCCCCCTCTGCGCACTCGTAATGATTACTTCGCGGTGGTTATTTTTTTTTTCTGCGTCGCGTCGCCATCAACACGTAATTGCGAAGGTTTGAGCGAATTACACACGTTCCAGTCCCGTGACTGCGAAACCGCTAAAAACGCCTAATGCGTGGGAGTTAGGGGTGGGAAGTTACTCACACGCGAAATGTACCCTCCGACAATCACGTGTTCGAACCCCCGAAATCGTGGCAACATTATTGTATTTTATTCCGGGAAACTCTTCTACCCCAAAACTACACGAAATCACCCTTTAATCTCCATAATTTTATGTTTGAATATTAACCCTTAGCACGTTCGCTCCCAACAAATTATTTATTTTTACATCAGCATTCGCGGTTATAAATTTCGTATTTTTTCATTAATTATGAAGAAAGATACAGTGTCATGTCTGCACTCCTCGGTGTCCGAAACCTCTCTAGCTTCGCGACGTTTATCATCCAGGCCTCGGCGACATATATAGAGAAATCACGATATATTGTCAGTTTACTCCCTCAGTTTCTAACTCAGTTTCAGTCTACTAACAACAAGCTTAAAATAAAATAACGTTATTCGACTCTGTCGAACATTCTCCTACAACCAGATAATCCTCTTTCCCAAAGGATCAGGAGGACGCGGATCGGGATCCAGAAAGCATTGCAAGTTGCCTCGACGGTGATCCTCTAAATCCGCGATTGCTGCCTCTCCGTTTTCAGCGTAACTGAGACCGCGAATGATCGAGCACGCCGAGTCTCGCGATGCCGTTAATGATCAGGCCGTGTGCTAATTATATGGAAGCCAGGACAGACAGCACGAGAAAAACGAAAAGCTTCGGCGCTGAGCAATGATGTCACAGCCAGACGACAGCCCTGAGAGAACGTTTACCCCGCGGCAACTAAAATAGGTTTATATGCCTATGTATAGCGGTTCGTTAAATGTATTTAAACCGTCGCCGCAGAGTAATGGACGGTTTCGCAGACACGTTGACATTGGATCAACCGCCGTGCACTTCGGAAACGATTTTTCACCGTTAACGCCTCGGCTCGACTTCTGGTATCGAGTAACGTCGAACGTGCCGGACCTATTAACCCTTCTATCACTATGCAATGTTTGCTGAACCGTTATCTCAACCCTGATGCCCGCAATTTTTTTTTATCGTCGTTGGTAGTTTCAGTTCTTTGTCGCAAGGAGTTTCTGACGAAAATAGTAGAATTAAATTGAAATTAAGAGTTGGACCATTCAAAATTTTGAAATTTCATTGGGTTTACCAAATTTATGTTAACCAAAAAATTATAAATTGCGATACCTACGATTTCTAATTTTTTCTATTAATTCTGTTTTCAGCCATTTCCATATTTGTACCATTCTGACTATATTTCTTGAATAACACGTAAATTAAAAATTGTAGGATTGAAAATTTATTGAGAATTGTTTCATTAGATAACGTCCACAATTTGTAATTTTCGCTACTTTAATAATTCTATTTTTTTAGCCTCTTCCTGACGAAAATGCTTTAACTGAATTTCATTTACGAGCTTGAGGACCAAAACGTCCCAGAGAATTTTTCCATTAGGTTCACAGGATTCTGATTATATTTTATAATTACCTTTCTGCTTTAAACATTTTAGTAACGATCAAATCGATGCTGGTGTTGAACTTTTGAGGAGGCAATTTCGAAGTTTGTTTTGTAGAAAATATTTATAACTCGCTGAGGTGCTGTTTATTGATATTATAGTGAACGTGTGGTTGAACTGAGGGTGGCGTCAGGCTTGATTGAACTCTCGTTATAGCTCGAGCTTTAAGGAAAGAAGGATCGCCGAGCTTGCTCGGAGAGCTAGGGGTTGAACCGACGATAAATGCACCACCCAACAGCTACACTTGCACTTTCTATATTGATCTGGCTCGTCCTCTCCGAGGAAACAGTTCGTTCACCCTCGAATCCCTTCGTCTGTTCAACGTAGAACGTTCGACTTGTTAACCACGGGTTTAACCCAACCGGCAAAGGAAGCGGAGGGAGCTAATCGTTTTAAAGTGAATCTTGAGGAACGAGGCGTGTCAGTGGTACATGGAATGGAAGAAACTTTGTCTTGACAAACTTGATATACCTATAATTACTCGCAGATTCTTATTAAACGTCCACTAAAAGGATCAAAGGTCCTAAAAAATCGTCTTCCAGCAAATTCAAATGATCAAAACTCACGAAAAATTTACTTCCAACCTAGCAAAAACTGCAGAAAAGGTAACGATCATTCCAAAATTATATTCACTGCGATTGTTGCATCAGTAATATATACTAAGACATTCAAGTGTTCCAAGACCCTAACAAATCGTCTTCCAACAAATCCAAAGTAACACAACTCACGAAAAATTTACTTCCAACCCATCAAAAACTGTAGAAAAGGTCACGATTATTCCAAAATTATATTCACTGCAATTGTTGCATCAGAAATATATACTAAGACATTCAAGTGTTCTAAGACTCCAACAAATCCAAACAAACACAACTCATAAATAGATTGTACATTTTATGCATTCATGACAAACATAAATATAAAAGGTAGAAAACTAAGAAAACATTAAATTGAAGAATGTTATTGCACTGCTTTCCAATACATTTTAATTTAACTTCCGTCCCTATAATTGACTTGAAAAACTTATTTCGCATAAAGATCTACTCATAGGCTTCCCGGTCATCCAAAGGCGCATAAAAACTCCCATTCATAATGAAATTTCTCGCAGTTGCAGCATCAGATGGTTCAACTATCTTCACCAATTGATCTTCGGCGAGTCGCAAGCCGGATGACCGGTAGCGCAATGAATTAACTGTTCAATTAGCGAAGATCGTCAGCTAATGGAATCATGGGCCAGCCGACGGAGTCCCAAGAAGAGCTGATCTCGTAGGTACAAAAACTGTGTGTCAAGGATCAACGGGTGATCGATGGCTATCGTCGTCGTCGTGGCCGGCGAGAGAGCCGGCTATGTATAGCGACGCACCTTGAACCCTATCTGGCGAATCAGCTAGCGCATAAAGTTCGCCTGAAAGAAGACTCTAGCAACGCGACCTCTTCCCCGGCCTCAAGTAGATCACGAACGGGGGACAACAATAGATCGTACGTGCACACGGTTCGAAGATCGTTCGAAACCGCGGCTACGCGTGGGCGGGTCGTCTGGCCTTATACTCGCCAAAACTGGGGACAGGGTCCGTTAACCCTTTCGACCCGAGTTTTCCCGATTTGGATCTACCGATTTATCAAGCTTTAATCAAGTTTCGAACTCAACGAGTTTTACTTGAGACACCTTTTCCAAAGTAACAGATGCACAAAGTCATTGCGTTTGGATATAATATACGGGGACCCATAAGTAGTCATTTATTTTGAAATCTAAAACAAACTTTGTAAATTCAAGTTTTTATTTCTTAATTTATTACATAATCTCCATCATTATCAAGGACAGTTTGCCGTCTTTCCCCCTCTTATAGAGTCCAGGGTTTGTGAAGCAAAATATGACTCAAGGTGCTTCCTTGCATCTTCTACAGAAGTGAATGTTTTATTTCATAAATAATGCTCCAGAGATAAGATGATAGTCAGAGGGAGCAATATGTGCGGTAAAACTTCCCATTGCAATTCTTAGATTTTTTCCTGAGTGAGTTTCGCTGTATGGGGTCGGGCATTGTCAATTTGCAGTATTACACCTTTTCTGTGGACTAGAGGTGCCCTCTTTTTCAATAGTTCTGAATACAGCCGTTGTAATTGCTGACAATACAACTCAGCAGTAACTGTTTCTCCAGATTTCAACGACTCAAAGTGAATTATGCCACGGCAGTCCCACCAAATGCACAGTAACACCTTTCTAAGTGATAAGCTAGGTTTAGGGGTTGATATTGAGGTTTGATTTGAAGAAAGCCATTTTATTTATTTTAGAAACTAAAATAATTGATTATTTATGGGTATTAATATTTAAAATTGTTCAAATGTTTTGGCTGAAAAATGGAAGAATTGCTACAGATTTCCACTTTCCCCGGATAATTGTAAATTGATTTACATCTGAGGTACGAAAATTTAAGTAGAAAATAAGGAGTGCAATATTGTTGAACGTCATAGAAAATTTTGGGTATCGACGTGAAGATTAATTGAAAATGTGGTGAATCATGGGGGGCCAAGGTGAATCATACGTATGACTCAAATACGAACGAACTTATGGACTGACCTGATATCTATCTGGGGGTGAGCGTATATCGAGTCCGAAGCTCGTGTATTAATATTTAAAACTGGGACGCGTGTGTTCCGAGAGCTTTTTCGGGTGGGACATGTGTATTGCAGTGGAGTTAAATAAAGTTTAACCCTTCCCAACTTTTTCAGTGTGACACGCGCCTTTTTATTATGAGAATTTATTTTTATTTTGAACCTATTTATGAATATATGTTTTCTTAATCTAGATGGTATTCAGTAAAGCATATTTTACGAACTGGCTCGCACTTTATACAAATTGTTTTCGTTCTCTTCTTCCTTTTTCTGTTAACTAATCCTACTCTTTGCCTTGTTGTGCTCTTGCATATAATTCCAAGATTATTGATCAATGTAATATACATTTACAGAACTGTATTATTGCTGGACTGCGGGAGTCAGACAGAAATTTGTTTTTTTAATCCTCTACTAACTTTAATAACTATGTCGTTAAATCCTTCAAATTGTTTTAATATGTTAGCATTGTAATCATTGCAAAAGACAATAACAAATCTAACTCCACGTAGGACCACAAAGAGTTACGGGAGTCTATTTTAATTACTTTTTCCAGCTTCTGTAATACTTTCATTGAAAAATAGCAAAATAGTGAAAATAAAAATATGTAAATTATGTAACAAGATTATAAAAATTATGAAATAAAATTATTGTAAATTTTTATGTTCTTGAGTGGTCAGATTAATTTACCTTTATTGACTTGCGGGTTAAATGGAAAAAAATTCGAGCATCGATCTATACAATACAACGCAAAGAAATTTTACATAAAACGTAACGAAATATAGTGATCGTTCCGAGTCGCGGACGACTCATGCCGCATCAGGGCCGAAGGGTTAAAACCGTCGAAACCACGTGGGAGGTTGCACCTTCCGCAGCGAAATGCATTTCACGAGGCGCCATCGCGGCGGATGACGAATAGAGCGCTCATTGCATTTCGTCGTTTGCTCCTTTATGGTCGCGATAGGTTCGACGTGGTGGCTCACATTGCGTTTATCGTCGTAAATCGCGAGGCAACTCCGCGTCCAACACTACTTCAACGGTAATCTATTTGATTGCTCTTTCGACTCATTTAAGCAGTGATTCTCATCGTTTGTTCTAATTTAGATTAGACTAGCGCTTAACTTTTTCCTGCAGGCCTTGTTTACTGCCGTTGCCTCGTCAGCTTCTTTATCTTCCGGACGATTGCTTTGCTTTCTGCGGTATTTTTGGCTTTGGTTTATCTCGCACCATATTCGTTCTAGCCGCTCTTGTCTCTTCATACGTCTTTGTCTTTCACGATTGTGTTTTTCCTCGTACAATGAAATTTCTTTTAATTACTGTTCTTTTATGCGAGCTTCAAACTGCGTCTTTGATCCGATCATTATTTTGTATAAATTGGTGTAACGTATAACGCCATCAAAAATTTGTTTAAAAACACTGTGCATTGAAATAACTGTTCGCACAGTCGCTGTACATTTATTGCCACCTGAAATACATGTATACACTCATTTTAAAAAATTTCTTTGACCGCGTCGTGTGGGAGTTGACCGTACGAAAAAACCAAAATGCTTTTCAACAATTCTAAAAGAAGCAATGAGTGGCTTCGACCCTTCAACCCCTTGCACTATATTATCGAGTGACGAAGATTTCGAACATAATCTAGTAAATACATAAATTATCAGTTTTCTTTAAACGGAAATAAAATTTTGTTGTTATCGATATAAATGAACCATCGGAGAACATATATACGGAAGAAATAAATTTTCTTCTCGGAAATTATAAACGACTAAGAAATAAATCAGAGGGCAAGGGGTTAACCTAACTTCGACGTTAATCAGTATCAGGTGACAGTCTGAAATCGATCTGGGAGTAATTTGCAGTATTTGAAGCGGGAATATTTCCGACAGTAATTTCCGCGTGCCCTGCATCCCTTTCATTCAACCGCCACGGTGCAATTGGATCACAATGAGGCTTGTTATGGCAGATCTTAGCTGCACCATTTTTTCTCCAAGGTATCGTTGCGTTGGTATCGATGTCAAGGACACAGGATACAACGTAAACTGTCGCGATATATGTCTGCCCCACTCTTTCTCTTTCCATCTTTGCGTCTCTCTCTCTCTCTCTCTCTCTCTCTCTCTCTCTCTCTCTCTCTCGCTCGCTCGCTCGTTTAGTTTTCTTCCTTTTTCATTCGCCGCGAACGTTTCCTTTTTCGAATTTAAACCATGACATCACCCTCGCATGACGGTGATCTCGATGCTTTTGCACGTGCATCGCGAACGCACACATTGTCACTTGCATAACCTCTCCACCGGTACACCTTGCTGCACCGCTCGATAACACCGGCGAAAGGTCGTCGTAGAAACGATAAATATCCTTATAATGCTCCGCGGCATCCTAAACGCCTCATCCCTCTCCCCTGGCGCCGATGTTTCATCGATTATGCTCACGAAGATTCATGGCAACCGAGGAACCTGTGAGATTTGAGCTCAACGGGATCTTTTTGTGAATATGCGAGGATTTATATCGATTTGCAAAAGTGAACTTAGACTTCGCGGACGAGTTATTAATAGAAAATAAAGAAAATTTTATTCGGACAGCAGGTAATAATTAGTTAAATGTGACGATTATTGCAGACGAATTTAAAAAACTGAAATTGAATAGAGTACAAATAAAATAGTCTTTATGCAAAATAAAAATTATTTGCATCAATTACAAAACACAGGAGCCAAATAGAAACTTCCTCCTTGCTTTATTGATTTTAATGAGCTGATACTAATACATTCATATTCTTAAAAGAACTCTTGAAAAACGTCCATAATGAATTCCTAATTTGTAGTTAAAAACGTTAAGAAGCGTGTGAAACTGTAAATAAAATAGTTAATTAGAATACGCATATTTGACTATCCCATTACCTCGCAAACAGTAAGTGACCCAAATAACTTCTGTCCACGACAGGCATTTAATTAGTGTAGTTGGAGTTCCTTTTTCTAGGAATAAGTAGATTTACCCTGTCGTGGTCAGACACGGTTAAAATCGGTCGATGACGAACGCTCAGCAGGTTTTTTCAAGAGTCCGGTTTTTATAGGCTCATTAGCAAGTTGAAGATAATATTTATTATTGCGCTGAAAAAATTTAAAAGATCACGTTTCTTGTTTTCTTCTCTGTTTGTTCAAACGGTGAAGCTGAAGTTTATTAATCTGAACGTATTCTAGTCGGTGTGCCTCGGTACAGAGCTACGATCGATATTTATTATGCCTGCAGCTATTTAATACTTATTACGTAATCGACGCATTGCGGTTTATCTTGCTTTTTGTTATAACCAATTATGATCGATATTTACTATCGGGTTCGACGAAAGTCGAAATTGTATGCGAAGAATTCGCTGCACTCGGGTCGCGACTGTATCATACATATTCTTCCTTATTGCGTCATTGCATTTTTAAGTGACTCAAGACTGGTCGCAGAATCAATTAGGCTTATGGAGCACGCTGCGGATAATATAACGCGATGGCACCAGGAGATAGGTTGCACACCTGCATATATCAATGTTATTAATCTTTAATACTGAACCAATAATTTTTTAAAATCTACGAGTTTTGAGAACTGCATAGTTTTTGAGTATTTTAACTTTCGAAAATGAGAAATATGTGACTGCTAAACCTTGAGAATTTATTTACATTTTATTTAAATTTATTTAATTTTATTTAAATTCATTTAAATATCAATTTTAGATTTTTCTTTAAGAAGACCACTAATGAACTCAAGTTTTTTGAATAATTTCCAAAAATTTCCTAATGCACTGACAAAATCCGATGGATTACAGTAATTCAAGAGTTCATCTTCCCCCGGGCGTGAATTAGGCTATCTGAGACAGTATCACTCATTCTCCGGGGGGTGAAACTAGCAACCCTAACTGTGGGCGCTAGTTTAATATCAATACATTACCAGCAATTATTTTACAATTTAAAAACATCTACGATTAACTGCCGAGGATTGCTTAGTAAATCGAGAACTATCAAGTCACCCCTAATAACATAATCTAATAATTTCTTTTGGGATTATTACGTAAAAGAAGATCTTTATAACATTACTCCCTTAATAGGCTTCCTACTGCAAGTAAAGTGTTAATATTCATTACTTTATAACACTAAAAATAACCAGCCTTTGTTGCCTTTTCAGTGGCAAAGATTGAATTTAAAGATAAATTTAGATCCTGCAGAAATTTTTAGTTACGTGCTCAAATAAATTATATTCACTCACTTCTCAAGAAGAAAAATCTAATTTCACCAATACGTTATTATATATTATTTGACCACTAGTGGTAAGCCTACTGACAAATTCTATGAAAATTGAGGGGTGTGGAAAATTAATTTCCCTGGACAGCCGCCATTAGGTATCGAGTCGAGACAGTCTACAAGCGAAATAACGCATTATCGAGTTCCCATCAAACTCCGCCAGATCTAAATTCAACCCCAACGTGCCCGTGAACCTAAGAGGTAGGCTGCAAGCCTGATTGAATCGGACTGCTCCCTGAATCCAGCAGCAAACCGAGCTCCCCGGAGCTCGGAATTGAATTTAGCGGCGAGGGACCCGGACCAGACAGGACTCGCAAAAGTCCAATGCCGATACCAACCGGCAGAAGATGGCTGGAGGATGTTGGAGAGGGATGAAATGAACCGCAGCAGAAGAAACTTTCTTCAGGCCTGATCGATAAGGCCGAAATTCAGAGGCTGATCACGTACCGGCCAGCAGGCTCTCTGCCAACACCGCGACAATGGCGAGTTTGCCGAAAATTAAGAACGGCCTGCAATCTGCAAACCTTCTTGATGGACCCTCTACCGAGGAGACGGCTGTTCGAAGCTATGATCCTTTTGACGCCGCGTCCTCTTTTGTCTGAACCTGTTAACCGGCCAGGGACAGCTGACTTTTCACTGGAAAATCCTTCGAAGATGAAACTAGGCTTTTACGTCGCCAAAGATTGCACCGAATCGTGCAAACGCTGATCCTAAGTCGTGTAGCCTATTTGTAAAATTGGTAGTCCCCGAAATCCTTTAACTAACTCTGCATTAACTCCTTGCCGCATTATTTTCTTCATAGCAGCAATCATTATAACGTCCTTAACAAATTCCTAGTAAAAACAGAAAATTAATATTTATCGTCTTATACTTGACAGTAAACCTGCCGAGCCTTAAAAGTAACTGATGTCATGTTGTCTTATAAAAATGACGTGAATTCTCGATATATGTCAACAACCGAGCCGTGTTATGTTTGTACTCCTCGCCGTCCGAGGTCTCTAGCTTCGTGGCACCTCACAGGGTATACTCCACGGTAGTGGGGACAATTCTGCGACGTTTATCATCTAGGCCTTGTCGATATATATAGAGAAATCACTGTATTTGGATGTTGTTTCTACTAAATATATTTATTTAATCATTTCCCAGGAAAGCGTCTTTATAATTTCAATAATAGTAAAATAAAGAATCTGGAACCGGTAATTTTTACCGTCGGTGGTAGGTTCGGTGTTAATATTTATGTTTTACAGTTCGCGCTCGCGAATCGTACAGTGTAAACAAAAATATCCAGCCATCAGTTTCCTGTATTTCTCTGAATGATTTATTTTCCAGTGAAACTGCCCGCTCACAGAAGAAAGTCTCTCCGTAGATCATCAATCACCGTGAACCACAAATTATGGCATTTATTACTTATCACTAGCGTGACGGATTAAGTCGTCTCAGCGAGTTTGCTTGCGCAGCGCGTGCACACAGATCGACCGAACTCTCCAATCAACAGTTAAAACCTACCGAGTATGATATTTATTAACAAGCTGCGGGGTGACGAAGAACTAACTACAAACTTTCCAAAGTTTTCGATCCCGAAGAAAGCGCGGCTTTCTAATCCTCGGAATAACAATAAATTTCTGAAATCGATGTGCTTTTCCACGATACTCCGAAAGTATTATTATGTCCAGAGCATAGTAATCATCGCTACTGATTAGCAGGCTGAGAAGGTTCGAGAGCAGGCGACTGCTTCGCAAAACCTGCGAGCAAGAAATCATTTAATGGCGAGTGAGGGGTATAAAAAAATATTCGATCTACTGTTATTGAATTACCATAAGCCATAAGTATGCAAATAACATCCCGCACGACTGCGACTCGAGTTTGTCGCTTGGAGAACGAAGAAGACGAGTCGCGTGCTTTGACTCCGTTTACCTTTCATGCGAATAAAACGCGGTCTCTTCGCGTGTTGCGGACATTTTCGAGCTAATAACGAGACTGCCAGCAACAAGTGTCGCCAGATAATGATGCGCGAGTATGCTGGTTTAAATGCGACCGCCGATGCCGAGTAAACAATACCTTAATTCTGTCTTATCTGGGATTGTCCAGTTGCGGTTACTTGAAAGAAGTCTAACGAGTACTGGAAACAATGGGAACAACTCTTCTCTTGTTCGAGATTCGGACTAATTACTGACAAAAGTTCCTTGAAGCTGTAGATTTTCAATCTGGACCGCTTGTGCGGGGCAAACTCGGCGCGCTAATCCGGGGAGCTTGATGGTGATTTAGTAGAACTTAATTTTAGATTTTTCACCTTACAATTAGTGCAATTTTAATGATGACGTTATATTGGCTACACTAGGTACACCTAACTGCAGAGCTTGCAAACAAATATTGTAATTATTTAACCCTGAATCAATCTTTGCTTCTACGAATTTTTGGAGTAACTCTTTGAATTTCCTAAGAAAAATAGCAAACTTCGGAGGTCCGTATCTTATAAACAAATTCGAAGTGAGTGAAATGATGACATAAACTCCCCCTAATTTCACGTGCACTGCGTCACAGTCCATTTTCAATTGTTTCAATGTTCTTTATTATTGGAATAAGAGCTAGGGAGTAGTTAGCGAGCCTGTGTAATCCGCAGGCTTAGTGTTAATACTCTTGTTGGCAAAATTGCTGTACACTTTCTCGAATAATTTACACTCGGAGCGTAAAAGTACGCGCTGAGAAAGAAGACGTTATTGAGCATCGTAGAGCATTCCGAGTAGCAGGTTAATACGTGAAGTTGCACTAATCCGAGGACGTGTAATTTCTCCCGCTGTGTTACGATCGAGATCGATATTCAGGGTGAAACAGAGACGGGGCGAAAGTGAAACGAAATCCCCCTCCCCCCGTAATTCGACAGGCCCCCTTCGAGGCATGTTTTCCCATAGTTCTTGGCGTGCATCGAACTTGATCCGATCCCCGGTTAACTAGTCACTTCTTAGAAACGGCGGAGCCGCGAACAACAACAATAAAAAGCGAACGCTAAATATAGGAGTGAACGGGCAACCGTACGTTATAAATATGCCTGTTTAGTGAGCGTTCCTGTGCGCTGCCCGGTGAAAAGTGTCCGTTGCAGTGTGCGCAAGGGGGCACACGGTTCATGTATTATGGAAGAAATTCAATTACCTCGGCAAAGTTTAGTTTGGCCATCGAGCTTATCACGACGAAGGGCGATAGACTTTTCTGTTGTATTTCGCATGCTGTGCTCGGACAGCATGACGCAAGCATATTGCCCGACGAAATTTGGTTAGCGTCGATTTTGCGGCGTTCACGTGCTCTGACGTCACTCCGGGCCCATTCTCATTAACCGAATTGATAGCAGCTCGTAACTGACGCCTTCATGCCGACCTTGTTTTTCTTTGCTGGAGTAGCCTCATTAGTAGACTCCAAAACTTATGCAAAATAAACATTCCGTGCGTCGTTTGCAATAAATAGGAACTGCATAGACATCTTTCTTCCCTTCATAATTTTAGCAGGTCACAAATAATCTTAAAATATATCATTTTGTTTCATCACTAGACTGAGGCGGATTTTATGCATTTATGACAAAAATGTGTAGGCGTATTCTAAAACAGTAGAAACATTAGACAAATTTGAAATTGCTGTTAAACACATTAAGAAAGAAAATAAATTTCTATTTCACTCGAGTTTGTTGCAATTCAGGTGGAAAATTTTGATTTTGCATAAAGATCCGCAGTCTATTCACCACCTACTCATTTTTGTGATAACTCCATATAATAAGTTATTATGCTCATTACTCTACACAAGGATCTTTATTCAAAATCAAAATTTCTCTTTGTTGTTTCCAAGGAGCGTCGACTTCTTTTCTGAATAATTTTAATAACTTGTCGGTAGTACCTTTAAATTCTGATCTCATTCAAGCTACTCTCCTGAAAATTGCATAGAATGAACGCATTGCGAACTACGTGAAATCAACTCTGTGCTATCATAAAAATTCCGAAGCCACCGTAACGTCTGTGGTGCGATTATAAAAACACTTTGACGCTGTTATAAAATTTCTGCTGTCGTTGCAGAGAGTCTGGTGCAGTTTCGAAGGTTTCCGCTGTCGTTGTAGATTCGTGGACAGTATTGTATCAATCCATGATCGTTATTGAATTGTTAGTTTCATTGTGAAGTCTTCGGCGCCGTTATCGGTTCCCGTCGAGAAGCTTCGTAGGAGAGTCACGAAATTTTCTTTCGTGACTTTCTCCTGAATATCTGCACGCTTTGGAACAGTCGCGGAGGCAATTGTACTGGAGACGCGAATGGAATTGAATTTCCTGGCCAATTGGCGTCGTAGTGGGTGTATCAAATCCTGAATGGAAGATAATGGGAAAAGTCCCGTTATCATTATCCGTGATATACATTTTGGCACCGGTTCCTGGCCGGGACTTATCTCTGGGCACGTCGCGGGTCTTCTTATTAATCTTGATTAGTTCGCTACTGACACGTTCTAATTAATAACGAGGAACAACCATGCGTGAAAATAAACAATACGAATTAATCCCCTGAAAAGCCGACTCTAAATTTCGAATTAATAGCACACCTGCAACGGGGCGATCATGTTTTTACTTAGTCCCCGTATAATCAAGCACGCGGCCTCGAACCAATTATAACTCAATTATCATCCGTTTATTATTCTTCCTCGTATATTATTCAACTCTAATTGGCATTAAATAGGCGATAACCGGCTATTCATTATTCATAAACGGTTATGGAACCTTTTACTGGAAATATATGTAATATTCGTCCGAGATAAACACTACGTGCGACGCAAACTGCATAGAATGTGATATGAATGGAGTATGCGCGCTCTTTCGCTCTCGGAGCGTCGGGGGTTGCCCTCTGGGGCAAGCTTTTGGAGCGAGTGGTGTCGGAAATGGAACACAGGTTCGATCTCTTTAATTCTATGCAGAGAAAAGTAGAATTTCTCTAGTTAAAAAATGGTGATTTAGGCCGATTCGTAGCAGAAAGAGCACGAGAAGGTTGGGCAACGTGTCCCGTGGTTCTAAAGCGTTAGGCCAATATTTTGCCGGCAAACGGTGTTTCCGAAGGTTTCACTTTCAGGTATCACCGTCAGGTATTTCTCCGGCTGTTACCGGCGAGCATTTAGCTCGATCTTAATGGACTCCCGGCTAAACACGAACGTCTTTCCGCGACATACTCCGCGTGACATACTGCGCCAAAGGACACGGATACGTACATGGCGTGAAAGTTCTTCCCTTAATGGTCGGCTCCGGTGGAACCGGGCTCGGTTTCGTGGTAGAAGAGGAAAGGCGAACCGGCCGGCGAATTCTGTTGTAAATAATCGTTTACATGGCGTGTCCGCGATTGTTGCAATTCCGAGGCCCCGTCACGCGAGCAACGTTATTAAAACTAAGGTCGTGATATCGATTTCGGGGGGGGGGGAGGCGCCGAGCCTCAAACGAGGGAAACCTAATCGTTTGGGGTGCAACGGAATGGTTCCGGTACTCCGCGAGCTAGGCGCTACATTTACGGATCGTGATAAAACCGACGAAAATAGTATTAGACCCGCGGAGACTATAGGGTTAAGGTGAGGAGAATAAAATTCGGTTGAGAACCACTTGGCAGAGGTGCATCATGATAAAAATGCTACACTTTGTCACTGAAACATTCAGATCGGGTGGGTGGAGGTCTGCTGGAATGCGTTGAGGTAATGCAATTCAGAACTGGGGCTGAAAATACTTTTTTGGAGCTGTGGTCGATGCTGATGATCTTGAGAGATTCGATCTTCAAAGTAGAACGAAAGTATGCCCTAAAAAACAATTTTTAAGTGATTATTGAATACTACGTGCTTAGTCAAAACAGTTATTAAAATGTACTCTCTTTGGGGAAACAGTATCAGAAATATTGCCCTTAAGGACACGCTAATAAACATTTTCCAGAATTGTACTGGAAAGATTTCAGTTTAGAAGTACAACAAAAATGTAACTTAAGAAAACAATTATTGAATGTTTATTGAATACTGCATTCTTAGTTGGTACTTTCCTTTAGGAAACATTATTATAAACATTTTCCCTAAGGGCCTGGTAAAAACATTTTCCAGAATTGCACAAAGAGATGCAACCTTCGACTTTCAACGAGTCGTACGCCCTTGTAAGGTATCATCTTAGAACTTTTTATTTGTTAATGTTAAACAACGTGATGTTTCCTAAAATTCCTCAAAATTCGACAACAAATATTATTCCTAGCCATTATAATTATACATTTACAATTCTTGAATCACCCACAAACAGTATAAATCTATATATTTAAATTTAACCCCACACTTAATTTCCTTGAATTGATTAAAAATTAAGTATTAATTAATAATAGAGATTAAGTAATAATAGAGCTCTTTCCCAAATACAGCAAACTCTTCCAGACTAAATAAATCTCCAACAGCTGCAAATGTTTTTAATCCTCAGAATCTACAGGAAGAATCACCTCTGAGACACAAGAAAAGTGTCGAATAAAAAGTTCTTAACCGACAACGAACAAACGAAGAACGGTCAAAATGTTTGTAACAAGACTTTAAGAGTGCACCTGCAACATAGCCTAACCCTCATTTCGATAACTACAACCCTTTATCCGAACTAAAATGTCAAACCTAGTCACGAGGTTGAACCGATTCGAATCTCCCGCCCATTCCCCAAAGTCCTAACCTTTCCAAGGGTCAATCTGCCCAGCGAATGATAATGCGAGTAAATCGGATCGACAGATCTCCCAGTGGATTGGGCAAAGCACCTGTTTCCCGCGTGGCAAAAAAAAAATTTATGTTTTCCCTTCCTGATCTCCCGCAAATCCTGCACATGGAGAGTCGAATTTGATTTATAAATTAGTTTCCGTCTCGCAATTGTATCGTTCGTTCGAGAGTATCGAGCGTAGAAAGTTTCGAGTGCACGGCGATATATAGGTCGACAAAAATAAAATGTACACAAATACTGTGTCCGGGGCCAAGGGAGTTCTACACTCACAACTGTCATCTACTGGTCATCGGCCATATTTTCGTGCACGCCCTAATAACGCTTCTACGATTAAATACATTCATCGTTAGCATGATCAACTCCTCGCAAAATTACCGGTTGAGCGCCACTGCTACGCACACAATCCATCCCGTTTGTCACCCGGCACACCCCACCATTTCTACGATTCCTTAATCGTTCTTATCGTTAACCGATCGAACAATGCGTGTTATTAAACAATCCCACGAAAGTACCCTTTATACTATGCGCCTATTAACATCGTGGGATTGAAAACTCTAGTGGGCGGGTTTTCACGGTCTTGTTTACATACCAGATCACGTCTATTCGGTAGAAACGGTGCCAATACAGGCCCTAAAAAGGCAGGGACATCAACCGTTTGACAAGAACGATCCATGGTTAGTTCTCTCATGATATACAAAGGCACCGCTACAGAGAGAAAGAGAACGTGCGATGACTTTCATCCTACGAATCAGCTGAACAATTCCGGCGAGTCGATGATGTGGTTCGATGCGATTCATTTCGATTAATTTCGGGGAGTGGGATCGTCTGTAAAGAATTCGGGATATGTCAGCATACCTTGGGATTGCCGTTGCTCAGCCACGGTATGATGTTATCTATGAACTGTCCGATGTCCTGGCACTCGATGCTCTTGGTCGGGTCGCCCAGGTAATTGTAGAGCAAACTGCCAACGTTCAGCTTCTTCTTGATGTCCGTCGTTGACAGGAGCGGCATGAAACCGTCCATATCACGCGGATTCACCGCCATGGTGGATGTCGTCTCCGTTCGCGCACCGTTCCGCGAGTCTTTCAAAACGGGAAAAACTAGATTTCACCCGATGCACTTTACGGGGCACATAGCAGCTCGTCCGCTCGGTTTTCACGACGCACGGTATGATGAAACGGACGAAACGGATAAAACGCGGCCGCCCTCGTCATGCCAACGACGGGGCCTCACACTGGATGCATGGTTCGCGGCGAAACCAGGCTGTCCCCGCGGTTTAAAAGCCATACGCAAACAGTGTGTGTACACCTTCTTTTTCCCCGTTGGCCGTAGGTATCCACGGCCGACGAAACTTCACGCGACTATCCGATAAGAAACGATCCTAATCCCGTACGAGATCAACTGTTCAGGCGACCAACCGCCCGACACCGTTCCCGTTTCAGCTTCTTCTTGACCACGAAAAATAATAACGAACCGACGAACCTAACGAAAAATTATCGGCACCGTGCACGCGTCGCCATTTTCGTTCCTCGATTCTCCGTCTCTTTTCCTCCGACGCGACCGCGACGCCATTTAGTTCCAGCGGACGTCGCGCGAACATCCGCAATTCGTTGGCCGCATCCGGCGAATTCCTTTCAAATATTTGCACTAATTTGCTTCGTTGCGAGTACATTAATTATTCCATATCGTGCTAGGTCTGCGAACTATTGCCTACAACACTATTGCCATCTTGTTGTTGATATCTATGCAGATCATTTTGCTGTTGTGTACGATACACGCTGCGATTCAAATTTTACTGAATTTTGTCGATTGTTTTGAAATTCTTAATGAAATAAATAAGTTTATAGGAAATTTATGTTGAATTCCATTTTAAAGGAGAGCGTTGTTGAATTTTTGGAAACATATTTTGATCCAATTTAATATTGCGAAAAGAATTTTAACGAAATTTAATTTTAGAGGAAATTTATATTAAATGAAATTTTAAGGGAGAGTTTTATTGAAATAGTAACCTCTATTTTGCAATAACATACTGCATTTTTTAATATTTTCCACAATTAATGTCACTGTCGATTACTAATGTTATGCCACTTGGTAACAATCCAGGAGGCTAAGTTCCGGCAATTCAAAAAAAGCCGTTAGATTTCAAACGCCGACGTTCGTTCGGAATAGTCTGCGATCTTAATAATTTTTGCAATCGTATTTTAATGAGGATGACGATATATACATAGTTACAATCACATATACAATATTATATATTTACAATTGTTAATAATTATGCGCTCGCGTTATATGCAACGTCATCATCGTTACTTTGTTAGCCGAGAAAATTCTAGTAAAATATTTAGGAGTATGGCCGCTTCCGACTGAACGTCGATATTAACAATATTATGAGAATTTTGTTCGTCGACAATGATTGCACAATATTATTTGTTATGGAGTCGAAGAATTTCGCACGCAAGTGTTGGCTCGATCGTTTGGTTTGTAACAAACAAATGTTGAAATTAAATCTTTCTTGGATCCTTCAAAGGAAAAATGATTGTTCTAAAAAAATATTTTTGGTTAAAAGGTATAAATTTTTTGCGATTTTTGTACAATTCACATATGTATGTTTGTGTATATATATGTATACATAGATGACACTATTTTATAATGTCTGTAGTAAAAAACTGTATCGAGAACTTATAAGTTATAATTTAAACCCATATTCACCGTACATTTGATATAATTTGCTAAGTCTACTCAATTGAACAAAGGGTTAATATTAATGTTTTTCTTTTGTAAATTGCACTTCATTTGTCTTTGGTATAGATTCTTTTTTTGTGTACATAATATCTTCTTTAAAAAATTAATAAATATTGCTTGCTGGAAATTATGTAATAAAAATAAATAATATCTGCATATGTATATATACATATATGTATATATTATTCTCTGTAAACAGCATATTGCATACATCTCTCGCGTGAAACTACACTTGTTACTGCAAATAGACAATCCAACCCAATTAGTGTTGTAAAACAAATAACTATATGTAATCACATTGCGCAGAATATGTGTAAAATTTATTCTTAACTTAAAGCTATTGAAAACAATGACATCTTTTTTTTTAAGTATTCATTTTACAACTGACTTTTGATTGGACTGCCTAGCTTCACGTACGATAATTATTTGAATATTTTAATTATTTTTTAAATATTTATATATCTTGACAACTACAAGGTACTTAGTCCAATAAATTATTTATATTTATATATTTATATATCTCATCAGAATTGAGGAAAGATTCATTCAAAATGTTTTTTGCTGAGCTTGGCAGATGAACACTATTACAATCAGTAATTATTAAAGCTTGGTATGTGAAACAGTATGCTCATCGAAGCCGCAAATCGTCTATTTAGAATCACGTTGCCTTACCTAAACAAGTTCTACTTAGCACTTCAAAGAAGAGCATACCACCCCCATTCGGATTATGATTTCCCGTAATTACAATTTTCTGGCCGGTGTTGCTCTTTAATATAAAAAACGAATTGCTTATGTAATTGTACTTCTTCAAACACAGACAGACAGAAAGTTTTTTTAAAAGGCGAAATATTTCCTAAAACTCGATGGAAAAAAATTCCATTTCTTATTATCCCTAAATACCAATCGGTATCCCGAACGTACAACGAACAAAAGAATTGCTTCTCTTTATTAATGAACAATACATCTATCTAAAATTCACTACGTATTGCTTCTCTAATCGAATAAGTCTTCCACCGTACTGTTAGATACTAGTCGAGAAACGAATTTCATTGGAATGATACCGAAACTGTCCCAAGTAACGGTCAGATCGTTTCTATGAGCATACACATAGAAACTCTCATTAGGCTTCAAGATATTCACAGTATTATGTATACAGCACGTCAATGATTAAAATCAATCGTTTGTATATAATATTAAAAACCCCTACCAACGTTGAATATATACAAATAATTTCTAACCAAAGCAGAACGTAAGTACGACTTGTATGAACGTCCCCATTAAATACCATGGATTAATTATGTTCTTATGAAACTGGATGGAAAACCAAGTCCCCCTGTTTCTGTTATGAGTAATGATGGTGCAGGAACTAATTACGTGGCAAATTTAATTATAAATAAAGCTATACCTTAACTAGTTCGTTCCGTTATCATGGTTTCTGAACACTTTCTATTGTTGCATAGTTTCAATTCAAGTAGAATCGGTGTCGTCAGTAGGAGTGCTATTGTTGTTGCTGCAATTTTTGCAGTAATGGACACACTTCGACTAAGGGTGTCCCTAATATCTCTTGGCATACTTGATTCATGTCAGGTTCCATCATGAGCGACGATATCTGATCCTCCGTTAACATCTCCACACTATTTTTCATGTGACAGCCAATTAGTAAAATCCAAATTCAAAATAACCCAACCATCGAATCTCGCCCACCTAGACAAAACACGTACCTTGCTAAACTTTCGCTATCGGACGTTTCTTCATCTGCGTTCAAGTAGGTTAGCGTCTTTTCTAGCGGACTAGGAACCTTCTTCCCTTTCCCCTCTAGCTTCTCACACTTCTCGGACTTGTCCTTATCCTTATCGACGGTTCTCGGTTCACTGGAACGTCTCTCGGTGAGGCTAGATATATTCAACATCATCATTCCGTGACTTAGCAACTCTTTCACTTTCTCTCCAGGCCCAGCGCTCCATAACATGTCCAGCGATTGTCTCCTGCTGGAATTTGCTGCAATATTTAATGCAATGTTATACACCCACTTAAAATTATAGTATTCAAAGGTCGTGTAGTTATTTTTTAATCGAATGTACAGGACTCTCTCTCTCTCTCAATAGTTCGGTACACGGTGCTGGAGGGGAATATTTTACTCCCACCAATTTCTCTTGATACGCAAACTATTAGGCGTGAGTATTGTAGTACTCAACACTCTGTCTACTATTAAAAATGATTTACCTGAGCTACCTCCGCTAGCCTCGCCGCCAGCAGAGCTTCTAGTTATCCAATTGGCTAAACTACTGTCCAGCTTGCTCTTGCTCTTTATAGACGGACTCCTCGTGACCTCGGCCTTCTTTTCAGCAGTAAGCGTGACGTCGTTCCCTTTCGGCATAGCAGGCAGCGATTTTTGAGTGACTAACTTCTTCCGACTAGTTGGATCAGTGAATGACTGGGTTCTTCCATCAGAGGCCACTGGATTGTTACTCTCTGGACTGAGATCCATCGGTAGCGGTTTATAAGGGATTTGATCATCGTCGTCTGAGTACACTTCGTTATTGTAATAAATCTCGTCTGGAGAATTGTTCAGGCTGATCTCTGTCCACTCCTCGCCATTTTGTGTGGTCGCATTGGCGTTGTTTGTCTCCACCGGTGTCTGAATCGTGACTCGCTTCTCGATGGGTGAAATAATGTTTGACAAGTCCGACAACCGTGACGTCGACGAACTGGTTTGATTCAATGTTATGATATGTTTCGAGTCTGTTGCTGCAAGGCTCTTTGGACGGTCTCGCTTTATGTACTTCCGAGGCTCCGTAGATGAGAGGTTCAAGTTGCTTAGGCCCAGATATTCAGACGAAGGTTCTCTGTCCACCTAGATGATAACGTTCATAAGTATCTACTTATTAAAAAAGAATGTGTGACAAATTCTCATTGGTCGGAATTAATAAAAGTTATGTTTTACAACTTTTTTATGTGGGCTTATACTGAACATTTAAAAAATATCTGTAGATCTTTTTACCGAATAAAAGAAAAAGAAGGCAACAAGTGGCGACAAAAAGTTGCTAGATGTTGCTTCAGTGTGGACATGGTTTTAGAATGCCATGATTTTGTTTATTTGGAGAATTATGAGGCACTTACTCTTGTAGGCACAGGACATGGAATATTAGGGCTCATTTTATCAGGAAGATGCAAATACTCGTCACTAGTATAGTCGGTGCTGTCGGGTGACCCGGTCACACTGGAGTCTGACGAGTTTGCTGACTTAGATTGATTACCGGCCTTGTCTCTTGAGTGTTTACTGAAGTCGTCTGTCCCGTCGTACCTTCTAGTCTGCGGGGGAATTAACATTATAAATAATTATCTGGGTGTAGTAGAATTTTTAGAAGAAGATAGTTATACCCTATGAATTTCATCGCTAATTTTCTCTAAATTTCTCAGGGCCTCCGCGTAGGTCATTTTTGCCTCGCCCACTGATCTTTCGAGCACGCTCACTCTCAGTTTCTGTTCCTCTAGCATTTGATTAAAATGTGCTTTCATCTCATAATACGGTCTGTGTAAGAAAAGTGAATCAATTAATCCTTCTATTAAGAAGCTCGTCGTGTTTTCGAAGTCTAAGTTACGAGAAATCATACTGTAAAAAAGCATGTTTGAACAAAGCAGAAATTATATATTGAAATATTTGTCTGCCGAATATTTTGAAACTCGTGCTCGAGGGAGGTGAACGAAAAGAATACAATCGGTAAAAGGGAACTCCATAGCACACACAATAAATCAACTGTCGTGGAGAGAAAAAAAATGAAAAAAAGAATATCTATCCTACTTACAACATGAGCAAGTTGTGCCTGTAGGCGATACTGTTTATCAGAAGCAAGCTGCGACGTGCACCCATACTGCCAACATGAATATAACCAAAAGACATAAATATTCTAATATCTATACAAAATTAACATAACGTAGTAAACATTCAAAAATAAATTATTGAATATTTATATAGGGCGGGGGAAAAAGTAAAAACGGTATGTTAAAAATCATTGGGGTAAAAAAAGATAAATATATTATGTATCCACAAAATATCAATCTTTGGAACCAACATATGTATTAATTGAATGCGGTACATTCCATGCATTATTATGTAAACTAGAAAATCATTCAATATCACTAGCCAAAAAAAAATCATAGAAAATATATTACAAATACATACCTAGATTTAGCGATTGCACGCTTCAATTCGCGTTGCAATCTTTGCACTTCGTGTTCAGCTTTGTGATATAAAGCAGTGGTGTGCCTGTGTTCTGCTTCTGACAAAGCTCTTTCGTGTTCAGACTCGTTGACCCTAGCAGTTGCATGATTTAACATTTCCTAGAAAAATTTTTTAAATTAATATTTGTTTAAGTGTAATGGAATTTACATATTCGCACGGACTAATTATTATTATTTTAATTACCTGCCAAGCATGATCAAAACATCTTCCCTCTGTTCTTAGACCTTCTTCAGCTAAGTAAACCATTTCTTTGGCTGCTGCATGCTGGCTGTTTGCTCTTTCAAATCTAATAGCAGCTTTTTGCGTTTCTTGTAAAGCCTTAATAATACATTGAAATATTCAATTAATGTTCGGGAAACAAAAATAATTTTACTCATACAAAATGTCTTACTTCTTTGGCTTTGAACCTGGAATCATAGTATGGTCTAGATTTCTCGATACAGTTACCAAGTTTCTTAGCTAAACTATCGATTTTGAATGTAGATTCGCAGAGTAGTGCTCTGAAAGTTGCTCTTGCCTCCTAAAAGAATAAAAGCGAATTGACAATTTATCAAGCATACAAAGTTTTAAGTATAGTTTACATAAATTTCAATTTCTGACAATAAATTAAATGGACACAACATCTAAAGTCATGAAACATTTCTTTGGACAACGATCCAAATGACTACAAGATGATCCTTCAAGCCATTATCCATTTACCCATAGCAATCGTCTCAATGAAATGTAATCACAACTGATCTCAAAACTTGTTATTAATTTAGGTTCATCAAGGAGGGTGGCTATTATTTTAATTGGTTACCATCAAGAATTACCTAAGGGCTGGACACAAAGCCCATAAAAATAATGGAATCATACGTACATCCAAATCAACTTCGAGCTTGTTAATATCATCGGTAGCAGTATTTAGTCTTTCAAGTTCAATCTGAAAACACAATCAGTAGTAAACACTTTGTTCCCAACATTTATTGGATATGGAATTATCAGTATACTTATTATAGAGTTACCAGACAGTATAATATAAAGAATAGTTCTCTTGATACCCTTTCTACTTATTACTTTAAAAAATTAATATTTTCTAGCAGACAAATTTCGAATTATTTATTCCCCATAAGTATGGGAATATAATTGATCCCAAGTTTTAAAAAATTATATTTTAAATTAACTTATTCAGTAATTTTTATAATTAGTTGTACATGTATCTGGTTGCCAAAAAAGCATATAAATAATATACAAAATCGAACATAATTATATAATTACATAAAAATTGAAAACAAAATATTTTTAGGAAGCTGTGTAATTAATCACAATGAATTAATATTTATTACCACTTCATAACAACTCAGAAAGAGGTAAAAGCGGACAACAGAGAAAGAGCAAAGAGCACAAAAGTGGCATAGATTGAAAAGAATACATGCATTCTAAGAAGAGTACATCTGGTAACTCTGCGATCCGAGAAAGGAGAAATGAACGAAAATATAGATCACTTTGCAACGTGGCAAACAGAACGTACAGCTGTGAAAACATTAGGAGTATGCGGTTCTCGTGGGAGACACGAAGAAGATAATCAACGCAAAGTATTCGAACGACCCGCAAGGTATAAACAAAGGGCATCCGCGTCAACGTGGAAATGTCAATATCATAAGTGGCTGGCTTCTGGAAGCCTATCAATTATTCCCCGAAGAACGCGACGGTTTACCTGCACTCTAGGATCCACCGCATCGTCAACACGATCAGAATCATCGGCACTGTCTTTCTGCACACGTCCACTCATAATTCAAGCTAGAACCGAATTTTATTTACAATTTTTCATCCCACCTGTATCGTCTGCTACATTATCAGGTGGCCATGTTGAATGTTAGAGCGACTGACAGTGCCGTCCCCGTCGAAAACGGTCAAGGGCACTTCTAAACTAGTTCGCCTTACTTATTCCATTTTCTTGGCAAAACTTCCGAGATTCTTCAAAATTTCTAGACTCGATTGGTCTAAAATCAATAGGGTAACTTTTGCAGTAGTTGCAATCTTTGACAACTCAATGCCTGTGTACGGGGATAATTTTTTGAGAAGGCTACATTTTTTAAGAATCAAATACTCTGCAGGTATTTTATTTAATAAATAATCATTGTATGCTAATATTTCGATAATTTTTATTAGGATGCTACAGCAACTCTGCTGTTATTTTATATTTTGTTGTCGAGTATCCCATCATCTATTATTTGTAACCTAAACTGGGTCATTGTATGAATTGTTCAAAGAGAGCTGAAAATTAGAGATGAGGAGTTAAATGCTTTATTAAATTTATAACCAGTTCAAGGTGGTATTTATTCGCTTCTAAATAAACGTAATGGTTTTTTTCAGTAGCTGGAATGAAAACTGCCGCCACAAGATGGCGGACACGACCATGGACAACATAGAGGAATAGACAGACCATTTTATAGCGTTTTCATGTCCCAGGTCTTGGTACCTTACCAACGCGACATATACTTCGCAAGCCTGCACATGTGTAAGTGTGCAAATATGCAATCGTACGTAAAGTATGTACATGTTCATCAATTGCATAGAATTTGTATTGACACAATTCGAAGGAAAGTAGAACATCAGTTATGAAATCTATACACACATAAGGACAAGTCTCTAATATGCCAGCAAAAGAGTAGAAGACAAACATCAAAATAATCTAAATCTAACTCATCATTTTCAAAAAGAGAAGAAGAATTCTAAATCTGATATGATATATCTCGAGTCCAAACATATGTTATCAACGTGTACGTCCAAAATGTACCAGCCGATCTAATATTGCAGTACAAAGCTGGTTTTCTGCGCAATTAGTGATCTTGACTCATGCTCTTTCGCCCGCCCACCAGATTTATGCAGACGAGCGTCGAATTTATGAATTATCGGTAACGTCGGGCGTGATAAGCGAATGGTAATGGGTCTCTCGAGGAAAATCGGGTCACGAAAACGCATATAGAATGTTTGTTCCTACATGTCTCTGTGACATGGCCACACGGCATGATCGAAGATGGCGGTTCTGCGTTCGATGGCCGCTAGAGGGGTCTGTCTGCTCTCCAGGCCCGCCTGGACTCTGAAGCAGACTTTTTCTCATTCGCATCGGTGGTTTCTGTGCTGTCGGAACAGGTGGATTACGTTCAGGGAAAGCGGACGACGCTGGTAGAAACGTCAGTCGGCGACGTCGCGCACAGCTATTCATTGTCGGTGAGTGGAACTTTATTTCTAATTGTTTTGCTAATCTCCGCGGAATCGAATCCCGGGCCCAACGTAGCCGGTGTTCGTCCCACGGGGATTACGGGCCCAGGACAAGGGGGAAAAGAAAGGGAAGAAAGGAGGCGAAACAGGACGAGAAAGGATATCAAGGGAAAAGTTTTTAACCGGGGAGACTTTCTATTTCGATATTTTTATGCGCGCCGCCGCGGAATAGCGAAAGGCAACGGAGACAGAGGATACCTAGTCGGAAAAGAGGTAAACGCAAAGGTCTGTCCGTGATCCCTGGACACAGGCTGGCAAATGCAACGCTCCTTCGGCTCTGGAAGGCGATCACAGGTCTCGTATATATGTATATGTACACACGGGTGATTCCAGATGAAAACTGTTTTGTTGGTCGCGCTACCCGTTTTTTTCCACCGCATGCACAGGACTGGTTTCAAACGATTCGCGCTTCTACGATCTGTGTGCCATGCGTGCTTTGCCTCCACCCGGGCTTTAGCATTAATCCATTTTAGCGGACCTTCGAAATCTGCTTTAAAAATGCAACGATTCCAGTTAATTCTATTTAACATTTATTTCTGTCGAAAGGATAAATAGAAACGTAGTGTGATGGTACAATTTCATCCAAATCCACAGTTATCATTAAAGAGTCATTAGCATAAATTTGAGTGGGGCTTCATCGGCCCTCAGACGGCATTCTTATGATTTATTTATCGATTTTCTAAAAACATTTCTCGAAGGCACGACTTGTGGACACGTTAATCTTTCTGTTGTTTCGAATGCAGCAGCTGTTCATTTAATTAATTCGCCAGGGACTGTGTAATTGAAGGAGAATTTTTATTTCACGGGTCAAAACGGACCCGGACTCCGCTATTGCAGGTTTAACTACCGAATGATTGATTTCTAATTTTTTTTTTAGAATTACTAAAATTGTAAAAATGTTTTTATGAGATATTTTTTAGGCATTCGGCAAATCAATTTATTTAATCGAATCATGATACTTGTTAAGATTGGAGATCGCTGATTTGTAATGGTAATAGTTTGTCGTTGGCTGTCAGTTTTTAAGCGAAATTGAATCGAAAGTTTCCCTGATGTGTCCCCTGAATTATGCATGGCAAGATTGTTTTCATCATACCTACCTTTTTTTCATGAATATTTAAATTGTGTGTGCTTGAATCGTTTTTATTACATTTAGTTTCTGGCAAGTATTTAAATTTTACGTGCCAAACTCATATTTTTGTGAATATTTAAATAGTACATGCATAAATAACTTTTATTACATTTATTTTTTTTAATGAACTTTCTAATTGTGTCTCTCAAAATAGTTTTCATTGTACTTATTCGGAATACTTAAATTCAGCATATTACAATGATTTTGATTATACCTTTTCTGTTATAAATATTCAAATTTTGATTTCTTAAATTGTAATATGAAAACAACAAAACTATAGTGCTATAGAAGCATGTATGCTTATAGTAGCACAAGAGTGCATGAACAGAATGAGTTACGCGCTTGTTTACCAAAAGCTGAGGCATTTATTTATGCCAAAGTTAAGAAAAATACATCGCAGAAGAATATTGGAACAAATAACAGGTATCCGAGGTAAATAAATCATTTATTGATACCTTTTTTGTCCTTTCAGATCTTGCGAGGCTTAAATAAATTAGCATTGCGTAACAATATCTGTTGATAGTATACATATTAATTAATATCAAGTAGTCATTAATCAAATTGGTCATTAAGTAATGAATTTAATCGCCATTTAAATGGATGGTAATACTTTCCTTATAATTTAAATATAATATAAATACAGTCCAACCGTGATTAGATAATTTCGAACACATGATTGAAATGGTTGCCAAAATGAAAAATCTGGAATTTAACTCAGAATCAAAATGTGTCCTGCCAGCTTAGAGAAACAAAACGGGTACGAAATACCGAAACGTTCCTGATTCCACGAATCTCGATCGACGATCTAAGATCTCGATAACGTTGGCCTAACCCATGTAAACATTGGGGAACGGTCTGAACGGTCAAAATCGAGCTTCCGTTGTCGCGTGTCGAATTGCCTCAAGGACGCAACGGGAAATGTTGAATACCGTGGTACGTCATAAAGGCTCTTAGTAGCCGGCAGAGTATTGTGGGTACCCGTGGCTTGTGTCACAGTTAACTTATTTCGTATTCGTGCGGCGAAAATGTATCCGATGTCACGACAAACGGCACGGTACGTGGGCTGAGAGAGCCGGTACCCGCCTCTCTCGGCTACCCTTTTCGTCGTAACTGATTCGACGAACTGGTACCATTGCTTGTACCGAGAGAGATCGTTTACCGTGCTTGTCGTTTAATAAAATTCAAGCACGTCGACGGCCGCAGATAACTTTTCATATCGCGCGAACGCCCACTAAGCGCTCCGCTCAGCGTTCGAGTTCCACTATCGTCGCTTTCGGCTTCATCGTGACTTTCTTTTCACGTTTGTCCTGCACTTCCGCCTTTTTACACCTTCTGCGTGCCAAAATTCTTGACCCGTGGTCTTGGCCAAGGAACAGAATCCGAAACAACAGTCAGTCTCCATCCAAACGGCAATTTCAGACGTTCTCCATTGGATCTGGAAAAAGATTACAATGAATTCTCGATATTTGTCAACAACACCGGCCTTGCCAACGTCATATATCGTCCAGGAGAGGCGTTATGTTTACACTCCTCGGCATGCGAGGCCTCTCGAGACATTTACCATCCAGGCCTTGGTGACATATATAGAGAAATCACTGTATCTCTCCTGTAGATACGTTGAATTATTATTTATGACTAGGGCGGCTCAAAAACATGAGATAGTAGAAAGTATAAGCGGGATTTGACTATTTGACAGTATTGGGTACATTATCACCAATTTATGAAAATGATTGAAGAAAGAAACAAACTTGGTTCTAGTCCCTTGTAAATGATGCAGAAAAATGTGAACAGTCTCATTTAACTTTACGATTATGTAATCTGAACGATGATTGTTCATCTTCGAATGATTGTTCATCTTCAACGAAGGAGTTTAACAATTTAACTATAGTAATTCGTCGAATAACGTGTATTAAATCTCCGAAGTACCATTATTCGACAAAATTTTACGACAAAACTGAGTAGAAGAAACTTAAAATAGTTATATTATTTTCAATTTATTAAACTTGTTAACCCTTGCATGACGGATCGTAGTTGCCGGTGACTGGGTCTCGCGTGACCCATACTAGCAAGTACACAGTCAGAAGCAAAAAGGTAGTCGAGATCCACACACACACGTAGTTAAGAAAGGAAATAAACTTTTACTTTGCTCCAGTTTGTTGGAATTGACAATTTTTTGCAGTCTGGCCCTTATAATTGAACTTTACAAAGAACAAAGCTTTATTGCGATCTTCAAATTGATTGTTCCATGCTAGGTTAAGGGACCCAATTACTGTGTCTATATAAATTATTTTTAAAGCATGATGAATATTAAAAAAGACACGTTACATTTTTTTCATTAAAATCAGTTAATGTATTACGTCATATATATCTCTTTTATAATATTCATTATGCTTTAACAATAAGTATAATTAATTTAAGCACAGTAATTGCCCTCACAGTTATTGGGTCCGTTACCCTAAACAACTTGAACGCGATTGTAAAGGTCTTGTAAATCTGTTATTTAGTGTTATCATTTATTGTTTTAGCGAATTATTCGGAAGGACAAAAGGATGTTCAGGGGTGGTTAAATGATGGGTAAAATGAAGAATGGACGATGAATTCGCAGGATCCTTCGGCTATTTCGAGCGCCGCGTTACAGCCAAGTGCTAAATGGCCCCAGAACAATTTTCTTTTCTTCTTTCCATCGTGAATGGCGATCGTTACGTCAGAGGCGCTCCGTGCAAAATCATTCTAGCGTTTAATTTCTCAGTGAACACGAAACTCACAAAGTGGTTGATGTAACGTGTTTCCACCCATTGGCCTGTCCATTACGTGACTCGTCGAAACGTGTAACAGCGTCCGTACAGTAAAGTTTGTTGATACTTTCGCGGATTTCGTGCGGCGTCTTTTGTTCGGTATTCGTAGGGACATGTTGTTCCCGATTTGAAGAACTCACCCGATGGACACGTGAGAATATTCGTGGTGCAGCGTTTCTAGGAATTAGGGGAGCTGCTACCTGGGGGAAAAGTTTTTACTTTGGGAACGTCGGGCCTTTTCGGGGGGACCTTATTCTGTAACGATGTCACGCGTTCTATAGCAATTCCTAGAAGCTTTAATTAGGTAGTGGATATTCAGTCGTGGCGTGTAAAACCCCTGACATTATTTCTTCCGCTCAGGAATGCAGTTTTTAATTGTTTTTGTAACCAGTTCTGAAACGTTCGGTGATATTTTTAATTCAAATTGCATTTAAGTGTGATATATAATTAAGTATATTAATTGAAAGTGCATTCTCGTATGAATCTAACGTCTGTCTTTTTAACGACATTTTCACTTTTTTGGACTAGAAAAAGAATAAAATTTGATGAATTATTAGTTGAAGGCTTTGATGGAGGAAAAATGGCATTTTTCTCTTATGAACTTTGTTTTATTGTTTTTAAATTCTGCAGATGAAATATGGTACCTTCATCTGTTAACAAACATTTCTTCTCTTACATAGTTCTCTAACGAAAATGGTACTTTTCTCTGTTAATAAGTTATTCTTTCTGGATCGTTGATAATAAAAATAGTAACTTGCTCTATCACTTACCATTTATTTTTCTATCTCCCGTACCTCGCTCTGTTAATAGCCATTTATTTTGTCTACGTCATCGGTAATAAAAATGGTAATTTGCTCTGTCAATCACCACTTATTTCTGTTTAGATCATCAACGATAAAAATGGTACCTTATTGCGTCAATTACAATTTTTTTTTGTTAAGTCAATAAAAGCTCATACGAAGAGATTTAAAAAATAATTTACTGCAGGTCGTGACGTCGGCCAAAATTCGAGATCTTATGCACGAAATGATCAATCCAGATAATGGTCAATCAGCGGAGGTAATCTCAAAGCCTGTTAACATAGCATTACTTACGTAAAGGTTTCGAGGATGTAGACATGCTACTGGTAGTCTTTAGCTAGCTGTACACGGTGGCAATTACCATACTTTTCGTAATTCTGTTAATCATATTTCGCAGAGCCACGCCTTATCTGCCGTTGTACCGAAAACATTGAGGTCTCAGCCTCTGGTATCTTGCCTGTAATCAACTACAAACACGCTCGGAACAATCCCAATCAAATTGAGATTGTTTTCGGTGCGCTTAAAACTTTATCCATTAAAAGACTTCGTCTCGATGGCTTAAAAAAAAATCGAACTCTTCGTTTAAAAAACTAACCATCATTTTTACCGACATTTAAAATCTTCAGTTAGACTCTGCTTCATTTTAATTTCACATTTATTCATCTCAAGTCCAATCATGGCAGCGATTCAGGTTCAAAATCTTTTGCCGTGATAAAATCGCTATAATTCCGGAACTAATGATTGTTTCTGCACGAAACAATTTTTGTACACTCCTGAAAGATTGATAACTCAACTCAGAAACTTTGATTTCGATACGTCCATTAGTTTCGTGAATAAAAAATATTTTGGAGCTCTGTTTCTGTTTTCCTGAACGCGACCCGATAAAATCGCTGTAACTTCGGAAGCAATGATTTTTTCTGCTAGGGAAAATTTGTGTACACTCCTCAAAGATTGATAAATCAACTAGTAAAGTTAAAATTTCGTACGACCCTCTAGTGTCGTCACTAAAAAATCCTGAGCATGACGGTACGTAGAAAGAACTTCGTTCGTCGACCCTTTTAGCTGTTCCGAATAGAAACACCGCGAGTCTTGGAATAAATTCTGCAGTATCAACGTCGAGACTCTTTCAATAATTCAATGCGAACCTGCGACACAATTCTTCGAACAATAATTCATAAATCGTTGAATGCAAGAATGCCGACTTCCGCGAGCGCGACTCGCCGCGTAATAAATCGATTAAATCATTAAACGTCGCGATTCGTATGAAATATCCATGCATAGAAATTGTTGAATCCTCATCGTGGTGTCCGTCGTGGATGGCGATGATCATGACGGGATGACGATCATTGGCAACGTGGACGAGAGCCGGCCACGTGCTGCATCCGAGAATCGTTTCCGCGGTATCGTTACACAAGACACGTACCATCGGCCAGCCGGCATCCGAGCTCGCATAATTAATTATTCACTCGTCAGCCATAGCTCGCGGTGTACAATGTAATTAGACGGTTGTGCGTATGAAAATGAACCAGACGACGACGAGATATCGGGTGCCGATTATCCACGCTCGGAAAGAAAGGATCTTCCTTTAGCAGCTCGCGAGCTCTGCGTGCTCTTCGCCGATCGGAATGGCAAACACGCCTCGGGGACTCTATGGATCGCAGAGATCTACGCACCGAGGATCCTTTGCATTGAGATAATGCCGCTGTTATCTGCACGTGACTCGCGCGGTTAACCTTGCGAATTTGAAAACGATTTCTGAAGACGTGTTCTCTTTGTACGCGAATTTTTCTGCAATTCGTTTTTGTTCTTCAGCAGTTACTGCAACGTTCCTGGGACCTACGAAATTTGTTCAGGTAGAAATTAGAAGAAAAGTTTATAGATCCCAGGAGTATTTGATTGTTAAATACCCGATTCCCGAAAAATGACTTATATTTAAGCTGTGATATTTTTCTCTAGGTTCACAATCGTTCGTTCTAAGATTTTTTTCTCGTGATGTAGCGGGCGAGAAACTGAAGACGCGTGTCTTCTTGAAAATGCTATACATTGAGAAATCTGTGAAAAATTTGATATTCGATATTTGACAGAAAATTGAGATATTTGTTCATGGATTTATTTAATAGCATATTTTCCATTCTGGTTTATTACTTTTTGCTATTTTTGAGGTAGTTTATCATTAGACCGAGGATCTGTATGCAAAATAAAATATTTATGTATCATTTGCAAGAGAGAGAGGTTGAATAGAAATTTATTTCTCCTGTTAATAGTTTTAAATAGTTTTAGCTGAAGTGCGGCGATCAAGGATTGTCAGGAAGTAAAAAACCGAGCCGTACGCACAGATGAGGGCATAATCGAAGAAACGGGAGTGCCGATAAAACGGTGCACCCGGTACACAAGGTGGCATCGACCCGTCGTCGCTGGTCGACACAATGTTGGCGCACCAAAAATGCGGGCAGAGAGGCTGCTGGCGGTCAAGAGCATGGTCGGAGGGACCAGCTGATTACGTGCACGGTGTACGGGAAGAGCGGTTGTAATTAATGCGTCGTGCCGGCGTTTTTGTCACGGTGATTCGCGGATAGAAGGCTCCGCCGATGGCAGTGCCGGGGTAAGAGACGGTAAAAAAACGACGGCCATTCCGACGAATAAAACACGAAGAGGTGCACCGGTATCCAGAATCGGTGCGTCGCCCTTTTACAAACACGGAAATCCTATTCCCCGGCCTGGCCATTAACGCGCAGCGTTAATTACACGCGCACACACGCGCCGGCTTCCCCGCGACTCATACGCATAGATCCGTTACCGTCCACGGCTCTATTACACGCAAGGGTGCCGATTACCACAACAATGGCTCCCCCTTTTCCGAATCGGTCCCGTACCGTTCCGGACAGCGTACAATGTTGCGCTGGAAAAGAAACCAGGACTCTGTCGGCTTTCTTGCGACGCGCAGTCAGTCGTTTCTGTAAAACAGTTGGAATTACAGATTTTATTCCGAAAGGCGCCGATATGATGGCGGATCGATATGAAATTTGGAGCATGTTATGAATAATTTGCAAGGACCCCAAATATAAAATTTTAACTTCGGGAATTCACCCGTTTAAAAAATACAGATATTTTGGAGGAAGCCGCACAATCTCTGCGATCGTTTGCTTCGGACGTGTCATTGTTTCATGAAGTCGGATAAAATTCGAGCTTTTCATAAGCCAATATTTGATCGAGTAGACTGAAAAGGACACAGACTTACTTTAATTGTTAAGGAGTCTTTGCAAAGAGGAACAACCTTTAAATCCATGGTGGTTTCAGTAACGAAACAAATTTTTCAGTTTCTACAGACGCTTGAATTTTCAGATTTTCGAGAAAAAATGCGTCCTCGGTTCGTCGCCACTTGTCAGGAATTTGTGTCTAGGAGGAAAAGGCGATAGTCGCAAATATTCTAAAAACCTGCAACGCTATTCCAGTGATTTCTCTATATATGTCGCCAGGACATGGATGATAAATGTCGCGTAATTATCCCCACAACCGCGGGGTATACCCCGTGAGGAGCCACGAAGCTCGTGAAGCCTCGGACGCCGAGTGTAAACATAACACCGCTCGGGTATGTCTGCTGTTGTTGACACTAAATCGAGAATTCACTGTATATGGTTTTTTCTTTTTTCGGTGGGCCGAATCGTTTGTAAAGCCGTCGTCGGTCTACACAAGGTTTTCTCAATTATTTACTGAAACATGGGAACAGCTCGAAGCCGAGAGACCCGCGGTCGTTCAATTATTCGCATAATTGATATGCTGGCAAGGGTTCCAGACCCGCGATTCACCAGCGATCACTATCGCGGAAGAGGGAAGAGTCCGTGGAACGGAATTGATAGATGTACCACCTATAATTTCCGCGTCAGCGATACATAAACGAAGATTATTGAGAGAGACTGGAGAGACCGGAGTTTCCGTAGACGGTCATTTCCCTGCTTCGTAATCGTTATTGAAACTTATTCCACCGAGACCAACGACCGATCCGATTTGCTATACGCTTAATGATTCGGATGAAATTTATTGCAATCGATACGAAAACTATCAGCAATCCAGTAAAAAATTCCACCTGAAACCAGAAAATTAATCCAATTTGTTGAGGACTCTTTCCTGAAACAAAAGGAGCTCGGCTCTTTCGTTTGGAAATTTCTGTTTTGCATAAAGCTGGGACACTGAAGCAACATCCAGCGAATTTTTATTCGGTAAAAACGGCGATTTTTTCTTCAGTGTCGACACAGCTTAAGATAGATTCCCGATAAGGTAGAGTGACCACGTTACCGACAAAAATAGGCGAAAAATGGTTTTACGTGCCTCAACTTTTCGTCCTTATATCAGAATATTTTTCGCTGGGAAAGGGCTCATAAAGTACTTCAATTGATAGAGTGTAGCAAAAATTAATCTTCAAGCTTGCCGTCATACGTGCTACTGAAAGTGTTAATTGGTTCCTGGTCAGGTATTAATTATGGAACAGTCTGTAGCATCTGATACGGGTTTCTAGATCCATATGCAGGCAGATCTCTTTCTCCAGAGGAATTCTTCCTTCTTCTCACGCGGCCCCCAGCTCGAAAAATAAAAGAAATGCAACTCTCACCTCGAGCCAGACACAAAACCGAGTTTCTTTTGTCTTGTGAAACGAAAAAAGTAGCTTTAGAGGATAAGAGAAAATGACTGAATTAAATTAGTGGCTGAAGATAACCGCGGTAATTGAGTTGCTAGCTTGAAAGAGGAAGAAAGTGCGTTTTCATTACACGAGGCGAAATTGAACGCAAGTACTACAGAAAATTTATAACTATCGAAAATATTGAGGAATAGTTTCCAAGAAACAATTTCGTTTCCAAAATGAATATTTATGGTTTATTTGAATCGCTGAGATTTAGCACTCGAATGACGACCGTAAGGCGCCACTAAAAATTCCTATATGGTTACTCAAAATATTTTTTACATTATTAAATTTGTTTGTATTTAATAAATTAATAAACATTTCAGTACTGTACGAGTAAATTGCACCGTTTTCGTATGTATACCATGAAAAAATATATATAGAAGGGAAATATTTTAGGTTGGAAGAAATGTTTCGTTTTAGAGTTAAAATGGCTTCGAGTGCAAAGGGTTAATAAATGGCATTTTCTCATTTTAGGAATACGAATGCCCCACGAATCTAATTTCGAAGCGATTCCGTGTTGAACCTGCCGCTGGATGATCTCTCCAGCAACGATCTCAGCGATGCATACGCGGCTATGCGTCGCCCACTAATATGTGTGTCAAGCATAGTGAATCGAGATATACTTTCCCTGCTTTCGCGCGTATCCACTGTCCAAGACGAGTTCGCTAGCAATTGAGCATTGTCCGGGCACTAGGCAGCAGTGAAACCGGAACTCGAGAAAGTTCCAAAAAGATCGTTGAGACGGGAAAATCGCTCCCGGTGTGTACACACGAGTGATAAAATTGCTGGAGCGTTCTGCTCGAATGATTCGTGCCGGTGCATGCATACACTGTACATAGAAAAGCGGCAAGAATTTATTGAGCATGCAGCAGACCCTAGTACATAAAACGATTCGTGCCGCTTTCGATTGAACAATATACACTTCCATCGGCAACACTCGCTCGAGCAACAATCGCAGAGTGTGCTTAGCTGTGCTGCTCGATCTTGTGTACCCAAGTGAAATATTTACAGAAGATTGTAAATATTTTGTCGATCGCATTGTGCTCTAGCGATTTCTCAATTCTTTTCAACTGAATTATTTAATCTCTTGTATACTCTTCTACTTTGCTCTCGTTTAAAGATATTCTAGTAGAGGTGAAATCATCTTCTCTAGGCTCTATTTAATTTTTAGTTGTTATATTTAAATTAAGTATTGTTATATTACGTTCGAGATACTTCTGACGATATAAGTCGCTCTAACTTCCAACAAAATTATTATTTTCTTACAAAAAAAATTGTATACACTCCTCAAGGATCGATAAACAAACCCACAAAATTTGAATTTGATATCTGTGCTAGTTCCGTAAAAAAAATTCCCAAAGGTAGCTCTATTTTTCGTTGAAATAAAGAGCTGTTTCCAGTTCATCGACCCTGTAGATTTCTAGCTGTAGATTTCTACTGGAGATCTACTAGCCAATTTAAAAGCTATTTACACACACACATGCACACTAAATTTATGTGAAGTTGTAACTGAATTATGTAAATTTTTATTTATATTTTCAGTAAATTATAATTCCTGAAGTAATTCAACTGTAATTTTGCACAACTCTGCTCCTGGATGATACATGACGCTGGCAAGACCCGTGTCGTTGACATACATCGAGAATTCACTGTACTGCGCGAAAGAATCGACAGAAACCAGTTGAAGTTCAGGTAGCAGTTGTTTGCCAACGAGAGGATCCACCGTGAAATTGACGTTCGCCGAAGACGATCAAAACAAAAATTGTGCAACCGCGTCTGTCTTTGTCGCTCGGACGTACAAACGAATGCGAGGAGGCATATGCGAAAAAAACCGGTTCCCCGTCTCGTGCTGAATCATACCTAAAACCTGTCCGCTTCTTTCACGTTCACGTTCTAGCCGGTGACGTTTGACCGACACACGTGGAAACAGAGGAGCGAACAGCTATCTCGCGTTCGGACAGATTCCATTAATTTTTCCGCGATATCATGTCCAGGGATTCGGTGTTGGTTTACCTCGTTGCGTCACTGTTACGTCGATTCCCTGGAAATTCCACTAATTGGCGCGACAATTACATTTCCAGCCTGCGCTATGCAGATTAAACATATTCTAAAGTTGATTACGTTATCGTCGAGTAAACTGAGATGTGCGATTTGACGCGGAAGGTCAAGTTTATCGAGTGGGCTGGAATTTTGAAGGTCACAGTGAAAGGCTACTGTAACTTATCGATACTAGTCAACAATACGGCTCTTGTCAGCGTCATGTATCGTCCAGGAGACGTACCTGAGCCGTGTTATGTTTACACTCCTCGGCGTACGAAGCCTGTCGAGCTTTAGGGTCCCTCACGGGGTATACCCCGTAGTAGTGGGGATAATTCCGTGACGTTTAGCACTCAGGCCTTGGCGACATATAAAGAGAAATTACTGTAGATGAAAAATTGGGACCTAAATTTTTCTACATTTTGTATTTCATTTTCTATGTGTAGACTAGAATTCTGGGGAACTCTGTAAGGGGTACCCATAAGTAATCAATTATTTGCAAAGAATTTGTTTTGCCTTTAGTTCTGTACCGATCGTTGAAGAGGAAACACGTATTCTTTTACAGCTTTCGGTAAAGCAAGCCTGTGTTCAAAATATTCTAAAAAGTATAATTTTTTTTACAACCCTGTAGTAAAATGGCGGCGTCCGTACCTTCCGAGGATTATATTCGTCATTGAAATAAAAAACTTGAATTTACTACAAAGTTTATTTTGGATTTCAAAATAATTGATTACTTATGGGTATATTTGTAGGATTCGAACGGCCAGTTTACCAAGCTTAATTTCAAGACTCGAAGGCAGAGAGCTCAAGGACCGAGATTTCGATCGTTCCGAATCGGAGGATGCCAGCTGACGACTATCTCCCCGAGCGTTTTCACTGAATAGACACGAAAATTGTCCACTTCCGAGGCTTTATGAAACCCCGGGGAGAAATTCAGGACGAGACATCGCGACAGGATGCTCGATCTCTTCTCTTTTCCGTCCCTCCACCGGACCCTCGTCTTTCCTTCTTCGCGAGGCCTCGGGGACGAGCGCAATCCGCGTCTAACGCGTGAGAAAACAAACGCCGAATTACAAAATCCGCGGGCATGAAAGTAGCAACGTCGCCGAACGTAACAGGATCGCGAAGATTTCGTGCGAACCGGCATGCCGAGTCGCACAATGAGAAATCCCTCGTTTTCCCTGGGCTCTTACGCGTTTACACTTGTTGCGGTTGACCGAGTTCCGGTCTCGAAGAACCCGAAGAAAAAAGATCTGTTCGAGCGGTCTTTGCCCTAGACAGGCTAGACTCGGAGTCTGGGAAACGCAACTTCTTTTTTTAGGAGTGTAAAGATATTGTGCAAAGACCAAAGACGATTCTTTGGAAGGCACCAAAGACGATACTCAAGAATGATTTACCTGAGAGAAGGCATACATTTTTCATGGGTTTGCGGTTCCTGCCTGACCTCTTTTAAACTTTCTTGATCCTTAATGAATCTATCGAGAGACAAATCTTTGACATAACTTCTGTTTCCTGCAATTAATACAGAACATTTTTGCAGATCCGCAGTCCAAGAATAATTTTAAACACGCTATTACACCTGAAAATATATTCATGGATCAGTGAAGGATTGAAAATAGCCCCTACAGCTTCAAGTACTCAAGACTCATATAAAAATTGTTTCCACACATTCTATCACGGAGAAAAAGCTTTTTACAACATTGGACACTTAAGTCGAAGTAAAAATAGCTTCAATACGCTTTTGAAAAATTTTATCTCGTTAAAAAGTGACCGTAATTGTCACGATTGGAGGTGTTCGACGTTTTGCGGGGCTCCAGGATGAAAAATTCTGCGGAGATAGATTTCCAGCGAGTGCATAGATTGCAATATCGAAATGGGATCTGGAAATCGCTGGCTCATAATCGAAATTGTCGGTAAAAAACGGTGTTATCGCCGGTCGATCGAGACACAAATGGCCGCGAGAATACGCTATCCTTCGCTCTCGATGATCCGCGACAGAAGAGGACGGATAGCTTTGGTCTCGACCGTGGCTGGTACCGCCATCCTCCTATCCCTTCTCATTCTATCGAATCATCTACGATCACCGATCGCGCTTCTGTCTCCGTTCCCTCCATTCTGTCGCCATTACCACCATTCTGTCTCGGATCTCTCGCTCGCCAGCAGTCCTCGAATCGCACACCGGACCTTTATCCCCGTCCAGGATCGTTACAGCAGTCATCGGTTCTTGAAAAGAACAGATCTTCCGTTAGAGTGATTAGTCTTCCTTGAAAGAATGAGGCCTTGGTGAGAATCGTCGCGGAGATTCTGCATGAAATCGCGAATACGTTTTGATCTGGGACTGGACCGTCGATGTTCATTTCGTTATTGTTTGTTCATTGTAATATTCGTCTGCCGGCTAGATTTTGTCTGGTCATGAATTTGTTATGAGTAGACCGCGGATTTTTATGCTAAATTTTTAAGTTAATTGTAAAAGATAGCAACCATCTTTTTCAAGAATTTTCTAAATATGTATGTTATTAATTCCCTTTAAATTGAAATGAAATTCTATTTTATCGTACTTAATATTTAGCCATTACAGAGCAGATGGTTATACAATAAATATAAATTGTCTATTTTTCTTAGTAGACTATAGGCATCAAAGAAGTTCTAGTCTTTGTAATCATAAAATAAGTTGTAGTGCAAGGATTTTCTTAAATTTAAAAAATTTTTCCTACTGTTTTAAATTGCATTCATTTTGATCATAAGTGCATGAAACTTGCAGGCTACTTATGAGATTTAAGTTGTGTTTCTGAATTAATATTTTCGTGTACATTCTGATTTTTCTGAATTTTTTATTTTCATGTTTTTTTTTAGTTTTTAGGCTGCTCACGTTCATAGAAAGTCGAATTGTAAATTGATGAGATGATTTACGTAAGGAGGAATTGCATGATGCTTTATTCTTTCTAATCAAGATTCTGCTTGATGAGGAGGTATCCAAATCTTTGTGTCAGAGTGTAATTTATGATTTTGATCTGGTTGAACTTTAAGAAATTGCATCTACTACTAGTGATTTGCTTGCAGATAACTTTCATTACTTGGAAAAAATATGCAATTCACACCTGATCAATTAATAAACGGATCAAGACAGCTCATTAATCATAAGTGTATATTGTAAAGTTACACAAAGTTTCATTAGTGCTGCATTATTAACGCTAAAGTCGAATCAAGAAGAAAAAGAATAAGATCATATGGAGTAATACAAATATAAAATGAAATCAAATTCGACACGATAATTATAATAAATGATTTAACGATAACCCTTTGGCCGGGATACTGTAAATAAACGTTTCGCACGTCGATGGCATGAGAAATTTGAAGATGGAGATGACGATCTTGTAAATGAAGAACACAGACGACGAAAAAATTAATTTTCACCAGAAAAAGCGTGCAATTTGTTAAAGAAAGTGTTGATTACGATGATTCTTGCTTCGCGTGACATATTAGTTGTCAAATCAGAAAAGAAAACTGACCATTGGGGCCACATATTTTCGTTACGCAGAGAATGCAATTCATGATGTTTAACTCAACCTCTTGACCAATCACAGCTAATCCTAAATATAACTCAAACGGCAATCGACGTGTTACTATAACTTCGTTCTCGACAAGGAAAAATGTTTATTTAATATTTTGACTGCTGCAGGGGTCACCGATAACCAAGTGCTATCGAGTTTCTCAAAAATGATTGCCTCAAGATCAACCCAAATAAATACGGATGTTTTCGTTTCGCAATTAACGGGGCAACAGTGTTAATCGAAATCTGTGTCATGTGGATGAATTACATAAAGTGACAAATGCACAAAGATAACATTTCTATCGCATCCGACGTGTGTAACAATAAGTCACTGTTAAACATTCTGCATTTCTCGTGTGAAACTCTAGTAACATAGGAGAGGAATTAAATTTCTAATTCCTTAATAAATAATTCAGGAATTCATGCGTTTAAAAATCGGGACATTTTTTGCCCAATCCTCTTGACTCAGCAACCCAAAATTATTTTTTGTGCTTAAACTACTTTGAATTGCACATTTCTGACTGTACGTCTTCTTGACTTTCCTCCTAGAAACAGGACAATCCTGACTCGATATTTTCTTCACTCAGGAGTGCTCGAAGTTGCTGTTAAAAACGGGTCATTTTCGACCCAATGTCTTTTTCACTCAACAACCGAGAAATTGTTGAATTTGTTTTTAAAAGTAGTAGTAATGACCTCTTTGCTGAAAAACTCACTTGAATTTACTCTAGGCCCAAGTTTAGATAAATAATTACTTTATAACCGGCGATATTAAGTAGTAGTTTATAACTAGACTGCGGATTTTATGCAGTTATTCAATACAGTAAAAAGATTGATATACCATTTTTAACATATAAGAGTGACTAATGAGCAATATAAATTTTTACTTAGCTCCTGTAGATTGTATAAAAATTTTATTTTGCAAAAAGATCCGCAGTCTATTTATGGCCGACAAATCCAAAGGACAGAGCAGTGAAATAAAGGACGTATGGTGACCGTGCACACGCAGCAACCTATCACCAAGCTGCACCGTTCTCTTCAGCAACTCGGAGTCCGTCGAATTAGCGAAATAACGCCGACGAATTCCAGGTAAACTGGTAAACCGAGACAATGAACGGATGAAGATGGTGCTCAAGGGGAACTTCCAGTTGGGACATCTCTAATGGCGATCAATTGCCCGCACGGACACGAGCACGAACGTGAACACGAACGTGAACGCGAACGAAAGTGGATGAGGAGGACCATGGTCTCGGCCGTGGCTGGTACCACCACGTATATCGGACCTCCTTCTCATTCCACCGAATAATCTACAGCACCGATTCCCGACTCCCACGACTGGTTCCGCCGGTCGAGTCGGTCGAGATCGTTCGCGCTCGGGCCTGTACCGATACCATTCGCCACTTCCAGGCCCGGTCTCTTGTCCCGGGCTCGCTTCGGTTTCATTCGGTTAATAAACGCGCGCGTCGATCAGTCCATCACGAGCCGTCGCGTGGCTCGGGTTCCTTCAACTTTTCATCCTCCGATCGGCTACCATTTTTCTTTTTCCTCCTTTTTCACCATCCATACCGGTCGCGAGATTCGGGCATGTGTCGCTAGTTTGACCACGTTTCACGCCCACTCTTGGATACTAGGGAGCCCCGGGAGCTGAACCTTCGGTGAGTCGAAATCCATTATGAGATTTTAGGATTTTATGCATTTGTGAGAAAAATTGGTAGGTGTAACTCTAAGCAGCAAAAACATAATAAGAAAGAAATCTGATTATGAGACTTTAGGATTTTATATTTTCTGTACTTGTTTTGTCTTTGAGGCCTTTTGTCTGTTTAGTTGGCTGAGTCGAAATCGATTATGAGATTTTAGGATTTTATGCATTTGTGAGAAAAATTGGTAGGTGTAACTCTAAGCAGCAAAAACATAATAAGAATGAAATCTGATTATGAGACTTTAGGATTTTATATTTTCTGTACTTGTTTTGTCTTTGAGGCCTTTTGTCTGTTTAGTTGGCTGAGTCGAAATCGATTATGAGATTTTAGGATTTTATGCATTTATGAGAAAAGTTGGTAGAGGTGTAATTCTAAGCAGCAAAGATATTAGAAAAATTTAAGCATACTATTATTTTCAATCTGCTAAACATAATAAGAAAGGAATTTCTATTTGACTTTAGTTTTTTGTAATTCGGGTAACAAATTTTTATTTTGCATGAAGGTCCGCAGTCTAATTATGAGACTTTAGGATTTTATATTTTACTTGTATTGTCATTGAGGCTTTCTGTCTATTCAGTGGATTTTGTTGGACTGGATTTTTCGGTCCAGTGGTGCCTTCAAAAAATTGTAGGGGTTTCATTGAATTAGGTGAACCGTGTTTGGACAATTATAGAAATTGCAATAGGGTACAGCATTTTGACAAAATGTTAGGATTTTTTAGTCGAACTTTTGTTTAGGGGGTCTATTTAGTGAAACTTGTTAAACGGAATTTCAAAAAGGACGTTTCAGGTTGTTTTTGAAAACCAGAGAAGGCTTTGTGTACTTCGAGTTGTCATAACAGCTGTCCATCTTACTCCAATCGCTCCAAAGTTATAGTGCATGGATTGCAGCAATAGGTTGAACATTTATTTTGACAGTCAACTTATTTCAACTCGTTTATTTAACCCTGCTATGATTTTTCTGTGTACTTCCTCAACATTATTACAATTGTATACATTTTTTTAGTCGAGTCGAGTCTAGTCCACACTATGTTGATGATGATCTTAGAACCTTCAAAAATTATTTTAACACAATTGACCGGGTTTCTATTTCATAATTATTGAAATTATAAAAACGTTTTCATAAGAAATTACTGAATTGACTTCTTCATTTAAGGAAATATTGTAATGAAAACCGAACAAAGATTCATAAGAAATTTCACTATTATATGTTTTGTGCTTGGTAGGTTTAGTGTTAGCAAATTTTTACTGACATACTGTGCCACCAAAAAATTGTTACTGACATACAGTGGCTCCACAAAATCCCCAATTTTAAAACTGCTACAGTTTCTACTCGAGTATTTCAAATACAAAACTGCAAAGACATTACAAGAATTTAAGGATATTGTTGTATCATCTTCTACTTTTTAAGATGATTAAAAGAGAAAATATATTTTCATATAATTTCTCTTTCGTACAATTGACTTGGACAATTTTTATTTTACACAAAAATCCTCAGTTTATAGAACATTCTCATATAATTTCTGTTTCGTAGAATTGACTTGAACAATTTTTATTTTGCACAAAAGTCCTCAGTTTACAGAACATTTTCA
>CM052127.1:11284998-11317469 GCA_028454245.1 Halictus quadricinctus
ACAATTTTTATTTTGCACAAAAGTCCTCAGTTTACAGAACATTTTCATATAATTTCTGTTTCGTCCAATTGACTTGGACAATTTTTATTTTACACAAAAATCCTCAGTTTATAAAACACTATTGTTCACAATAGTTTCGCAACGTTCTTCAAGATGGTAGTAAAAACGTTCTCCAGGTCCTTGGAAATCGGGAAGAAGCTTTTGCAAATTCTTCAATATTAACTAAAAATGTATCTACTGTTGTTGCAAGTGTGAAACAGGCTTAATCCGTCTCGTTATTCAGAAACAGTGGTGTAGGCCGAGTCGCAGCGGTGTGTCTTCGCAGCACAGACTCGCCTTTGTTGGAATGTTTAATTGCTGGAGGAACGGTGCCATTGTGCGGATTCGAAAGTCATCGTCCCTACCTGTTCTTCCGTAATTAATGGACCCAAGTAACTGTTTGATCGCGGTCTGGGATGGAGGGAACGAGAACGAGAACGATCGTCGCCGATCTGTTTATTGTCGTGAGTCACCGAGGCCGTTTCAACGGCATAGTTTTATAAACGGTTTGCCTGGAATGTTGAAACTCGACTTATTATCCCTCTGACTCTTTGTACGCACGATAAAGTCATTTCTGAGCGATTAAAACGCCGCGCACAAACACACCGGGCGAAATTCGAGACCATTGCAAACTTTAATCGAGACGACTCACCTTTGTTTAATCGTTTAATAGGCTATGAGACACCGCTGTTTCATAAACATACATTGAGCTCTTATGCTTCCGGGTGACATAGAATATGTTATTTATAGTATCCATCGTCGCTCTAGTTAATTGAAAAAAGTGCTAGTCTTCCTTCGGCTTTTTGTTACTTGCGTATTGTTTTGAATAAATTCAGTTTCGATTCTTTTCGCCACGGCGGACCAGTCTTGCAACTATATAATTAATAATATCTAGGACTATACTTACAAAACTTACCTTTGAAATTTTTAGTATAAGCATAAAAAGGTTGCAAATCACAACTTTTAGTACTTCCTCCGCAATTTCGACCAATTGCAATTTCAATCAAACATTTTTTCACGTTATGTAGCGGTCCAATTGTTCTAACTTCTCAAAAAAAAAAAATTCAAGTAGTATAGTCCAATATTGATAAAGTTATGCGATTTTGAAGAGCGTCCGAATATCAGTGGGGTCACTGTACTTCTCATCGTGTTCATACTGCTTTCACTTAATACCTGATTATCCGATGATTAACTGTTTGAACCGTTTTTACATTACATGTAAATTCCGATAGAATAAATTACCAGAAGAACGCATTGAACAAAAAAAAAGCTGAAAATATTAAAAAAAGGCGAACTGAAGGATTCCTGGATTTAAACGAAGATTTTTGATTTTTGTGGTGTTTTTATCGAAACGAATGGGTCGAAAATTTCGAGGACAGAAGACAATACGATGCTGCAGAGTTCAGGTGGAAGGCGAAGGAACACGGTGCACGTTTTCACTTTTCATTGACTAACTCGGTGGCAGAGCGGCGTCGTGTCTCGAAAGGTTTACGGGCGAGATTACGTTATGCTTTTTGTAAGTGAAATCCCGGCGGCTCTTCTCTCGAACGTTCTACTTTCTAGCGGGGCGCGTTATGTGCTATTTACTTTCTTACCTCGCGTAGAAATTGCACGCAATTGATCGGGCCCGCCGCTGGAATCCGCGCCCGGGACGATAATAGACGTGGAAAATTCGAAACTCGCCGGTCCATTTAGATGCGAATCGGTGTCCGGCGACTGTCGGCCACCGGTGGCTGACAGTAATCGTCGTGGATTTGTCGTGTCTATAAATTAACGCCGCCTTCTGTGCTCCAGAATCTCGGATTCCCATTGGCCCCCGTCTCGGATCGTGCAGCAGAGTACACGACGGCCGGACGAATATAAACTGGATTTTTTTCCCTAATTTTCAGTGGAATTTCTTCGAAGTACATATACACAGGCTCACGAAAATATTCCAACGCCCTTTAAAACAGTATAACTTTTTTCAAATTGGACCAAACAACCTGACTTTTTCTGAGCAATTAGAAGAATTGCTTTTCCAAATAATGTGCAAAAAAGATTTTGAAAAAATTGCAATTGGTAAGAATTACATGAGAAAATAAAAATGGCACTTTTTACAACTTTCTTATTTCAGTCTGCAATGAAAATTTAAAATATGCGTTTTGTAGATCTATGTTAGTTATACGCATCTGAGAATTTCATTGAAAAATTCGTTGCATTCATTGCAGGCTTAAATATAATAAGAACGTTGTAAAAAGTGCCATTTTTATTTTCTCATGTAATTCTTACGAATTGGAATTTTTCCAAAATCTTTTTTGCGCATGATTTGGAAAACCAATTCTTCTAATTGTTCAAGAAATGAGTCAGGTCGTTTGGTGCAATTTAAAAAAAGTTATACTGTTTTAAAGGGCGTTCAAATACTTTCGTGAGCCAGTGGTACCTATTTTTCTGGGTACAGTGATTCCGTGCAAAAGTCCACCACGTGGTTTAAAATATAATCTTGAAGTATCTAGTACGAAACTATAATCTCCCACAGGTTACATAATGAATGGACAGGATGCAAGTAGAAATTTATTCGGTGGTTCATGCACATTTTAAATTTAAATGCGTTCATAAACCACACCGTAGACTAGCATACTCTTTCTCCTGTATGTCTAGTTAATTAAATTCCTTCTGTCTCTTATCTTTTTATTTTTCTCCGCGTTTGTTATCTCAATCGCAAGCTTGGCGATTTATTTCGCGCTTAGATTCGCAAGTATTTCTTTATCGCTGTCGATCTCTTACTCAGAATAGAAATTATGTGTACTTGTATATAATAAATGCAATTCGAAGTGTTTGCGAGGTGTGTGGTTCGATATTTTAGTACAAGGGAAGAGGTTTATTTATACATTTTCCTAATTAGCATGTTAGCGTTACCGCGTTTTTGCACGAAGAGTAGGAACGATGCTATCGTTGTAACTATAAATAAAACTACGCTTCACACTATATATATATTAGCAAATTAACAAGATATGGAGATAAGAAAACATTATTTCGTTCCAAAAAGGGGTATTCTAAACCTCAGTCGGCATACCAACATTTTAAACAAAATTTAATGGCGTTTTCACTTTATTTATTTATTAGTTTTTTAATCGACGAACGAAATGTTTCTCTTATTTTGCTAGTCGTTCAACAATCCGCAAAAATGGGATGTTGAATACAGATCCCCAGCGTAATTATAAATAATTTAAACGTTGGGAAACGAGCCATAAAATCTTCGCGATCTATACATGGCTCTCGGCCGCTCTGTAAAGCGAATAAATATTTCTCAACCTGTCTCGATCGGATCTCTTATTAAGTCGGTCTAAGAGCCTTTCCGCAGTGATCCTAATAGATCCCACGATCGTTCGAATTAAGGATGACAGCGGATCGCAACGGGTTCCGATCCGGTGCAACGTCCCTCGCGTTCTTCTCGCTCTAGATGCACTTTTAAGCGCACTCGTACTTTGTCCCGTACTCTCGTTAGGAAACTGCAGGTCTTTATGCATTTCTGGCATGTGCACACTTTTCTAAATACAGGCAGGCGAATATGTTAACGAAAATTAATGAGTCTCCAGCGAAAATTAATGAGTCTCCAGCTGACGAAAGAAAATTTTCTCCTATTTTTTAACGTTCGTACCAACTAATTATGAAAATACAAATTTTTAGAAAGATTCACAGTCTACTTATTAGAGTAATCGTTGCACTATCGCTTCGCGATTTTTGTAAATTTTTATTCCTTTCAGAAAGTGTAACAATTAAATTATTTTGTATTTTTACTGTTTGCAATTCGTTATACACTATAATTGTAGCTCGGTGTTCCTGTTAAGTGAAAGAAGCTTTTTCCTGAGCAACAATTCTTGCAAACGATGGAGAAAGGTACAGTGGAAAAAAATGTACAGAATGCATCGTCATCGTTTTCGACAAATCCGTGAAATGTGGAACACAATCACGATCGAATAGAAGTTTTTTCTGTTCTGTTTCTTTTCTTTTTTTTTCGGGCCGCGTCCGAACGGACTACCGGCGGGAAATCATTCACGCTGTGCAGGTCCGAGAGAAAGTGCTAGCCGACCATTTTCTAATTGTCCGCATCCGCTGGAAAAGTAGCGGCAATTACGGTTCACCCTGCTGAATGTATAGTTAAATCGTTGATTAACGGCGCTACGCGGATTCGCCGGGTAATGACTCGCGAAACGCGTCAGCGAGATCTTTCTTTTCTTCTCTTCTCTTCTTCGTTTCGCCACCGCACGCGCCAATGACTTCGCATTCGATTTCACGCGGCTGACGAAATTACTTTCGATCCTCTGAGAACCCTCGGACAATCGCTTCCGACATTCCTTCATTTTTTTTGTTATTTTTACACCATTTTACTTCACCTCGTACTACGTTTCATTCAGCACAAGTGTTATTTTATGCCATTTTACTTTATTTCACGCAATTCCGTACAGTCAATTTCCTTTCTGTAAAAATGGTACAATTTTATTTGGTAAAAATTATGTTATTTTATACCATTGCATTTATTTTATATTATTCCATTGCAGTTGATTTTACTTGGCAAAAATGGTACAATATTATTTGGCACATATTGTGTTGCTTTTTACTATTTTACTTTGTCACGTATTATTCCATTGCAGATAATTTTATTTGGCAAAAACGGTACAATTTTAATTGGAACATGCTGTGTCATTTTGTACCATTTTACTGTATTCCATACTGTTCCAACACAGTCAATTTTATTTGTACGAAATGGTACAATTTTATATGGTAAAAATTGTGTTATTTTATACCATTGCAGTTGATTTTACTTGGCAAAAATGGTACAATTTTATTCGGTGCATACTGTGTTACTTTTTACCATTTTGCTTTGTCACGTATTATTCCATTGCAGATAATTTTATTTGGCAAAAGTGGTACAATTTTATTTGGCACATGCTGTGTCACTTTTTACCATTTTGCCTTATCTTCTAGTCTTCCACTACAGTCAATTTTATTTAGAAAGAAATGATACAATTTTATTTGGCACATGCCGTGTTATCTTTTACCATTTTACTCTAACTTGCGTTAATCCTCTGTAGTCAACTTTATTTGACACAACTCGCACAATTTTATTCAATAAAACTACGTGTCGAACCGAAGTACAAATTCAGCGATAACACAGCAAAAACGTCACAAGTTTCATCATAATTGCCGCGCAGTAGCAACATGATCAGACGTAACACTTGAAATTTGTTGTGTCTTCGAATTAATAGTGTATCTCGATAGGATGGAGACCATCGGGGCCTACGACTCTCGATAAGCGTGTTGAAAAATTCGTGATACAGTGAACTGCGCGCCTGTCACGTGGCCCGGAAGAGATAGTTTAAAAAGTTCCCAATCGGATTAACGCAACTCGATGCATACAGTGTACCAACAAAATGCAATGGACTGCAACTTGAAAACAGTTAATGCTTCGAACAAAAATAATCGGACAAAATTCAATGCCTCAAGATTTCAAACAGAACCCATATCCTACAAAAGCAATGAAAAAATTTGCGACTTAAATACAAATGTATCAAAGTGTGACAAAATACAAGAACAGTCGAAAATGTCGCGAAATGTATTTTTTTAATCTAATTTAAATTTTCGGGATTTTCTGAGTGACTTAAATAAATGTTAATAAAAACTCGTTCATAAAAGCATAGTTTCTTAGAGACTGAATATAATAATAATTGTTGTATTACTTTCAATCTAATTTTCAAAGATCAAAATACGAGATTTACAACTAAAAAACAGTAAAAATTCAAGCCTCAAGCTCGCAAACGAAATTGATGGCTTCCCCCAGCTTCTAATAACTTAACAATTGCATTCCATGCGAATTAAGTAGGACACATTGTATGCTATCAAAAACAGCAAAGCTTCTAAATCTCAAAATTGTACCCATTTTCGTCAAAAAGCGATGATTAGGTTACCACGAGTCGAATGAATCGTTAACACTCTCCACAGCCTTTGTTGCGTAACGCAGTTTCGCCTTTGTTATATGTAGATCATAACACGTGATACCAGCGGATTAACGCATTAATTAATTCCGTAATCACGTGGTCTCTCAATGAGAGTCTCTCGATCCCGTTCGAAACGATCGCGTTTCGACGCTCCAGTTTCTCGGGCGATCTGTACGGGCTTTGGAGAATCGAGAGAACGATTTCGACGGCCTCGATAAACAGATTGAAGAAGAAGAAAAAAAGAAAAACAAAGTCGAGACCGATTGTCGTTGCGTATGCAGGCCAGACAGTTATCAGTGGCGGAGGACGCGATACGAAACGCGCGTATAAGTGTGGATGGGTCGCGCGGGGTTACCGATGCGGTTCGTAGTATTGAATTAACAGGAGATTACCATTCGGCGGCTTAATCAATTTCCTTTCTGTTTTCCGGGCGACGATCCGCTGAAACGATCCTCCACGCAGATTGCAATCGGCCGCACAAAGAACTTCTTGCGCCATTAGGCTGGCCATTCAAACGGTCGTTTTCGCGGACGAAAACGATTCACGCTCGTTAGGAAATGTGACAGTGATCCCGGATGCTGTATTCAGGAGACTGTCGGTCCGTTCAATAAGGGAGCTTCGTCTCATCCGATTCGATTGCATTTACACGCATTAGGGTAAGGGACCCAATTACCGTAGGGGTACCAATTACAGTAAATTCTCGTTACTAGTCAGTCCCGTCGTTCTTCTTACTGACTCTTATACGAAATCGGAGGTTCTCGCCTAGCGTCGCATTTGAAATATGTACACAGGGCACGCTGGAAACCTAAGACTCATATCCGTCTATGTACTGTGCCTATATTAACACGTTCGCGGACGTGAATGCTATAGCATTCATTTTCATAGTGATGCAAAATGACACGAATGCCATAGCATTCAAATTTTAAAGCCAATTTTTATTCATTTAATTTGATACAACCTTAAGTTTTTGTAATTAATATACATTTCAAAGTAATGACCAACTGTCATTACTAATGACAGTTAACTTATTATTATTGTTTATGTCTAATCAGATTTCGGATAGTACAACTAGTTTCAAGAAAAATTGCCCGTCTATTTTTGCAGCTCACTGAAATTTTTACTGTCAAACCTGTTTTTGTGCGGTAGATTTACATAAAGTGAAAAAAATTGTTACAAAACTTGCAATTGCTCGAAATTGCAGGGAAAATACTAAAAGTTGTATTTTGCAACTTTTTTATGTGGACTTACAGTCAGTCCCATAAGTATTCGTACGCTCTTAAAAATCGCATAACTTGGGAGTCACCTTTTAATAAAACAAATTTAATATTACTTTTTTAATATTCATTCTGCTTTAAAAATAACTATAACTAATGTAGGCACAGTAACTGGTACCACCAGAGTAATTGGTTCCTTTACCCTATTGGTTTTGATTGTTTAAATAATTTCTTAGAGCATTGGTTAATGCGTTTGATACTTTGACAGTGACAACCGAGTGCAGAGATTGTTGTGTCCTACATGTTCGCTTCCGTTGAAGTTCCTTTGTATTGTTATTAAATATCATGTCGAGTTTCTCATTTCATCTGGAATTTGTTGTAGACTTCTTCTTCTTCTGTACTTACTATACTTTTCTAATATTTTGTTGCGTGTAATGTTATTACATTGTCGACATTGTCGTCTGTTTATCAACGTGTTACATGCAAATTTTCTTAATTAAGCTACAAATAATACTTTGTTAACTATTATAGTTTCTTATGGTAAAAATTATAGTTTACAATATTAACTATTTGCTCAACTTATTTTCATTGCAAGGAAATATTTGAAATACAACAGTAAAATATTTTATTTTATATATCTGGTTATCAAAATAAAAATATTTTACTTGCCGAAATTTTTCGTTCTGTTCGAAGTTGCATTTTATTTGAACCGCATTAAATTATATTATTTCAAATAGTATTTTAAATATTTTTTCTCGAAATTTTGCCCAGGTCTGATCGATTTCAGACCGTTTCCTCGAATTAGCTTGGAACTCGTTGCCTCGCAGTAACAAATGGTGCGAAGAGAGGAACACCAGCCTCGGAGGGTCAGGGATTAAATTAACAACGACAACTAATTGGCGGACCGTGTGCTGCAGATGTGGTGACCGCAACGGTGAAACGCGATTCGCGGGACACAGAGGGGGAGTTCTCACCTTGAACGTTATGCAACCCGCGATTAACATACGCACACCGAGAGCACTCTTAGGTCGTCGCCGGGTTGGGGTTAGTTCGTGGAAAAACTGCGTCGGTGACTGGCGCGACCGACGGACATTTAAACGATGCCAGTGTCTCGACAAGCAATTAGAAAATTCCATGGAAACGGTTCCCCCTGGATCCGCCGCGCGCCGATGACGATGATGGCGACGAGCTCATCTGCTGCTGCTGCTGCTGCTGCTGCTGCTCTCTCCTTGAACATGCTTTTTCTCTTCTCTCGACAGACTCTGCTCTAACGGTCGTCTAATAGAGCAATTACACGCTGTACTCGAAGACGTGTTTACAGTTAGCCCTTTCCAATCTTTCGGGCTTTATTAATAGGCTCTGCCGATAATTGCGACGCGCTCGATTGCACACTCGACTGCGTACAGCTTTGCTTCAACGCTGTGGCTGTTGATGATGACCGCGGTTGATTGACGTTCAAATATTTTCTGCTCACATTTGAGGGCACAAGACTGGTTTTATAAATATTTATAAATCACAGAATCCACGTAGGGTTACTAAAACTCCACATTTGAGACACAAGAGTACAGAATGTTATTTTATCCAACGCGTTACTGTTCTATTTTTCATTCTTCTACTGAAATAAAATTATAAACAAATCCATACTAAGGTAATCCAGCCTCGGTACTAATTTAATAGACCTGCTTTGTATAGTATTTGAAATACAGTGATTTCTCTGTATATGTCGCCAAGGCCTGGATGATAAGCGTCGCGGAATTATCCCCACTACGGGTACGTCTGTTGGACGATACATGACGCTCCAAGACCCTTGTTGTTGACATACATCGAGAATTCACTGTACCATTCTACCTAAACTACATTGCAATCCATAGGACCTATATTATCTGCCGTATAGGACCAATTCCAATTTTTTTTTTTGGCTATCCATCTCAACAAATTTTGACAAAAGAATATTTTTTCTTGTTAAAACAAAGATGCAAGAACATTTCTGTATTTTTTCTGTACCGACTCTGCGGCTTATTGCATTTTTAAAAAATTGTTAAAATTGCTGGTACTCGAATAGGACCTATATTATCTGCCGTATAGGACCAATTCCAATTTTTTTTGGCTATCTATCTCAACAAATTTTGGCAAAAGAATATTTTTTCTCGTTAATATAAAGATTCAAGATCATTTCTGTATTTTTCTGTAGTGATTCTGCGGCTTGTTGCATTTTTAAAAAATTGTTAAAATTGCTGGTACTCGAATAGGACCTATATTATCTTCCGTATAGGACCAATTCCAATTTTTTTTTTGGCAATCTATCTCAACAAATTTTGGCAAAAAATATTTTTCCTCGTGAATATAAAGATTCAAGAACATTTCTGTATTTTTTCTGTACCGACTCTGCGGCTTGTTGAATTTTTAAAAAATTGTTAAAATTGCTGGTACTCGAATAGGACCTATATTATCTGCCGTATATGACCAATTCCAGTTTTTTTTTTGGCTACCTACCTCAACAAGTTTTGACAAAAGAATATTTTTTCTTGTTAAAACAAACATGCAAAAACATTTCTGTATTTTTTCTGTAATGATTCTGCGGCTTGTTGAATTTTTAAAAAATTGTTAAAATTGCTGGTACTCGAATGATTAGGAAATCGGAATAGTTTCTCAGAATTTGGATAAAAAATCGTGCAAAATGGAGTGGAAAAAATGGCGAAATTGGCGCGGTAGAGTAAGGTAGCAGATCTTCGTAGCCAAAAAAGGAAACGAGGGGACACACGTACGACCGGGTCGAGGAACGAAAGTCGCTTCCGCCGTTTTCGGGATCAGAATTGGTGCCCGCACGAAATTGGTGGCGAAAGTTGTTGACATTAAACGGGGCACTGGGCTCGCGCGGCACTATGGTCTCTCTCGGTTAGGCGACGCTAGCCTGCGTGCATTCATTATTCATGACGCGTTAGCTCCGCGGTAATTATACATTTTAATGATTTGCAAATGGACTTCGTAATTCCGCTCCGATGAGACATTCCATTGGGTATTTTCATTGACGGAGAAGGTCTCTCGTCGCTGCTGTCTACTACCATCCCGGGGACTCTTAATAACAACAATTTGCAACTGTAAACATACATTGTACAGTCGATAATATCCGGCAGGGAAATAATATTTTTCTTCTACAGCGTTCGGTTCTCGGAAACGTGTTGAACACGTGTCGAACGAAGAAAATTTCCAGTTGTACCTTGAAAATTCGTGAACTCTTCGGGGACCCTAATTTTTCTGCGTTCTCCGGGGATGATGCATTCCGCCGCATCGAGCAATGCATGCTAATAATATCACGCGAAAGTCGCAGTCGTTCCGCGGGTACTCGCGAGATATAGTGTTACTGGGATCCAGTTTAACTGCGGGCTACCTTTCCTAAGTCGACAAAAGATGGCCGTGTGTAAGAGACACCTCGCCAGCCGCTCACCGGCACCCTGCAACTGCTAAACAATATTTCACCGGGTGGCCTGCGAACCTCCAACCAGCTGATCCTTTTAAAAACAATTGAACACTTAAACTTTCAATTTTATCACCAGTTTGCAAACGTCTTAAGGTTGAGCCACTCAAAGCAATTTTATTTAATTTTATTCATTGGTGCTTCAGGAAAATGCATTTTTATTTTTAACGATTTTTAGACATTTCAAATAAAACACATCGATGCAATACTAAAATGCATTTGTGTCTTCAGAATGATTTTCAGACAGTATAAATAATTGTATATAGGTATCTGTGCATCAAGAAAATGCAATTGCATCTTTTTAGTAATTTTATATACATATTTTAGATATAGCGTATCAGAAATGTGTACCCCTATTTTTAGAATGATTTTTAAACTTTTAGAATAATTGTATACATTGGTGCATCGGAAGAATGCAACTGCATCTTCAGAATAATTTTATACAATTTCAAATAATCGTATACATTGGTGCTTTACAAAAATGTAGATATATTTTTGGAACAGTTTCACACGTTTTAGATAATTATATACTGCATCATTGTTTTTAAACTTTTCATTATTTCTCAAAGCCTGCCTCGCTGTAACATTTGAGCTAGCCAGAACAATAAGTTGAAATTGCTGGTTAAGATTAATGTCAAAGGTCGAGCAGTGCGAGCGACCAAAGTCTGGATTCCTGTCGGGCGATATTTGACGTGCTAGCCTAAATATCAAGCGAGTCGCCGGGTATGTGAAAGGGCCGCTCACCCCTGCGCTGCGCTCTGCACGCTGCACGTGCATCGTGCGCAGCTAGCACGTGTCGCGCGTGGCAGATTTCTCTAGTCGGAGATCCTTTTCTGCTGGACACCCTGTAGATCGGTGGCAGCCGGTGCAACAGGTGTTGAGCGAACCGCAACCCGGCTCTCTGTTCTCGGTTTTCTGTGCAGCTTCGCAGCTGGTTCTGCGCAACAAATCCTGCCCACAGTTTGTGAGTCATGAAAAATTTATAAGATCCACGCGAGAGCATGGTTCTAACGTTCCATGAAAACGCGAGTTTCTGAGTTATTGAGTTCCGGAGCCGTGGCTGCTGCGCTTGTGCGCCGATTACGCTGCCAGTGAGTTTTTGAAAAAAATGATCTTCCGTTTAACTCTTGCTAGAACGCAGAAATAAATTTCGCTATTAATTTCAGTCAAACATAAATTCGTTCAATAATTTTAATTTTAATTTCCATATTAAAAAGCGAGAGCATAGATGCAATCAGAATTATTAATCAGTAGAATTGGAATGTTTTTGCATTCACAAAATTTTTGGGAGAATTGTTCGCTAGTATTTTCGCATTATTACATTATTATTTCTTGCAGACTAACTACAAATTTTTATCTTTGAGAATGCGCATAAGCGTGACACTGTTTTCAGATTCTGGGACAACTTGAATGTTTTTGAGTATAAAAAGATTTTGAAGAAATTGTAGGAAAATGTGTAAACGTCTGTAATTGAATGCAATGTTTAATATAATTTTAATTTTTTGGAAACTGCAAGATATAATCAAGGGGAAAAGTTTAAAGCGGAAATCTGTGTTTGAATGTTTTCGGGAACTCCAAGACAGAGACAAGGAAAATGATTTGTGGAATATTGCAATCTTTTGGGGAATTTGTTGTTCGATGTTCTAAGGCTCGGAGCGGCTTGTAGCAATTTCTTGATGTCGAGATTCCCCCGTTTGATCGATGTCCGCGCACCGTGTCGCAACGAATTGTACAATTTCATACGGAATGAACTCGCCAGTTTCTTTGACTCGGTTTCCTCTGAGCGAGCTCATCAACGTTGAGAAGTCATTGTGTCACCAAGAACGACAGGACCCAGTTCTCATGAGCCCCAGGACCTGGCGTGTAGGGGAACACACGCAATCCGAACGACAATTCCAACCACAGAAGAGGAAGAGTTATTCTAGTTGGACAGAAAAGTACTAGGGTACAGTCGGCCGCAACAGTATGCTTTCAAACCCTAAACTCTCTTTGTCTATAAAGTTCTACGAGCACGACTTACTTTAGAACATTTACAATTCAAGTTCTTGTGTACAGCACTGTCCTCAATCAATCTAGTTGCTACTCAATTTTTAAAAAATGGCATCATATCTTATCGTAAGATACTCGATCTTTCATTGTTGAAATGAGAAAATTTCACAAAAAAAAAAAATTATAGCACAGGAAATTGACAGCTTCAAAGATTGAGTACTTCTCTTTAATTGACATCCATTTTTTATATACATTGCTCTCGGCTTTTCTTGTTTAAACAACTTCCGATCAGCGACTTCATGATAACCACAAGCGTAAGCACTTCTGTGCATCGTCTTGGTTAAATCGCTATAATTTTAGACATAATGATTATTTCTGCATACAATAAATTGTACCACATTCTCCAAAGATTGAAAAACAAGCCCAAAAAGTTTAAAACCGATGAACTTACCAGGTCGGTTTTAAAAAAATCCTGAAGGTCCTACAGCTACCCAATCGGGCCAGACTAGATAGACCCCTGGAAGATTAAACCTATTTCGACAAAATCGTGATTTTCACATAAAGAAAAATTGTACAACATTCTCCAAAGATTGACAAACAAGCCCAAAAAGTTAAAAACCAACGTACCTACCGGGTCCGTTTTAAAAAAATCCTGGAGGTCCATTACCCAAGTCCGCTACCCAATCGAACCAGACTACATAGACCCCTGGAAGAATAAACATATTTCGACAAAATCGTGATTTCCGCATAAAAGAAAATTGTACAACATTCTCCAAAGATTGACAAACAAGCTCACAAAATTTAAAACCGACATACCGGCCAGGTCCGTTTTAAAAAAATCCTGAAGGTCCTACAGCTACCCAATCGGGCCAGACTAGATAGACCCCTGGAAAATTGAACCCATTTCGACAAAATCGTGACTTCCGCATAAAGAAAAATTGTACAACATTCTCCAAAGATTGGCAAACAAGCCCAAAAAGTTAAAAACCGATGTACCAACTAGTTTCGTTTTGAAAAATTCCTGAAGAACCCATAACTGGCTATAACTACGTGAACTAGACAGACCGCTCGAAGATTGAACCCATTTTTCTGAAAAATGGCTGGTCAGATCCGATCAAAACTTCACAGACTATCATCCCGGACTGTTTCGAAGAAATTGAGCGTAACGTTTCCACGAAAAAGTCGCGCTGATTGCAAGAATATTGTGCAGTTGGGTTCAACGAGCTCGGCGGGCGTAGGCGTCGGATCGTGTTCGCGTTTCCATGCGGAATCGATTATTGCGGGTGACTGTACGCGTGGCGGAGCACACGTCGAGTCACGGAAAGGCGCAGAAAGGCGCAGAAAGTCTCCGGGCGGGTAGCATTCGGTTCGTTGGCGGGTTCGCAGAAGTAACCGGGCACAATGCGGAGAACCGGCCCGACTCGGTCCGACTCGGCCCGGCCGTTTTGCTCCGACCTCTTTGCGGCTACGTGGGAGGAATAGGAAGTCGTGCATTAAATCCGAACCTCCACCTTTCAACGGTTAAACGCTTCTCAAATAGAATGTACAGGAGATACCGGCTAGCACCGGCACAAAAGCGAGATCGTGATTGCGCTCATTTTTCAGTTAACACTCGAGGAATTCGCTCCTTCTTTCGTCGACGGTGCCTGGTGCTCAGGCCGCTCTGCTTCGTTGTCGTTTCGAAATTGCCGGCAGCTGGTTCTCGCGACTCGAAAACCCTGGAAAATCGATTCCGTTTTCACCGAGGAATGCGCCTATCGTCGGAAAATTGCGACACGCCACTGAAACGCTCTCCCGCAGCGGTTATTCCACTCGCTGGCTCCTAGTATGACATCTTCGGTATAGCAAGCCGATTACCGGACAGTATGGTCGATGTTTATGATACTTCTCGGATATCAGAGTCTTCGGGAAGAAGGGCTCCGAAGGGTGGATGTAATCCAGCAGATGATTCCATTCCCGGTATACGAGCCGCGCTCGCATGATCCGTGTGTGCATACGCATAATTATTTCGACATTGGAGGAAGCAAAACGCGTCACGGGCCATGTGCTGCTCCGCCAGTGCACGGAGAAGATCATGCGAGGATCGACTGTCTAATGAGAATCATCGTTTAAACGATAGTTTTACTTTCTTGTTTACTTTTGTCCTTGAAATCTGCACTGTTAACCCTTAGCACTCGAATGTAAGGCGCCACTAAAAATGGTTGTATCATTATTAAAAATATTTTTGATATTATAAAATTTGTTTGTATCCAATAAATTACTAAAAACTTGTACGAGTAAATTGTACCATTTTCGTATGTATAACATGAAAAAAGATCTATAGAAGGGAGATATTCTAGGTCGGAAGAAATGTTTCGTTTCATATTATAAAATTTGTTTGTATCCAATAAATTACTAAAAACTTGTACGAGTAAATTGCACCATTTTCGTATGTATAATATGAAAAAAATCTATAGAAGGGAGATATTCTAGGTCGGAAGAAATGTTTCGTTTCATGTTATAAAATTTGTTTGTATCCAATAAATTACTAAAAACTTGTACGAGTAAATTGCACCATTTTCGTATGTATAACATGAAAAAAGATCTATAGAAGAGAGATATTCTAGGTTGGAAGAAATGTTTCGTTTTGGAGTTAAAATAACTTCGAGTGCAAAGGGTTAATAGAACCACCTCAAAAACGATCATTAACCCTCAACGGTCCGGAAGTATTTCAAGTTTACTTCCCACCAGATCCAAGCTATTTTTCATACGAAGAGAAACTGTGGACTCAACATTTTTATATCAAGTATAGAGAGGAAAAAATTTATATTTATATTTTGCCGCCATATACGCGGCATTGGACACAGTAATTAAAAGTGCCATGCCGCTTATATGACGGCCTTGGTCCGTTAATTTGCACTAAATGTCCCGCTGCTGGTTACATTTTGTTTTACCGGTTTTATTTGTTGGTTTCACCGACAGCACAGTCGAGGAAGCTTTGGATTCTTCATTTTCAGGTTGAATATTTGCGAAGGTATCCTCGGAATTCAACGGGAGGTGACTTTTGCACGTCTCGCGTCGGTGGATACTTGATCTAATTGAACACACAGCAACCGCTCGAAGTGTGAATAGTGTCATGCGCGAGATGATGAAACGCGAAAGGATTTAGCCTTCGTGTCCAAGGCTGACTGCTCGAACGGCGAACAATCGTCCGCGCTTTAAGCCGGTTTCACGCGGCCTGCTAATTAAAACTTGAAGAGTGCCACGGAATTATGAACTTCCCCTCGTTCGTGCGAGAAATTGCACCTGAATGCTGCCGAAACACCGGTAGCGGAAAACGCACGATCAAAATCATCAAAACAATTACTGCATAGCTTCCTCGACTACAAATTTCTTTTTTCTAAATAATTAATACAAAAAACAGTTTCTAAATAACTAATAGAAAAATGTAGAAACAAGTCTGAAGCTCCAAAAATCATAAATATTGCTTTAGAAATTCATCGCATAAAATATCCAACAAAAAATATGAGTTAAAATAAAGACTCGGAATACCTGCTCGATTGTATTGTAAAGAGATGAACGCTTTATTTCGGGGGGTGGTAATTGTTCGTAACTTCGCAGGGACTGTCGCTCGCCTAACATGGATTTGCACGCTGCAGATTCGTGTTTACCGTATTCGCACTTTTTCGGGCTCCCGTGTGAAATCTGCGGAAAGATCGGCGGCGCGTTGCGAAATGAATCAACAATTACGCGAGACGCAGACTAATTTGTCGAGGAAGCAATTCTATTGACGAATTCCAAGCTCCCAGGACACGGTTCCGCGATTATTTTATCTCCGCGATTGTATAATCGCGGACTCTCGACGGAGGAAAAAACGCAACGAGGCGCTTCCCAGGGTCCGCGAACGGTGAAAAGTTGTTTCGCGATTACGCAACGCCAAGCCTTTTCTCTCTGAATGAACGACACGATTTTTTATTTTTTTTTTTTTATTTCAATCTGTGCACAGTTTATGCAACGTTTCGCGCGGAACAGGTGCGAGACCAGGTGATTTTTCTGCCGATTCCTGCGCGTCATGGGCTCGATGATGGTCCAGTCGAGCTGCGCGATATCATTAAGGGCCAAGGGTAGTCACGTGACTTTTTCAGAGTCTTGGTCTGACATGATATCATGAATTCTGACGCCAGAAACGTGCTGCAAGTTTTTGGCTTTGTTTCGCAGAGAATCAAGACAAAATATCTCTACTCTCGATTTCATCGAGAAAACTCATCCAATGGCGTAAATATGCTTGGATTCCACGGCATGCGCATCGTCAATTTTTGGCCTACTTCTAACGCTTATATCACCAAATATCTGCATAATCTCGTCAGCTTGTAACCAGCGCGCGCTAGATTGAACCTTCCTCCTTCGAACGAGCCCTTTCCCAGCGAAAAATATTCTCATATAAGAACGAAAGGTTGAACACGTTTTGTCGGTAACGTGGTCGCTCTACCTTATCGCGCATTACGGAGTTAGCTCTTCAATTGAACATTTCTGCAAAGTAGTTTGTCAATAAAAATTTACTTCGCAATATACGAAGCATTAGCGATTGGATTGTGTACGCTTGGTTCTTTCAGTGGAAGTCTCTCAATCAAGCCACTCATCAGACCATGTTCGTTCCTCGCATCAATTTGACATAGTTTTCACTGATTCTGAGCAAACAGAGCGTTCTGTGCTTCGTCGTGTTAGTTATAAACGACGCAAATAACGTTAGGAAACCGAGGAATATATAAAATTAATTATCTTTCTGTCGCATTGATCTTTTACCGCTGGGCCAATTTTATATCAATAAAATGAGTTGCAAAAACGAAATGGGCTAATGAGTGGATTGATTGAGAGTCTTTTAATGAAAATACACTGGCTCACGAAAGTATTCGGACGCCCTCTAGAACAGTATAACTTTTTTTAATTGGACCAAACGACCTGACTTTTTTGAAAAGAGATTTTGAAAAACTGCAATTGCTGGGAATTATAAGAGCAAATAAAAAAAGCACTTTCCAAAACTTTTTTATTTGAGCCTGCAACGAAAATTTAAAATATGCATTTTGTAGATGTACGTTAGTTATACACGTACTGAAAATTTCATCGAAATCGGTTGACGCAGATAAAAACGGCACACATAGTAAGATGTTAGAATCTGTGGATTTTAAGCAGAAATTGACGAAAAGTAGTGAAAAACTATGATTTTCACCACTTAACAATTTGTGGCTCGTATGTATATTAATCGATTTGAACGAAATTTTCAGCATGTGTATAACTAACATAGATCCACAAAACGCATATTTTAAATTTTCATTACAGGCTCAAATACAAAAGTTGTAAAAAGTACCATTTTTATTTTCTCATGCAATTCTTACCAATCGCAATTTTTTCAAAATCTTTTTTCCACATGAGTTGGAAAACCAATTCCTCTAATTGCTCAAAAAAAGCCAGGTCGTTTGGTCGAATTTTAAAAAAGTTATACTGTTTCAACACGTTGACTGCATGTCACTCATATGACATGGGTGACGGAATTACTTGTCCAGGTTTTAAAATGAATTTTTACGTTAATATATTCATTGTACCAAACTCAATTAGGATCTGTAAAATGCAAGAAAGTTGGAGGACTACTCAATATCATACATGTAATTTTTTTCAATTTTTATTTCATTAAATAACTTACTTTGATCTTATGGAATTTTGTGGTTCCTACTTTGGCAGTCAAAGTATTAAAGAGCGTTCGAATACTTTCGCGAGCCTGTGTATGTTCTACCATTTCAAATATTATGAAATAGTAGAATAAATAAACACACACTGGTCTTCCTAGATGTACAAAATTACATTACGTCTTTGCAACTTCAAGAATGCTGTACACAAGATCGTCGGAATGTGTCGACATTCATTCTGAAAGGGTTAATAATATAACAGTTAATCTAACGGGTGTTCAGGTTGAAACCAATCCGCCGGTAGATCAAAGAAAATCAACCCAAAGAAACCGTAGCACGTACCCCAGGAGATATGCGGTGGCAGAAAACCGCAGATTGGAAAACTCGGCCGTGTGCGTGTAATTTTTCATGCGTCTCGCACACATGCACACCCGCCATATTGCGAAATCCGTGTAACAACAATCTGAACTTGAGGATGGAGGATGACGCAAAGGTTTGGACCGCGCGAAATCATCTCGCTCGCCGAGATCATTTCCATTTCCAGCGAGGAAAAGGGGACAAGAGCTGGTATTTGTGTTCGCCGCTCGTTTTGCATCGCGGGGAACGCCTTCTGGAGTGTCTGTCCGAGAGTTATGAGCACGTAGAAACGTTTCTCTATCGCGTGCCACGGTCCAGGAAAGTGATCTCGATGAAAGCATGAAAATCTGACACGGTTTCTAACAAAATCGTCTACGAGCGGAGCGAAATTTTGTTGGTCGATCGTAAATCGAGCGCGATCCTCGCGGAATTTTTCGTAGGATCTCTACTCGCAGGAAATCGGCACTGTAATTAAATGATAATTTCCTCGAGCGGCGAAATGGAAACACCTCAATAATCATTCCACGAGTGTTTAATTGGTTCTATCTCTGAGGATCTACATAAATGAAAATTTCCTGAAGCTGTTGCACGAAACAGGAACGAAATAGAAGTTGATTATCTCGTCTGAATGATTTGAATGAGGATATGCAATTGTGTTTTAAACTCTCCCGAAGTTTCTACTATTTCGTATTTCACACGGTAATTAGAGAACGCGGATAGTATAGAAAATTATGTTTATGGGCACTTTCACACCTTCTCCTATTCTCTAAAAATGTATTCAATGCCTCCAACTTTTTGTCAGGCACTAGATGGAATATTTTACATAAGTCTCGAGCTTTCAGTAGATCCTAAAAACCGTGTTTAAAATGATCATTGCGTAAGACAGCTCTGTACAGAAATTTCACACGTTAATCACAAATGCAGGAAGCATAGAAAACGGTCTTTATGCCTCTTGGACACTTTCACACTTTTTTTGTAGTCTCGAAAAATTTACTCAAAGGCTCCAGTCTTTTCTTCGATCCTAAAAGGTTCTCTTCTGAGGCCCTAAAATCTTTTTCGTGATCTTCAAATTTTTCACAGGCCATACAAATTGTATCTAAAATATTTATTGCATAAGTCGTCTCTGCATAAAGATTTCTCACGTTAATCACAAATGCAGGAAGCATAGATAACGATCTTTATGCATCTCTGGACACTTTGATATATTTTTATAGTCTCTAAAAATTTATTCAAAATCTTTCCTAAGTCTTAAAAGGTCCCCTCGAACTCTAAAACCATAGTCGTAATTCTAAATATTCTCACAGACCTTCAGAACTATTAATAGTAGTAGTTACTATTAATAATAATAGTAGTACTTCAGTAATATTTAAATTGCACAAGTCAGTATTGCGTACAAATACTTATGGATGATTCTTCTGTCGTTTCAGGTATCAGCAAGCAGGTGAAAATCAGAGGCCGACAGCATGAGGAACTCAACGCTATTGAAATGGGCGCAGAACTCGGCGAATAGTAAAAATCAAACGAGCAAAAATGGTGAGTAGATAGACCAACAATCTCTGAATAGAATTGATCGATCGATCGATTGCATAAAACCATTGAATCCTTGTTGTAGGGACGACTAGGAACTGGATACACCCACCGGATACGCTGCAAAAAGGCCACATCGCCTACCTGGTCAAGGTACTGTTCACCCGCCTCTTTAGAAATTCGTTGGATTGTGCAGGCGGTTTCAAAATGAACAGACAATCGCTCCATCTAACAGAAAAAACGAATGAAAAGTGTGAAACGATAATCGTTAATGCGATTTCACTGGAGTCGTTTGGTGAACTCTCGATTTCACGGATTTCTCTTCGACTCCTTTGTGCTCTTTGTTGCCTTGCAATCGTGCGAGCGTGTCTAAAAACAGACAAAAGCTTCATTGTTATATTTTGGCAAAGAAATATAAACTACATCGTGCCACGAGCCTGCTTCATATTTTTATTGTTCATTTTAATGGATAATTTTTGAGTTCTCGCATCGAGTGGGGCGTTCATTTTCTTTGTTATACAAAGAAAAAGTTTTGGTAATAAATGAACCGGTAATTGACATTTTTTAGGATATGAGACTGTGGAACAATGTAAATTTTTATTTACGTGAGTTGTTTGTTTCTCCGATTTCTCTGCAGTTGCGCAGGCCGGTGCAGAGGAAATATAACGATCTCGCGTTTCTTTTTATTTTATTGATTGGCGAAGCGTTGAAAATACTCGAATCAAGGACAAGAACATGTACGTACGGACGTAGGTAGACTTTCTAACTGTTTGAACGCTGGAGGGATTCTTTCGTCTTAATTCCAGTTCAGTTTCAAAACATTTGTTGCAAAGAAACCAACAAAGCGGCAGTTTCACCACCTACACTCTCAATATCCCCTCCAAAAAATTTATTCAATTTTTTTACTGAATCTTCTTGATCAAATTCTCATGTTCCTTAATTTCTAATAATTTTCCAACGTGTTTCTATCCCGCTGGCAATTTGCGCTCCCTGCAAATTGATCCATATACAGGAAATCTCGCCGCCATGGTAGCTGCACGTTCTATTTTCCGCGTTGCATAATTCCTGGGCGTTTTGTAATAAATAAACGTCGACTTATTAATAACCTCCGGACTCTTCGGAGAGATACTACGAACGCATTCCCCATAAAGTGCACGCTAAGCCAGAAGCGACATGCGAATTTAGCAACGGCCGTCGAGGCCGCGATTGCAAAATTGATCGACCACGAAAGAAAAACAAACGATTTCGAATCGCGGCCCATATTCCTCCAGATGTTGACCTCTGCGGAAAGGCGAAGGTCGTTCGACATCCGCGCCCGCCATTTCTCATCCGCGAAAGCGTCGCACACTCGCGGAAACGATTATTATTATTTCCCATACGTTGCAACTTTGCTAGATAACAAGATAATTTACTACCGTCCAAACAGACGAAACGGACAAGGAGTTTACTTTGCACAAATAGAAGCCGAGTTTTATCATCGGACGACAGAGATAACGTTATGGTTCCTCTGCGATGTGGATTCGCGAGGGGTGTGTACTATCGCGCTTCGTTTTATTTTTAATTAGCTCCAGACGTATCGCGTTGTCATACGTAATCAAACACTCGTTTCCAGTCGACGCAGTCGCGACTAATTAAATAATTGCTTGAGCGAATTGCACGTGAAAAATGAGGTGCAACCCTTCGACCAATAGCCATCATCTTCAATGATTTTCATTCATTGACTCTGATTTTGAGGATTTTACTTTTGGAGATTTGTTTTCTTCTTTGTTTTTGAGTTCTGATCTGAAATTGAGAAAAATAATGGTTGTTGAATGTCCATCGATTTGTCGGTAGGAATCTAATGTGGAATTGTATTTTAGGCAACGTTTCTTCAGCCGGATCACGTTCATCGTCTCTTGCATTGGCCCCTGTCGCTCGAAAAAAAGTTGCATAATCCCCTCACGGTGTTCACTGCCTTTCATTTCTCTGTAGGAATCGGTTTGGCACGCGTGTGTGCGCCTCTTTCGGAATACAAATACACGAACGTGCGCGCCGGACGACGTTGGAACGCGCAAAAGTTCGTTGCACCTTGAAATTTCGTGACCGAGGTGAATTTCACTATTCGGCCGAGCGAGACGAATCGGCCACGTCCCGTTGTTGCTGCTTCTCTGGCGATTAATTAGCATAAACGTCTCCCTTCGGCGAAATTTGTCGGATCGTTGCGAGCTTCCTGTTTTTGGAGGAGTTCAATGCCGTCGAGAACTGCCCAAAGAATTTCTTCTGCATCCAAGTCCATTCATCCTAAATTTATTCATTGTAACATCATTCTAAGCGTCCTGCTGTCTACATTTTGCCAACAGTGTCCTAAAAAATAATGAGCCATTTGCAATTATGCACAGTCTGTGTCGTGTCTTACAACAAACGTGTAACTTACAATATGTACAATTTGTTGATTCAAAGTGTGAAGCAGAAAATAGTTATGTACTATTCCAGGATCGTTTATGCAATTATTTTTGAGGAGTGTAACAGAGTTAAACGATCGGTCTTTTAAAGGAGAAGATTAAAGTGGCAAGATTTATCTCAGAGATCAACGTTGCAAAGTCAACTTTCAATTGACCAAATGTAGAAGACCGTTCTGCAGACTCCAAGATCGTTAAAGCAAAAATAGATCAGCTAAATCGATCGATGCCACAAAGTAGTAATTGCGCGTACGCATGTCGTTCCATCAACGTTAGAGGCTGCCTTGACCATTGATCCTGTTGCCGTATCATCTCGGCTGTTTATTAGGGGGCAATGGTTTATGATAATCACCAACAACCGGAGAACGCTCAGAAAAAAAGATAGGATGCATAATGCATCCGCATATGCTTACCCTCGATTCATAATCTTTCACGTATGATTTATAATGTTGCTCGGTAGCCAACACTACAAAAGGATCAATCCCTTGAATAAAAAAGTACTGGTGTACCTCACTGGTGTATTACAGTAAACCTAAAAGAATATGCGAGAAAGTAGACTAAATTGAATTCAAGAAAATTTACAGAGAAATAGATTCAATTGAATTTTTTGAAGAATTTATAGAGAAGCACATTAAGTTTAAAATAAACAAAATTGTAATGGATTCCAAGGACAGTAAATGCATCCGCCTAATTTCTCAATTAAATATTTCAGTACCTTGGCAGCACAGAGGTAGACCAACCCAAAGGCATCGATGTGGTGAAGGAAGCAATCTGCAAGCTGAAGTTCAATCAGCAGCTGAGGAAGAGTGAAGGAACGAAGACTCCAAAAGTCGAGTTGACCATCAGCATCGATGGAGTCGCTATTCAGGAGCCGAAGTCGAAAACGTCACCGAAGGTAATACTGCGTTCTACAATCCATAAATATTAAGATACTCAACCAGACTTGACGTTCAGTCGATTGTTTCTTTCCAGCGGATTATGCACCAGTACCCGCTGCACAGAATATCCTACTGCGCCGACGACAAGGGCGAGAAGAAGTTCTTCAGCTTCATCGCGAAGGAAGAGGACGCGGAAAGGCACACGTGTTTCGTGTTTGTCAGTGACAAACTGGCCGAGGAAATAACGCTGACGATTGGTCAGGCGTTTGATTTAGCGTACAGGCGGTTTTTGGAGACCTCGGGGAAGGATTTGGAGACCCAGAGGCGATCCATGGTTCTACAGCAGAAGATCAAGCGGCTCGAGCATGAGAATAATGTGTATCGTCAGCGGTTGCAGGACATTGCCGCTATCAAAGGCTCGGTTAGTTCTAAGAACAGCTACAGCAAATGGAAGATTGAATAGTAGAGATTAACTCGCTTTAGAGGACTCATGAATTTTATGGCTGCGAAGAATCCACCTTGCTTAATCCTAGTCTGAAGACTTCACACTAGGTTTACGGGTCGCGTCAAAATGTCGCGTACTAATATTTTTAATTTGAGGTTGTAAAGATGCAGCCATGGAGAATTATTCAACAAATTTATTTCTTTGGGTATATATTATTTAAAATGGTTAAAAATTTGGATAGAGATATTCTCCTTAAAATAGTCACTTTTACTGCTCCGTAAACCTAGTGTTAAATCAGGTGATTAACTTCATATAATTTCGTAATTGTATAGCCTAAGATCGCCCCAGACTAAAGGTTTGAATCAGCTGATTTACTCAATATAATTGCACAGTTGTTCACGGTAGATTTAAAGGGAGATAAGTGCGTCCCCAAAAAGTATATTAAGGAAAATTGTCGAGTAGCGGGCCAAGGGTTAAAGCCGCTCCCCGTGGAGAAGTGTAATAGCGAATAATGGTCTCATTATCCTTTTCCTAGGCGGATGTGTCGGCATACTTGTCGCAGCACAACCTACCGGATATCCTACACGTTCCTGGGGCATCGGGCGAGACAACGCAGGTGAACGGTACAAGCAACAAGTCTTCTTTGAACACGAGCAACGACACCAATGGAAATACGCCGAACGGGTCCCAACCACCGCCGGTTCCTCCGAGAAGTTTTGAGAAGACCTTTGATGACAACTTCATGGGGTACGTAGAGTACTTCCATCATTAACACGTTGATTGCTACTATGGATGATTCTATACTTTGACCAGGTTTAACACTAGATAGAACTACAAAGCCCTAAACGAGACTTATGTATATGTATTCCTTTACGATAGCAACTGAAATCCGTCATTTTGACGGGCTCGGTAGTTCTAGAGTTAAACATTAATTTACACTATGATATGTATATGTAAATGTATTGAATTTTGTTAGAATTTTTGTGATTCAAAAGGGCTAATTACTTTGATTTTGTGGAATATTGTTGGATTGATATTTGGCAATTAATGTGTCGTCGTTCTTTGGAATATTTGTTGGATGTTTATGGGAAATTTTGGTGCAAGTAGAAGTGAGCCAACTCCCACGCCATCGGTTGGCACCAAACTGGAAGGACTGCTGATGGACGAGTTTGAGGAAGATTTTAATCCAAGAGCATACGAAACTGCATCGAATGGCACCACCAATCATCAAACTAACCATAATCCTCTTCTGAATGGACAGATATCTCCGAGTAACAATTTCTTCTCCCAGAGTAACGGGACTACAAGTCCGCCTCCATTGTGTAAGCTAATTATCAAATTGCTTTTCGGATATGAGTTCACAAGATTGAAATTTTAATGTTTTTCTTCCTTCTTTGTTTTTGGTTTAGTGGCTCCACCGCCGAAGGCGAAGGATTCCAGACGCCAAAATGGAGTGAAGGAGGATTTGTTTGGCAGCATTCCCTTCAACCCACCGCCGCCAATGAATACTAAAAATGATTTTAATGATCCGTTCGAGATGGGCGAGTTTGGAGCACCTACAACGATTTCCAATCCGAGCCAGCAGGAGTTGGAAAACGCTATTGGTCTTTTAGATAAGAAACTACTTGAAATGAAGGTGCACGATTTGATCTATTAATTTTTGTTTGATTATCGATGCGGGAAATGACTAACAACTGAAATTTCAGGATGGTTTTAGTAGAGGCCTTTCCATCGACACCGATGACTTCTCGTTGGAAAGCTTGGACCCCCTACGGAACTGAATGAAAAACGCCCCTTGAAAAGGGAGAAACGAGGGAAAGGCCAATAATGCATTATATGTTCGTTAGAGAGCATAAAAGTCCAGGAAACGTATAGGCAAATTAGGAACTACATTTATACGAAGCCAAAATTAGTCAATTACTATTATAATTATTCTAATCTTATATTTATCGTGATGTATGATATTTATCACACGCCTACTAAATATTGATAGTAGTGTAAGCCTCGATACCGAACAGTGCAGAAATGTTACATCGCTAGAGGAACTTGAGAAAACAAATGGTATTGATATTCGCATGATTCCTCTATTAATACTGTTTGTTTTTTCTTGGGAGAAATTTTAATTGTTTGCAGCGCACTGTGAGGATGCGACAAAAATTGATTGCGGTTCGATTGATGCGGTTATTGAATCGTGGGTAATTAGAACCTCAAAGACTCTTTAGAAATCTCCGTGCCTTTTATTGAATCATTATATTTACAAGTGGAGGAACAAAATGCTTTTTGGAAGTCTTATTAATAGAAGATGTTCCATTCAATGAGTGTAATCCATTCCCAAGAGTTATGGGAATCGCTACTTTTCGACATGATCAATTTGAATCGCAGCGAAGCGGCGGTCCGATATTTTTTTATCGGGAAATGTTTGAAAGCAATACAATAGTCGTCCCTATTACCATGAGGTTGAAGAGAAATTAATAACATATTTTTATGCAGATATAATCTAACTTAAGCCCAACTACGTCTGTGCATTTCTGGCGATGCGAACTCGTAGAAGAAAACAGAATCGAGAAACTAACTAAAAATAGTGATAATCATTATTCTACTAATAGATGTGTCTGTATGAGTAACATCTGCAATACTCCCATAGGAATCATTCCCTACTTCTTCCTTCGATCGTTATTCCACTTTCCACGGAAACGTATGAAAAAGACGGATTGGCATGAATGTCGTTCAAGACTTTTTAGTCCCGATTTTGCAGACGTTTATGTGTGTTGAGATCATGCAGTGTTTGGAGGCCGTGCAAGCCGATGCGTTTGATACAGTAAAAGGAAGGTTATTAATTGTGTACATATGAAATGCTGTTTTATTATTGTTGCTCTATTGTTTAAGCATTATCGTTAAGAATATAATGCGTGAATAATGTAACCAAGAAATCTGTTTTCTTTTATGCCATGTCCTACATGTAATCCCCTGCATAAGAGGCATCCATTCCACAATTTATCTAATCGGCATAGGAGACCAGAAGGTCAAGAGAAATGTCTATTCCATATAGAAAAGTAGAACAACATAACCTTCATTCATACGACTCTGCATTTTTTTTGGGTACGAATTCGTTAGCTAGCTACCATACTTTCATATTAATTTATTAGTAAAAAGAATATCTCATTATTTATCATTCATCCGGCATTCTATATATTTCAGTTTGTAACGTACTATATATTTCTGCATTCATAAGTGCATTATCCAAGAATAAACATTACGTCATAGCCACTAGATCGTGGGCGTTTATGCAAATTTCTATTTCTGCGGACCAGTCTATAGAAAACTCGAGGAAGTATATTTAAGACATTGAATAGCCCGTTACATCATAAATATGAAGATTTCTTTTGAGGAAGTTCCAAGGGGTTAGGGTACTGTACGAAATAAAAAGGCTCGAATGAAACAAAAATTTCCCCAATTAAATATTTCATGGGGTCTCGAATGAAATGGACGCGTCACTGTACAGCGTCGGGTCTCGGACAACAACGTACGCCATGAATCCACAAAAACCATCGCGTTTCAAATTCGAATGTTCCCGGGCTCGGGGCTATTCTCTGACGTACCGACGGCGGTCGGCGCGCGCAGCTTACGCGTTTGTCCACAGGTGGGCGCCATTGTCGTAAACGTGGCGCGGCGAGGGCTGCGTCAGTATTCCGCGAGCTTCCATCGCGTTCTGTCGTAGTTCAGCTTTGGAGGAAGGAAAAATCGTGTTCCGCTCGATCGCGAATTGCTGCGGAGAACTGGCAGAAGAGTGTCTTTCGGCAGTTCGATAGAAGACAACGGGACCCGAGGATGGCGGACGACAGCCACGAGAACGGCACCAGCAACGGCGACGTGCCCGAGATCGAGCTGATCATCAAGGTGAGCCTGGCACGCGTGCGGAGAACCGAAGAGACGAGGAAGGAGAAAGAGATAGGGGAAAAAAAGGCTATCGTTCCGTGCACGATATGGGCGTGGAACTGGACTGGTTTCTTCCTGTACTCTCTTCCTCCTCTCTCGGCTTCTTCATCGTTTCGGTGGTCACGAGCGCCGCGCCGAAAACCGCGGAAGAACCCCGGTGGTGACAAAGAGGACCCCGGCCCGCCTGTCCCGCTGTCTCCTTTCCCCCGAAACAAACCCGGGGCCCGTCGTCGTTCTGCTTTTTCCATTTCGGTCACCGTCGATCAGATCGATCCGCCGATCGATCGCCCAATATTCCTTCGAACGGCTGGACTTCGGAACATGGTCGGCGTCCGTTAATAATCGTATTCGTCGATGACTAATTCTAACCACTGAATCGTTTTTCCCTAAACGAAGTCGGCGTACAGACTACGATAACGTCCACGCCGGATTCGGCGATCTTCCACGTACCGGGTGTCTCGGTTCTACTCGGTGGAATCACTCCATTCAGCGGGAACATTTCGATGGTTATTTCCCGGTGACGTTTTGCGGTTTCGTTTAGGAGCAATGTTACAGCTCGGTAGTCGAATATAAACTACCCCGGTATACGTAGTTTCTTTAGTGTCTCCAGCGGCTCTCAACCCTTGTTATTCCTTGCTACGGTTGGTACAGTTACTATTTTGTCAGGGGCAATGTTACAGCATGGCAATTGAATATAAGCTACCCCGTATGTATAGCTTCTACAGTGTCTCCAGCGGTTCTCAACCCTTGTTATTCATTGGTACACATGGTGTAACCCGCAGGGTTATTATTAGACTGCGGATCTTTATGCAAAATTTGAAATTGTTTGCAGAAACTGCAAGACACGGGTCGTCGTTTAGGAAAATTGAAAATGGTACCTCGACATCACTTAAATATTTAAAATCTTCAAATTAAAATTTTATTCTTTCAAACCACTAATTTTTGTTAAAAGTGCACAAACTCCGCAATCTAGTTATTATTTCGTTAGGAACGATGTTACAACTCGGCAACTAAATATCAGCTACCCCATAGCTTCTCCAGTGTCCCCAGCGGTTCTCAATTGTTTTTCGTTGGTACACATGGTGTACCCGATAGGGTTACCGCGAATTTTTATCAGATAAAATACATTTATTTTAAGACAATTCTATTTTATTATATCTTGGTAGTGTACTGCAAAGAAAACAGGTAATTAGGTTCACATAATTTTGCAATTGGTTCAAGTGGCAATCTCAGCGAATCAAATTATGATCAAGTGGGGTCTCCTCTCGTCCCGGTATTCCAGGTTATCTTTCGGTAATTTTTCAAGTGGTCATTTAGCATTTTTAGTGTCTCAAAAATTCCCTGAAATCCGAGTAACGTGTATTGAATGAAATAAAAATTGAAATGTTAGGTTTTGTGACGCTGAGAGAGTACTCTTACAACTTTTTTCCATTTAGCAGATAAAATAGAAGATAGCGAGTCGTCCTCGAGCCCCAAGTGGCAAAGATCGATGGGAAACAGATTGTTTTCGTGCCTGGGTAATTGATACTGAATTCTCTGCTGGTCAATGTCGCTCAATGGCAAAGGAGATCACGCGGAAATCGGACTACGCGTAACGAACGTTGAAACCGAAGGATCCACGTTGGTAAAGTTAGGTCGGAGACTGCGTATGTTTACTACGTCATCGGTGTTCTCTTCTTGGAAGACGGAAACCCTTGACTGCGCTATCTCCCGTGATACGTTTCGACGGTAATGCTGCGTTCCTTTCTCGGCAGAGCCGGAGTGCTTGTCACCGGTTGACTCATGGTTTATAGCTCGCCTTGGCGAGCCGCGTCCCTTTTTCCCGCGTAATTTCATCGGGAAAACACGAGCACAGTCGGTCAATGACGAGCACGACGCGTTTCGCGCCGGTCGTATTATTAATTTAGCCAGATTAGAGTCGTGCATAGCGAAGCACGAGATGGCAAATGAGGCTGAAGGGTACCGGTTGCTCGCCAGTCGAACTTGGAAGTTAGATCAATTTTTCATCGGACCTTGCGTCTTTTCCAATATGGCGGCCGGTGATTGCACGGTGGCGGATCATATGTCCGTGAAATACACAGAATGCTGACAGAAGATACACATTTTTATAGATTATTTTTTTTTTTAGACACAAATAATTTTTATTTTGCGTAAAGATACGCGGTCTAATTATAAGGTTTCGTGGCAACCAACCGGAATCGTTGCCGGATAATTGATTATCTGTCGAACACAATTTGCTCGAGGCTCGACAAACGACACGCGTACGAAATCGTTGATATCGAACGAATTTTTCCCCAATATAGATAACAACGAGCATTGTGCGCTTCGATAGTCACTACAGCTGATTGGGAAACAGTTTTTATTACCTTACGGTTTCCGAGAAAGGAATAAATATTCAACTGCACTTCGAACTGTGGAATAACTTTCAGTGCCCTGTTATCTTATCAAAATTCTGCCAATTATAGTAGGCAAAACATCTTTTTTGTGTACAGAATTAAATGAAATATATTTTATATTATTCAGCTGGAAGGTAGTAAATATTGGCGGCTAGCTAATAAGTGAAAAAATCATACTTTTCCTGAAAAATTTATTTGTATAGTTCTTCTTACTAACACCACCGGCATTACAGCTCCTTTAGACTTGAATGTTTATTATTTCAGGTAGTGAAAAAATCTGAAAAAATCTCAAGATACTTATCGAAGTCTCTAAATTAACGTACAAGCGTTGGGCGAAATGTTTGATCAATTTTACAATAAAAAATAAAATCGACGAAATTCAAAATGGAGGGTTATCGATTTTTGGAATCCAGAGGAACGTTATTGGAGGAGGGATTAGAAGGAAAAATTTGTTTGGGACGGTGCAAGAGTGATAGGCTGTTGGCGATCGATTCGATCGAGGGCGAACCCGATCCAAGTTCTCGGAACGGTCTTTCACCGTGTGCGTTCCTGGGAAACGACTCCTTAAAGGGAAAGAGGCTTCCCTCGATTGTCCAATTACGAGTTCGTCGATTAAACTTTCGCCAATCCGGTGATCGGACTCGACTCGACTCGCTTCACCTGTGTCGCTCCTAATCTAGCTCAAGCCGTTCCCGTGCAAGCAGTGTCAAACGCTAATCTTATCGCGTCGGCTGTTTGATTGCCGATGAATCTCGCGCGCACTGTGCACACGGTATGAGAAAACGGTCTAAACGACAACCTCTGTTATCGTTCCCCGGCCTAAATAAATAAATAAATAACCAACACAGGAACGCGGCAACGTCGTTTCGATTCCTCGTATTCGAGGCTGGCGATGATAATTTGATTAGCTTAACACCTTACCTGCAAGACTCTTACGCTAATAAGGTACAGCGAAGTGGGAACACGCAAATAATGCCGCAAGCTCTCCTTGCCTGCGGCGAAAATAGTAATTCAAAAATCATTCATTTTGCACAATTTACAAAGAGAGAAAATAATTTTAGTAAGCTTGATTTTTACATAGCACGGTCCAAAAATCACTAGGCCATTTAAAATTTCAATTTGTTTATATTAACCCTTTGCATTCGAAGCCATTTTAACTCGAAAACGTAACATTTCTTCCGACCTAAAATATTTCCCTTGTATAAATTTTTTTCATACGTTATGCATACGAAAATTGTGTGATTTACTCGTACAATACTGAAATGTTTAGTAATCTAGTAAATAAAAACAAATTTAATAATGTAAAAAATATTTTGAATGATAATGCAGCAATTTTTAGTCAGCCTTACAGTCGCCATTCGAGTGCTAAGGGTTAATTAGTAATAATATAATAAATCGTTTCCTCTTGTAAGATACAGTGGAAGTTTTGCGATTGTGAATTATTGATACACCCTGTACGCGAAGATGAACACACATTGATTTATTGGCCCGGCACCTTTCTCCGAATTGTCATAAATTATCCGTGTCGTCGCTGGTATTAATAAAACCGACAACTCTATAATTTCTTTTTCTAAAATTAGTATACGAGTGTCAATGTTTTATTGATATTCGAATGCAATACTCACTATGCCGTGGTATAACGTTCTCTCGTGATGAAGTGGCAGTAGCAACATCTGTTGAACGCTGCCACGTTTTTTAACCCTCTGAGGACGCGCGTGGTCCACGTGCAACATTTCCAGCATAATTTCTCTTTTAATCATTTTAAAATACCGACAGGTTTAGATTTTGTATTTTATTACTAGACTGCGGATTTTATGCATTTATGACAAAAATGAGCAGGTGTAATACAAATAGTACAAAGATTAAAATATTTTAACAATGTCGGTATACTATTTTTAACATATAAAAATTATTAATGAGCAAAATAAATTTTTACTTAGCTCCTATAGATTGCAATTGACGTATACAAATTTTTGCCTGCATAAAGATCCGCAATTTATTACTATTGCAAATATTCGTGGAAAATTATTGGATAAATATCTTTACTAAAGATTATATTATACTTTTTATATTAAGAACTGGGCAGAGAATAAATTCAATTTTTTATTTTTGACGTAGACATTTTTGTTATGAATATATTAA
>CM052127.1:11317569-11332334 GCA_028454245.1 Halictus quadricinctus
TCATTAACGTATATATACGCTCAATTTTCCTGGTCAAATATAACAAAAAAGAAAGAAATTGGTGACAAAGGCCTTCTTTTCATATTTCCTTGTGATGCAAATTGGTTGATAAAATCTAAAAAGCTCAGCTACGTTTACGTGGTCCAAATTAGGCTACTCTCTCATAAAATGTCGCCTTACAAAAATGGCACCGTTAAAGTAATTGAGTTGAATAAAATGTGCTTCTTTTCTCAATAATTTTAATAAATTGAGAACCGCCTAACTGTATCCTTAAATTCTTCAGTTTTCACTGTTACCCATTTTTGTCATAAACATTGCTGAATATTATATAAACATAAGCACTCTTCAAAGGGAAATATCCTGCGTGTTTCTCGTTCGAAAACGCGGACGGGAAAAGTATCGCATTACCAAGTGCGGTTACAAAAAATCGATCGCATGTTGCGGCTTAATCTTCTCTAAGGTCATTACACAAGCGTCATCGGTTTCAGCTAGACCGATGGTCGTGAATCTCCGAGCAGGGTCACGGTATAATTTCCTTATAAGTTATACATAAATAGCTCCGAGCTCAACCGAAGCATAAACTAAAATTTGCAAACCGCACAAAAAAAAAAGATAAGTACGTGTATCGATTAACGTTTATGGAATGATCTCAGTGTAAAGATTTTTTAGTAATCTCTCGAAAAGTTTATTGGACTGCGGATTTTTATGCAAAATTGTATTAATCAACTGCGAGATGCAGGGGCCACATAGACATGTATTTATTTTCTTAATAATTTTAATAACAGTATTTTAAAATTCTTTAAAGCTTTTTTACTGTTTCTTATTTGACCTGTCCATTCTTGCCATGGATGCATAAAACAGTCTACTAGATATATAGAAATTTAGTAACAAATAGTGATTGAATAGACTGTAAATTTTATGCATTTGCGACAAAAACGAGTGAGTGCCATTTAACTTCTTATTGAAATTATCTTATTGAAATAATTGAGGAAAGAAATTTTTATCTAGTAAAATATATTTCGGTCATTTTGACAGTGGTAGGTTTAGTGTTAAATGAATATATTTTAGTAGAATATATGTTATAATACGAACCGCACAAAATCCAAATAAATTCAATCTCGTCATTTTTATAAAATAACATGTATTAGTGACTTTTAAGGCTCGGTAGGTTCAGCATTAACATAGTTTAACAGTCGTTTGGGTTGGCTGAGGGGTGGGGTTAGCAGGTCAAGAACAAAAGCTCGTATAGTCTGTTATGGCCTACGAACGCTATAACGCGGTTCCGCAAGTGTCCCAACGTTTATCCTCGAATATATTGATGTCTAATGAACAACGTCTGCGAACGAGCGCATAAAAAAAAAAGAAACGATGACATGACGTATCCTCGACGATCAGAGGACACGTGCGTTATGAAACTGTATTCATTACCGTAGCATGCTCCAACGATAGGTGAATCGTTCGCGTGATCGCGTATTTACTTATTTACCGTGTACGGCCGCATAATGTATTCGACGAAGTGTATCTTGCACCGTTGCTTCTTCTTTACGCTTCCCTTTGCTCGAGATACGAATCTACATTGCCCCTCGTTTATTTGTTGACTCGAATTTTTTAATAATCGCTGACGGAAGAGCCGTGTAATTGATTCTTTCGCAAATTGCGGGTTAACTTCGTAAGTACACGGTTGCGCCTCACCTTTACGTTGCAATTATCTATAAATTTCCGGCTTTTTGCTATCTTATTTTATTGGCGCTCGTCGTTATTACGGTACACTCTTCTTTTTTAGGTTTTCTGTCGATTTCTTTGATGGCTTTGAGGACGGAAGTAATTATGATGAACTTTCTGGGACACTCAGTATACCTTAAACATTAGGAGTAAATCAACAGTCTTTATAAACTAATGATAGAGCAATATTGTAATTTTTATAGAACTTCAAGCTGACTTTAGGCTTGCTCTAAAATAAATTCCATAAATTAGTATATGTAATAACAACCTGACCATTTAAAATTAATTGTGAAACAATACAATTATGTTTTTAGTAATATTTTATTTTTCACCGATGTGTATTTGAAGCGTCAGGCACGTGAAATGGAGTAGTATACTATAATCTGAAACCTTGGAATTCAATTGTTAAGCAAACGGTTGAATAAAAATTTCTTTTGTTATTCGAAGAGTATTTTGTGATAAAAGTAAGTTCATTTAACGACGTCAGTGGTTTTACATTTCCTCCGAAACCATACCTCGATCAGGTTGAAACACGAATACTGTGTGTAGGAGCACCGATGCGCGGAGAAATGCTTATTTCAGAAGAAATCAGGAATTTGCTTCGGTCAACTGCTAGACGGTATCTCATATCCCACAGGTGTGCATTTTGAACAACGTGAAAAATCGTATAATGAACGTTCAAAAACCAGATGTAATAATCTTAACCATTAACACGTTTGCAACCTTATCATTTAATTTATTTCTTCCTGTATAGCCTTAGTCCTTTAAAAATCTGACTTGCTTATCAAGTCCTGTTTTCATACTATTTATGAACAGAGAATTTTTCAAACAAAATTATATAAATGAACAAAATTGTACACGCAATATCGTAAAGCAAAGAAAAGTGCTCCGATGTTATCAAATATTGAAGATCCTCGATTACTATCTCGATTAGTTTGATTAGCAGCGCCAGTGTTAATTACTTAATACATTGCAATTGGGTGCGTTTAGTTCTCTCCGTTATCAGTGCACGTAATTCTCCGGTCGTAATTCACTCGATCCACAACCGAGCACCCAGATAATAACCACTTTCAATTTGTTTAATTAGATATTCCGCTTACACTGCTGCTAAAAAGTCACAAAACTGCTTCTGGCCTTCATTCCGTGGATAACTTTACATTTATTTACATTCGCGGTGCGAAAATACACACCGGAAGTCTCAAGTGCAACCTCGCCGTTTAATTTATTGAACATCGTCGAAGATTTTGTTTATTCGCATAAAATCTAACACATTTATTTATCTACAACCGTGTTATCCGATGTATCAGTAAGTAATATGCTTTCTCGAACTGCAAAATATTTCCCCGCACCTTTTTTTTCTCCAAAATCAATGAAACACAAAAACGATGAAAATTTCAGGCGATTTTAATAACACGATTATATTACAGTCTCGATATATGTCCACAAAACGGGTCTACCCGGGGACATAGATCGGCTAGAAGATACACTGCCGAACGTAGAAAAGGACAGCGAAATACGAGTGGCTTCGAGTAGTGGGGATAGCTCTGGGACTTTAATCGGATAGATATTTGGGACATATATCGAGAAAAGACTGTATTTGCAATTTAGCGAAGTTATTAAACCTGCCTCCTGTATAAAATTTTGCATAAAAATGTCCGCAGTTTAAAAGCAGCCTGTGTTCAAAATATTCTAAAAAGTATAATTTTTTTACAACCCTGCAATAAAATGGCGGCGTCCGTACCTTCCGAGGATCATATTCATCATTGCATAATCATCATCATTCCATCATTGCATGGAAGTTTTACCGCACCCCTCGTGCTCACCGGATATTGCTCCCTCTGAGTATCATCTTATCTCTAGAGCATTATTTATGAAGTAAAACATTCACTTCTGTAGAAGATGTAAGGAGGCACTTTGAGTTATATTTTGCTTCAGGAACCCTGGATTTCTGTAAGAGGAGGGTTGAAAATTTGCAGGAAAGATGGCAAACTGCCATTGATAATGATGGAGTTGAATTGACTACAAAGTTTGTTTTAGATTTCAAAATAATTGATTACTTATGGGTCCCCCTAATAGTTCACGACAAAGACCGTGAACGTCGATTGTAATCGAATCGGCGAACTTTCGCAAGAGAGAAAGGACGCAATTCGCGGGTAGACGTTGGCCTCCCGCGCCCGCTCGAAGATGAAAGACGTTCCAGCGTCTTCGTGACATTTGATCCACCGTCGACGCTTTCCTCGCCACTGATATTTGATGACACGGATACCTTTGCCGGTTTCCGTCGTTGATCGAAGTCACCGAGATCGATTCAAGGCTCCGTTAGATCGTCGAAGCGGACTGTTCATGATTGCTGACAATGAGATGTACCGTAACTCGAATTCCCACCTGCGGCAATCACTTTACGAAAACCGAGGGAAATTCATTTACAATCCTCGTCGAAACTGTAATAAAAGGTCGATGTTATTATAGCAATTCTCTCCGATTCCTCGGCATTAGGTGACTCTCGAGAAACACTTGTCAGACTCGTTATACGCCGTGAATGATACGGAATTTGAAAATAAGATTTAACACTGTTTAAAGCTGCGTTGTTTTTTCATTAATTTTTATTCATTTGTATCGTTAGAATAAAATCGAATCCGATTTTGCAGAGTTAAATTGCTGGTAAATAGAATGCAAATTTGATGCACTTGTCAGAAAGACAAGAAATTTGAAACGGTAGAAAAATGAAAATAATTTAAATCCCCCACGGTGGTCAACCGTGACCGACGCTCTTGGTTTGCTTAAAAACGATAGTCATCAAATAAGTGGAATTGAATATCAATTACAGTCAAATCTGTTTTTGTGCGGTAGATAGAGACCACATAAAAGAAACCGCATAAAAAGAAAGTATTCCGAAACTTCATAAATAACTATAACAAATAAGTTTTTACAACATATTGAAGAAAAGCTGAGAGGGACCGCACAAAAACAGGTTTGATTGTATAGTGTAAATTACAGCGTAAAACTTAATGATCAAGTAACTAGTAACAATTATTAGTTCATACGAATGAAATAGACTCGATTTGTGTGAACATACAAAATTCACGCTTTATTTTATTTTCGCTGAGCCGCGGATATTTTAACGCGTACCATATGCGATTTGGTAGGAGTATGATCAGGTCTGCTTTTTGACAATGCACACGGTGCCGCGAGAACGCGAATAGATATCGACGTTATGGCATCGACGACCAGGCAATTTAGGCAATTTGTCGCTCGGTACGCCCCGTCGGACGATCAATCTTCCACGGTCCGTCGTGCCGGGGACATTTTCCAAAAAGCACACGGAACTGACCAAGCGCAAAATTGTTCTGGCCTTGGCCAAAAAGTCTCGGCGAGCTTGGCACCGGGTGCGTCCGGCTCTCTCTGCGGTGCATGACTTGCTCTCGCTCTTAAAACTCAGAGGTCGGGCTTACGTCACCGGGGAAAAAATACTCCTGCCCGTGTGAACGGCGATTCTGCGTTCATTCTTCTTCGTTCTCCCTCCCACCACGGCAGAAAGTTCCGATACAGCGAGAGATTTCGTTTTGGAAGCCGCCTCGCGAGATTGTCGAAATCGAGTGAAAATAGAGGCGACGCTCTTGATGGAGAAGCTGGCACAGTGCCGGGATCACAATTTACTCGCGCTAATGCACGATCCTCTTGATTATCGCCTCTTCGGGTACCAAGTGCCGAGACCAACTGTGAGCAAAAAGCCTCGTGCTGCTGCGGAAATACCTTTTCCTGGTCCCGTTCCAGAGGATCGTTTATTAAAAGTTAATTTTGATCGGAAAATATTGCTGCAAGTTTCCTCGACTGGTCCAGAAAGGGAAATTTAACACTCCCCAATCTCTTGATAACCGCGCCAGTTACTTCTCTTCAAGATTCAAGGTTTATTACTATCATTACACCATTATCTTCCGGTGTATCGTTTTCAGCGTAACGTTTACAGTCAACTCGTAAAGTTATCCTCTTCATCACCTATTAATGGAGCCCGGCCGTAGGCCTCCACGTTAGGGAATGCTGATTCTTAAAATAAAATTAATGGACGCTGTAGTACCCCGTTGAATATCATAATTTCGATATCCTTTGAAACACGCGACTCGTAGGATTGTGATTCTTATAGTAGAGTTATTTCATCTGAATTCTGATTAGGGCTTTAGGACCAACATTGATCTCAGAGAACTAGATTGGAGAACGTGTGTAAAATGAAATCGAGACGTAAAGGTTTGCAAGGGCCTAGACGTGGTCGCTATTAAATCATCAAAAGAGGCTCATTTTAAATGAGCACAGAAAAGGACAGTTTTCGACAGCAAACCGGGATACGGTCGGAAGAAACTTTCGAGCGTAGCCTTGAGGGAGAAAGAAAGAAAGTGGGGTGCGTCACCAAGGGAATAAATAAACCGTGACACCGGGAAAATGAGAGCGGAGCGAGTACGCTAGATACTCTCAATTTGCTCGATCAACTGGAGAAAACAGTTCCATGCTCGTCGAGTCGAGTCGAGTCGCTTCCACGTTGACCACAGTCTGTGCATGATTGCGCAAGAAACCGTGGCATCTATGAATTCATAGCGTCGAATAACGCGCCCATTCAATTTCCCTGTCGTTAATAATGTTCACCAAAGCTGTAATATAAAATTCATTTACAACGAATAACGTTGCGTCCATGTGTTCGCAGGCATCGACCATCGATGGACGTAGGAAGGGTGCCTGCCTCTTCTGTCAGGAATACTTCATGGACCTGTACCTTCTCGCGGAGTTGAAGACGATCTCCCTGAAGGTGACCACCGTGGACATGCAGAAACCACCGCCAGATTTTCGCACGAATTTCCAGGCGACCCCGCCGCCGATTCTAATCGACAACGGGGACGCCATTTTGGAGAACGAGAAGATCGAACGACACATCATGAAGAACATTCCCGGTGGGCACAACCTCTTCGTGCAGGACAAAGAAGTGGCTACCCTCGTCGAAAACTTGTTCAGTGTACGTAAAAATCCATTAACACGTTGACCCAGTTTTCGTTCCATCTAATCATTTAAATATTCCGCCATTTTTGGTGGCAGCTGACGTTGCAAATGGTTCGTTCAGGCTAACCGTTCGCTTTGCTATTGCAGAAATTGAAGTTGTTACTACTGAACGCAAAGGACAAGGATAAAGACCCAAAGTCGTCGTCGCTGATGGCACACCTGCGCAAAATCGACGAGCATTTAGGTCGCAAAGGGACGCGTTTCCTCACCGGGGACACGATGTGCTGTTTCGATTGCGAACTGATGCCGCGGCTGCAACACATCAGGGTCGCCGGCAAGTACTTCGCCGATTTCGAGATCCCGGAGACCCTGGTGCATCTGTGGCGGTATATGCACCACATGTACAGGCTGGACGCCTTCTTGCAAAGCTGCCCGGCTGACCAAGACATTATTAACCATTACAAGCTGCAGCAGGTAACGGACGCGCCGCGAAAGAACTGCATATTTATGCAAATATATACCTCACGGAAAATTGGAATCAGACAAAAATTGTGCTCCGTTGAACCCTTTGCATTCTTTTAAAAAATCTCCTTGACCCTCACAGGCTCCTCAAAAATAGTCCCATCAAATATTCTAGGATGATACTTCATTTATTTTACACTTGAAACGAACAAATTGTGTCTACGTCTCATTTTTAAGAAGTACATCTTACAAGACAGATTCTGCGGAGCGCATGAAAGGTTGGAGTAGTCCTCTTAGGGTTAGAGTTAAGAACGAGGATTCAAAAGAGTACTAGACCTACTTTATGAATGTATTTATAAAACCGTGTAATACATGGGTCAAAAGTGAGCTAGTATGAATGAGGGTTAACCATGTAGACCATGTAGACTGTGTAGTACATAAGTCAAAAGCGACCTGGTAGGGATAAGACGGACGAGGGTCAACCATGTAGATTTAATCTTTAGTCGCCCAACTCGTTTTTAAAGTCACGTAGAAATGTAATGATTGCTGTTGCAGAGTATGAAGATGAAGAAGCACGAGGAGCTGGAGACCCCAACGTTCACGACCAGTATCCCAATCGAGGTCAACGACGACTAGGCTGGACCTGTGCCGTCGGGCCTACGATCTCGTCACATTAATTCAGAAAAAGCATGATGATCGTCGGCATCACTGTGGACACGGACGGTGCATACGCGACGGCGCAGTAAACGTTTTTTTACAATTGTTCTCCGACGAACGGCTCCGTGTAGGAAGGATCTAATTAATTTATGAGAGTAAAAAGTATTCGGAGCTCCAGATCGAAAATTCTGCTCGACGGACTCCCCGTTTCTACAAACACTTTTGCTACATTTGATAAACGATACGTCGACGCTGTTTTACGGTCCAAATTGAATGCAGACTACAAGTAGCTTTTTTACCGCAAGAGACAAGAACATATAAGTACATACACACGTGAAATTGTATTAAGGCCTTCAAAGACGACCAGTTATGCGTGTCCAGGGAACCACATGATTTTTCCTTTTCCTTTACATTTTTCGTTCGTCTTTGTTTCTTTTTTTTTCGTTTCTTTTCCCCTTGGTGGCTACGTACGACGAGTCGTACGTAGATCTGACTTGAGTAGCATTATTATTAGAGAATGGCATTTTAATATTTTACACTGTACTTTAGATCGAGACTTCGTGTATTTTTTTTTAAGAGTTTCTCTGTGTCCCCCCATCTTTTGATGGTTAGCAATCAAATGAAGGATTATAAGAGAGACGTATGCATTCGGATAGTGATCGACCATTGAACATATTAATATATTCCTCCGCCGTTTCCCTGGTCTTTTCTTCTCGAAAATTGTTCCCCGTTTATCTCCCATCTGAACGTAATTGACTTTCTTTTATCAACGTCTAAAACTGTAATGGTAGTCTGGATAGGAAGGGATATTCTAGTCCGATGTATTTTGCATAGAACGCAACGTTCAAAAAACAGCGCTTTGGGTTTCGGAATGAAATAGTGCATACGTTTCTTGGAAGTTCTACGTTGTAATACAAAGTTCTTAGTTAAATTCGTCGACTTGATTTCGAAATCTGAATTTTCGTGGATGGCTCCACGCAAGGGAAGAATTTTATGAATAGTATGCCTGGTCGTTGCGGACCTCTTTGTAAATGTTGCCTTAAAAGAGGTGGAAGAATCATCGTCCGGGAAAATAGCGCTTCTTATTAACACAGTCCAACGATTTAACAAACTCGGTATTTTCGTATTAGCGATTATATTATTATAATTATATTATAAATGATTATTATTGCTATTATTGTATTACTTTGGTTTATACTCGTAGAAATGAATATACCAGTGTTTACAATAATTCGACCTGATAATGTATTTATTAGAAACCCCTCGCAAACAAACATTCGCATTACTCTCTGTTACAATCCAGAATTCTACACAATACAATTTCAATTATATGATATGAAAAATAACCGAGTTTTGGTGCGGTGATATCTTGTATAATGTATCGGTACAAATATTAATATTTTCATGTGACTCTGCACATGTATTATACTTCAGTATATTCGAAAGACAGGAAAATAAGCAGAAAATTGTGGATTCAAATTTTTTATTGATATTCATCGTTCACAAAACGCAGCTCGCATAATATAGGGAAAATCATAAGCAGGATCCGGTAATGAAAAAGAATATATCTATCCGGACGACATCGCTATCCATTCGTGTGGGTTTTAAAATAGCACGCGGTTTCCCCTTCCTCGTGACCGCAACTATTACGACGCGTCTTCCATTCATAAATAGGGAAGCACTTGTCGTGCGGGCGGCCATCTTGACTACGCGATCGTTGAAGCATCTTTTATTTTGATCATAGGCAGCCCGCGGCCTCCCGACAAATAATCGCCGACCGAGCGACAACAAATTCCGTAAAAATATTTACAATCGGCCAAACGTTTCCGTCGGTTCGTCGCGAAACGGTTTTCGCCGTTTCGGTTGTTCCATTGACTACCGCGGTCCCAGTACGCAGTGCACAGCTGATCAGTGGCCCCGACGGACGGTCGCCGCTCGTTCGTTCCTTGAAATCCCCGAAAAACGACAGAAAAGTTGCCGTTACCCGCGTCACCGTACAGTGACAGTTGAAATTCGAGTCCCAGCCACGTGCGAAAAAATTTCCACAGTTCCCGAAGTGTCCCCGGTCAAGTGTTCGAAGTGTGCGTGACCGTTTCCCGTTCGTCGGACGTTTCCAATGGTTGCCGTCCGGTGAGTAGAAGCGCACCGATTTTAAAACCGGGTCCTTGCCCATTCAATGCAATTACACCGTGCCTCGACTCCATCTTTAAAAATTCTCTCTTTGACATTCGTCGACTCGAAAAATCTATGCGTCGCCGCAAGGGTGGGAAGGGGGGACACGAACAGAGATTTTTGATCGGGACCTTTGCCCGTCCACGCGACACCGAAATACATCCGCGCAACGGAATGCGCTGGACATGCAACAACAATGCATCCACGAGTTTCCTCGATAAGTTGTGTGTTGCTGGTTCTGCGGTACGCGTGCAGATTTCCGGTGTACACACACACACACACACGCACTTTATCGATAAGGTTTAACGTCACGTTCCTTTGTTGCCTGTTTCGTCAGACGGTGGATTTATTCAGATCGATTCTACTTCGGCGAATTTTCTCCTTGTTTTTTAGGGAATCAAAAGGGGGAACAGCGTTGTTCCTATAGAGCAAGTTCCGGAAAGTTGCAAAGCGATTCTATTTTCTCGGGCGTGTCATAGGCACCAGGGTCAATCGATGCCACGAATTCCAAACTTCGTCGACGATTTTAGCCGCACTGACGGAGACGTGCCACTAGATTTAAAAACTACGTAAGCCGGCGGACGAGCTTTCGTGGCCGAAAATCGACCGTTAACCGTGCGAACACGTTCCCCCCTAACCGCTCGCAATAAAACCACCCGTAACAGGACGGATACTGTGTTTACTCCGCGGACAGGACACCGTCCGTTATAGGTTATGTAATCGATATGCTAATCACCGTTCAGCCGAGACCATTTGCTCGTTCGATTTCATTAAACGATTAGATTAAAGAAATTAGTATTTTTTGGCTCGCTAGCGAACGAGTCTAGAGCTATATTTGTGATCGCGTGAAAGCGAGCTGCTTAGAGAGTCAATAACGAGCTTTATGGGGCCACATAAATTATTGCGATCGTAAAGAACCCGCGTTCGGCGGCGCGTTAAGGGGGCACTACCGTTCAAACTCTACGGGAAATGAATACGGATCCTGTTACAGAAAGGCTTGACAGAAAACTTTGGTTTTCTTGCTGTACGACCACTATGTTTATAGGCCTCTTGCACCGTAAGCTTCTGCTCGAACAAATTTGCCTTCAAAAGTTACGAATTTATTCGTGGAGAATCCTTGGACCTGTTGATCCGGAGACTTTTCAACTTTTAACCTTTACAAAGATGCGAGATAGAGCCAGGAAAATTGACGGAGAAAAATTTATATAGCTATAGGGTAAATTCAGAATATATTACTTATTTTAAAGACACATTCCTATTAAAAAACAAACCCGATTAAAGGTTTGTTAATAAACGCAGAAGCTCTCAGCTTGATTTTTTGTTACGTAAAACGGAATTTTTATTAACTTATCCGCAATCAACGATAGTTGGAGCATGAAGTATGCTTTCCGCGAACGGAGGAGCTTCTTCAGCAGCTAATCTTGATAATTGCTCAGCATTTCTGGCTTCGTCAGTGGCAAGCTGTGCTTGAACGTTAGTTCGCATAAAACGAAGAGCATCCTCCTCCACATGGAGGAGGAATCTCTGCAAATATATTTATAACTTTTAAAAATCGGGTTTGTTTGAGCCCAAATTTTCCACATAAATACTTCACCGTATCGTATTAACGTAACAGAGAACTCAACAAAATTTGTGAAGCTATCACGCTGTAAAAAAATTATTTACCAGCTCTCCAAGGAATTATATATCCTAAGTCTGTGTTTACAAATATAATTTTGTTTACATATATAATTTTATTTTATTTCTGTCAATGGCGGACGTTGTTTTGGTAGGCAAGATGTACACAAACAGTGATTGAAAAAGAAATTAAATTTATCACTATTTGAGTATGAATAAAAATATATTCTTCGAGACGAATATCCGTGACTGTTATTGATCGGTTATGGGCGTGTTTAGGTCATACGCTTTTTTAGCGGACGTTGCCTACGCGAGAAAAAGTGTAGCATTATTTTCAAGATTTCGGTGTTTATTTTCGCCTTGAGCCGTAACTTGTTGAGCTCTGCTTAACGTTAGCAATGCGTCCCTCGTCAATTATTATTCTTGGTTCCTTATTTTCGTCCGGCATTAACGGGATAGTCCGTCTGTATCGTTAAAAGAATCGAATATTTAAAACGTTACACTTTAGACAATACCTAATTTGAGAATTAAAAAATTGTTCTTTTGAGCTGTAGCAACATTTTTTGCAATCGAAGCCATTTTAACTCAAAAACGAAACATTTCTTCCGACCTAGAATATTTCCCTTCCATAGGAAAATGTTGCAATTTACTCGTACAGCACTAAAATGTTTAGTAATTTATTAAATACAAACAACACTGGAACTACTGAACCAGTCAAAATGACTGGTGGGTGATTTTTTCTTTACAATTTTGATTTTTTTTATGAAAATCTTTTTTTATGAAGATTTTTTTTATGATTATCTTTATGATTTTTTCACGATTAGTGAAACTATGAAAACGTTTTTACGAGAAATTTTTTAATATATCTCTTCTTTGGAGTACATGTTACCATAAAAATCGTATGAAACCTGAGCAAATTCAATCTTGCTGTTATTATAAAGGGATAAGTCTAAGTCACGTTTAGAGCTCGATAGTTCTAGTGTTAATAATGTAAAAAATATTCTGAATAATGATACAGGAATTTTTAGTGACGCCTTACAGTCGCCATTCGAGTGCTAAGGGTTAATATTTTGTTCTGAATAAAATGGAGAATGAGGTTAAGATTTATGCTAATAACATTGTAAAAACCCGGAACTTTTCACTGATTAATTACCCTTAAAACAATTGAGTCAATTTTTAGATGGTGATGGTCGAACAACCGGATGACTGCATTTTTCCAGTCGGCCATGTTTGTTCTCCGTTCACGTACAATTTCCACGTAATTGGCGATGCCCGTCCCGAACAGATAATTCAACCGGGAAGGGTCATTCACTGGTGGAACAATCATTTTTCTAAACAATTACTGCAATTACCGGCCGTTATTGCTCCGTTCGACGACGCTCGAAATTACGCGTTTCACTCGCGGCTGATCGATTGCTCGCCGTACAGCGAATCAACAGGTGTCTAACGAGATTGAACGAGTTTTCCGGCGTTTAACCTACTCGATTGCAGAGGCTCGTTGAAAATTCCATAGACTTTCCTCGAGCAATCCCCGGGACAGGTTCTTTTTTCGAATTATTACTGCGCGGGGATGCTAGTCTGCTCCTGGTTGTTCGCGAATCCGTTCGAGCCGAGTCCCGGTCCGAGACGCATTCGAGACGTTTAAAAAGAACTGCCAAGAATTCTTCCAAATGCGTGAAAATACTCGTGGAATTCGCTTTTCCCCGCATTGCCAGGAGCAGACGAAAACAGCCACGCTGTGTCTCCTGGGTTATTTCATGACACAAATATCTTGCCGGCACGCTGGAATTCCGCTTTTCCTTTTTCGCCGGTCCCGACGAACGACACTCTCTCGTTCCTCTCTTAAAATCTCCCTCCCCTCCTCTCTCTCTCTCTCTCTCTCTCTCTCTCTCTCTCTCTCTCTCGTCACTGATAGAAACGTCCTGCGTGTCTGGTGCAATTAGATCCCTCTTATGTCCTTTTTGGTCGAAAACTGGCCGGCCGTCGCTGGCCCATTGTGTGCACGCGCAACTTGCTATAACAACATAACAATTTCTCAAATTTCCAAACTACGATCTTCAAGCGGCTGGCAGTTTCCTATTTTTATTTCGATTTTTTCTACACCGGAAAATTTCAAAACCGTCCTGCGATGTTCCATCGCTGAGTTCGGATAACAGAGGTTTTACTATGTCGCGAATTACAGGAGCAAATACCTTCCAAAGTGTGTCGTGCTTGGTATCGTTTTAACCGGGAAAATGTGACGAATATGACGGTAAAAGTTTCATAAAAATATGTTAATAAAATAACATTTGAATTTTGAAGGGTGAAAATGAAAACACCAAGTTATCAAAAAAAATGTTCTTAATACTTGTGGATGGTTGCAACCCTCCCTGAATAATTACTAAATTTTCTGTGCATTAAAGAAGCACGAACACACTAATTTTTACATGAATATTTTCTTTATGTTTGTTGAATTTTGTATTCGCTTCTGTCGTCAATGAAAATATTGTACCGAACGTTCTTTGCCAAGAGTGTGCAAACTACGCCGGCCCTTTAATTGCTGCTGTTTCACAATTATTTCGACGAAATTTTCGCGCGTGATAGGTAGGTCTTATGTCGAAGTATGTTATTTTACTCCGAAGTTGCGATAGATCTCGCTAGATCCACAGGGTCGGTCGAATTCGATCCGCTGTCGCGCGTTTCCGCGTCGAATGCTTGCCCACGCGCGTTTATTTTGCATTTTCGTCATTTGCGTGTCGAAGAACCGTCCTGTTGGCAAACTTCGCGGGAACGGGCAAAAATGTACGCTTCCGAAGTATTTCGATCGCTCGCGAGAACGTTCGAACGCTCCCGTGGCCAGAGATTCGAACACCAAAATTAAATTTCTACCCTCCAAAATGTTTTCCAAAAAAATATTCATCGGTGTGAAAATGACCCTCCAAAGTAGCCCTAGGTTGCAAAGAGTCGTAGAGAAATAGTTTAATATACAGCTCGTGTGTATTTTTTTAAATATTCAACACCTAGGGTGAAAGTGGCCATCAAAGGTAGCCCTAGGTTGCAAACAATATTTTCTCATTCATCTTTGAAAATATATTATACCTAAATTTGAACTCTTTTTCTCATAACATCAAACTCAAAAATAGCCCTAGGTTGCAAACAATCGTAGAGAAATA
>CM052127.1:11332434-11361499 GCA_028454245.1 Halictus quadricinctus
TGCTGACAATATTTTCTCATTCATCTCCTTTGAAAATATATTATACCCAAATTTGAACACTTTATCTCATAACGTCAAACTCAAAAATAGCCCTAGGTTGCAAACAATCGTAGAGAAATAGTTTAATATACGACTCGTGAGTTTTTCAAAAAATATTCACCACCTAGAGTGAAAGTAGCCCTCGAAGGAAGCCTTAGGTTGCAAACAATATTTTCTCATTCATCTTTGAAAATATATTATACCCAAATTTGAACCCTTTATCTCATAACGTCAAACTCAAAAATAGCCCTAGGTTGCAAACAATCGTAGAGAAATAGTTTAATATACAGGACGTGTGTCTTTTTTTTAATATTCAACACCTAGGGTGAAAGTAGCCCTCAAAGGAAGCCTTAGGTTGCTGACAATATTTTCTCATTCATCTCCTTTGAAAATATATTATACCTAAATTTGGACCCTTTATCTCATAAAATAAAACTCGTAGTGACGATTTCAATCTACGGAACACGTATATTATTCATCTCTGCAATTTTTTTAGCGAATCCGTTCAAGACGAGGAAAAGATTTTGCAATTTTGATCAGGATGATGTGGTTCACAGACTTTCCTCGTTGGAGAGCACCGACACCTCGGCCACAGCAACAATTCGATACAGGACCGATGCACGTAGATGCAGCCGCGCGTGCCAATAAACAGTTTTCTTTCTGATTGATGCCTCACTCACCTGACACGCCCGATGCTGCCAGGTGCGAGGCGAACGGAGAAAGGGAAGCGAAATATTAATTCCGCCCAGCGTTTTATTCTATCGCGTGGCCACGAGCCAAGTGCGAATTGAACGCGTTCGGTTACCAATCTCTTTAGTGTCTTTCGATCGAGCGAACAACCCCCGACGTTTGCACTTCCGGTGTCCTCGAGTTTCAAATTCTAGACACGCCGATGCATCCACGAGGTAACCGATCGGACGATTTTTCATATCTCTTTCAATTAAAAATATCTCATACAACAATTATTGGAGACCTTGCTGCAAGAACTGGGCCATTTTTTGGTAAAATTGTGCTTGATGCAATTTTGTATATTTTTGCACATTACTGATTGTACATTGCAAGAATTAACTTTGAGGCCTTATTCAAAATATTGTTCACATTATTTTGTTTTGTCCAATATATTACTAAACATTTAAATATTATATGTAGTATTATATCAATTTGATATTCTCAAAATGGAAAAAATCGTCTACTTTTTTAGTCAAAATAGCTTCGAGTGCAAAGGATTAAATAATTTTATTGAATTTCCTGAATGAAATGACCATCAGTCGTTTCGATAAAAGATTGTGAAAAATCGAACAGAAAATTGGTCATCCCCTAATTGGTCATCCCCGTTGTTCATCTACAAATCATGATCGGCTCATTTCGAGTGCGTTATCGGAATGGGGTCGGTTTGTAGCGGAAGTAGGTTATTCTGCGAAGAGAGTCGACGGTAGAATTTTTGCTGGTTGAAACGGACCTTTTTGCACGTCTGAACGGGACCCGAAGATCCGAACAAGCCCGGCTGCATTTTAATTGACGCGAGTGCACCTGCAGGAGAGGAGAACGCATGCGTGCGCGCGTGGGAGCGTGGCACGCGCAGTGCCGGCTAATTATGTGGCACTCCTACGTTCCACGCAGCACAGGTGTCCACCGTTTCTTTACTCGCTGCCAATTCCGTAACGTACCGGGTGTTTCGGAGTTATCGACCTCCGCACGAATTTTTCCCATCGCCCAGAAACACTGTTTCTATTTTTCAGAATTTTGCAACATCTCCAGGATCTGGATTCTCAACCTATTTTGTTTAACAGTGTACTGAATTTTCGCACTGAAATTTTATACTGAACTATAGAAATTTTAAAACATTCACGTTTTTTTAGAATAAAAATAATCCTTAGGAAACTTTTTATTTTCGAAACTGTATAAAATAAGTGCCACTTTGATGTGCTCTAAATATATTTTGAATAAAATTTTCTAGAATTGAAAGGGTTTTTATTATTCGACATGATTATTGTCGCATTGGTTTCCTTATGTAGTTTTGTGTAATATTTAGAATAAGGCTAATTCAAAAGTATAGTTTTGGTGACGAATATTATGGTAATTAAATGCAGGTTGAGAACCTCCAGTTCCTCGATAAGAAAGCGATTTTTGCGGTCATAGAATTTTGTCGGACACCTGGTATGTAACCGGTGTGTACCTATAAGTATAAGACAAGTTCGTTCCCTTGGGAAATGGGTCAAACGGTCGTTCGTTTAACTAAAGCCCCGACGAGCCGTGGAAAGTGTGAAAGCCTTTGCTTTTCCTCTCGAAAAATCTTCGGAAAATCGTCATCTAAAATTACTTTGCACCGTGTCTGACCTGTCATGTCTCAATCTACTTAATGTTTCGTTGGAGATTCTGTTATAGACGAACCAGTTATCCTTGTAGATGTGACGTCATTTCGTTACGAATGGAGTAATCGCAGACAAGGTTTTATGTCAACAATGTTACTATTTAAATCTCCCTCGTAAATTATAGTCCACCACATTTCTCGACCGAGTATTGTACATTTTAAAGAAGACCACGATAGTTCAATTCAAGTTTGACCGACAGATCGTCCAAGTAGAATGTCCCCTGCGTAGTCAGACAATGCTCCAACGTAACAATTGAACAACCCCATCCAACAGAGATTTTTTCTAACTGGTTCGGCCCTATTTTGCGATCCACGAGCAAGATCTAACAAAGAATTCGCGATCACATTCACTGGAAACCGAGAATAATGCGATAATATATGCGAAAGCGATGTACACGATACTTGTGAAAAATTTATCCCCACCACCGCCAATGACAGAACTTACTCCTTCTTAATTAGTTCATTATAAAAGTTTTGTCAACACAATTGTCACATTTTTCTTATTAAAACGAGACCAAACTCACTTCGGACCACATTTGTCAGTTCAATCGACGATTCTGTGGAACCTCGATTATCCGAACCGACAATATCGGCAAACAATTCAATGCAAACTGAATTTCAATTCATTCTCCAAATCACCAAAGATTTAATCCAATACAGTAGATAATTCTTCTATTATCCTAGAACAGTTACATCCCTTTGTTCGGATAACAGAGGTTCCGCTATATCGAGGATTAAACGAGTAAACACGGTCCAAAGTGGGTCGTGTTTGGTATCATTTTCATCAGAAAAGTGTCGCGAACGTGCCAGAAATAATTCCATAAGAAAATTCATTAAAAACAAAGATAATTTTATCGATTAAATTCGTATTATCTCTCTTCTTCTCTTCTAGCGGTAAGCGATCAATGGTCCTATACGGAACGCGATCCAAGCAGTATATCGGTCCCGAATTTTTCGCAGGTATCCATCGCCGTGGATCCGCGTGGATCGTTCGCGACAATCGCGGGGGCCAGCGATCCCCTAATATTCGAATGGGTGTTCACCGACAGGCCAGACAATTTGCCGGGACGGGTTCCACGGTTCTCTCCTTTTCATTTTCTCGCGACTTTGTCTCCATTAATCGCGGGCCGGTGCGGCCGTCCGCTCATATCCGCGGGCCTGAATAATTTGAAACAGTCTCGGGCGGCGACACGCGAAACCGCACGAGGAACGTCGTCTTTGGAGGGCATCCAAATCGTTTATCCGGGAAACCGCGAAATTTCCGCGGCGGATTCTTGCGTCTAGCGTTTCTCGGTTCGGCCGGAGAGCTACACGGACGGGAGAGACCCGAGTCCGCGTTACCAACCCCCCTGAACGAGACTAGGGACACGCGTAATCGTGTGTATACATACACGGACACACACACATGTATATCTGGTTTACCGAATCTGGCCGCTGCCCGATCAACGGTGTCAGTGATCGCGCCTCGTCCCGAGCCGGACAACAACGCTAACTATTCGACTATCGTCAGTCGCATGTACCTGGTGTAACGAGAGAACCTGGCACCCGCAGGTAGGCCTTGCCAGGAGGATGGGGGCCCACGATGGGGGAGTGCCATTGCTCTAACATCGCTATCATGCAGCTGTTCCATGAGCTGAAGCAGCAGTTCCCTGCGCTCCCTGATCACGTCGTCTCCCAGTGCATCGCCCAGGTATAGGTGCTCTTTGTCCACCATTGCTGCTCCTGGAGACTCGACTCGCTTTCTCGAGCATGGTCCTTCCGACTCGCGTTGCTTACCCTGCGGGTCTATTGTCTCGTCGCAACTGGATACTATTATTTGTGGATCTGAAACGACGGAAATCGATGGTCACCACACGCGTTAAGAACGTTTTACTTTCTTTAATCATTTTACCAGGTCGAAAAGAATATAATCCGAGAGTCAATGCGACCAATTTTGTACTTTAGTTGGATTGAGCTTCGGTAAGTGTGCTCTTGTAACTTTTATAAAAGACACAAAATGTGTTCAAATATTTATTTTTCTTTTGAATCGTTGAAGTTGAATTTACGTAGTTGCTTCTAGCCAATCAGTCTACGTGAAAAATATTTTTATTAAATCATGACTTTCGAAAGATTAACATTCGGATGCCGGAGCCGGGTCCGTTTAGACCCAATACTTCAAAGACATCACCTAGCCGTTCATTTCTTGGTGATGTATTTCAAGCAGCAATTGTGCAATTAAAAGACCAATGGATCTAGACAAAATACCATCAAAAATATTTTTTTTTTAATTTATAACGAAGCCGTCCGTCTTTTGAGTGTTGACACTAGAACTACCAAGCAGTAAATGCAACTGGCATACACTGCCCTATAATAACAACAAAATTGCGTTTGTTTAGATTTCGTACCAGTTTCGTGTAAATATCTACTTGGATAGAGAAGTTTATTGACAAATTTTCTCCTGAAAACATATTTATAATTCCATTATTTCTAAAAGAAAAAATTAGGAGCAAATCATTTCGACTTCTAGTGTTAACACTAAACCTACCACGGTCAAAACGACCGGTTTTTCTATTTCACAATTATCGAAATTATGAAAACATTTTCATAGGAAATTACTGAATCGACTTCTTCATTTAAGCACATATTACAATAAAAGTCGTACAAAGTTTAAGTAAATTCCTTCTTCTCCCTTCTATAAGACGGTTCATTTTTATATGTTTTGTGCTTGGTAGGTTTAATGTTAGTGGAGAATTTGCATTAATTTTCGCGATCGAGTACTCCAGGAACGGCGTCCCGGTTGCACAGAGTGTGCTCCTAACCAGTCTGCAAAGATTTTCTCTCCCCGCTCATCCGTCATCGCTAAAATACAAAGCACGACAACGACTAACACCGGTGTACACTCGCGTATTCATAACACTGCCGTTTATGCGAATTAACGTCCTGCGAGAACACCGTTGTATCCTGCCGTTGCACGAGCGTGGAACCTGTGTGTACGTGAATCCTTTGTGCTGAACTTATTTATTCGTTTTATTATTGACGTCACCCTAATCAACGGAACTTTAATGGAACACACTAAAATATTGATCTAATCCCCTCGAGACGGAAGTGCCGAGTGCCGTCGGCACTTCCGGTTGCACGATATTAATGATTGCCGAGCCTCAGAGTCATCCTAGAGGACTGCGGAACCCTGACGTTTCTAACCCCTTGCGGTCCACCTGTTGCATTTATTTGCATTCGACCATTTAGCCGGGATATAATCCACTTGGATGAATGATCATCCGTGCTTAACACGTTCGCTGCTGCTGAAACGCAATCTGTCTTGCTCTGGTTTCACTGTTCTTAGGGATATTTCGGTTTACACAGTCCGTTTTGTTAATTTGTTCCGAGCCCGGCAGAATTTTAGTCGAAATAAGCATTGGATCAAGCATTTCTAAAATTTTTATAAGTGTTGGCCATTATATATTTGGACAGCTTTTTCGCTGTCATTCAAATAGTTCTTAGAGGCCAAATAAAATCAAAGTTTACCCAGGATCGGACGTCATATCCGAAGGGTTCTTAATCAAAGGGGTGCCTAAGGGTAGAGACTACCAAATTCACTATTTTTCTGAACCCCTGCGCGTCATATAACTTCGAAGCAAGCGTCAGTAGCGAACGTGTTAAACTCCGACCACAACCCCTCCACCAAGGGATGTTTAATCGTTCCCGGTGCTCGTTAGCGATCACCCAGCGAGGATCTACGATCTGCCAACGGCATTCGTGAACGCGTAAGCATCCCGGCACATGACCGGATCCACCTGGACCGCAGGGGGTCTAACTCGCCCCGCATCACCCCCTCAGGAAGCACCGCGAGTCCGTTGCGGAGGAAGTCAGTGTCGGGCAGGGGGTAGCCCGTTGAGCTTAGCCTCCCCGCAGAGGAAAATCCGAGGGCAGAAGGGTTGTGAAATGGTCCTCGAAGGTCCCATGGCGACCGGAAACTGGCTGACCCGGGTGCGTGTGTGCGTTGCAGAACAGCCACGACCGGGAGACATGCGCGAGAAGCCTGCGCGCCACGCAAGAGTCACGACCGTCACCGGGCGCCTTCCCTCCGGCCGCGGTCTGCGGCATTCTTCAGCAACAAGCCCAGCAGCAACAGCACCCTCAGCAACCCCAACAGCAACGACCAAGTCCGGCCGCGCAGCAGCTGCAACGTTGCTGCGCGATGAGCCAGCTCCAACGAAGCAACAATGTGGCCACCAGCAACCCGCGACCGCACAGGCCAGCGTCCTTGGACATCGGAGCTTCCAGACGCTGTCCCCTGAGCTGCACCAGGGTCGCAGCGATCTCCTCGTCGCCGCCGATCGCTGGTAACCCGTCGACACCCTCCTCGGCGCCACCCGCATGCACCACCAGGGGATTCTTCGACGACTGCATCGCAGGACCCTCGGAGACGAACTGCAACAACCACGTGCAGAACGCCGGAAACGAGCCGGCCGGATTCGAGCTGAACGTGAACGTTGCCTGCAGCCCAGCTGGCAATCGTGGTACGCATCAAGAACAATGTCCCTTTACCTTTTCTATCAGCACCCTGAAATATCCTGAAGCGGACGAGGGCTTGTGGACATCGAGATTGATGTGGTCTTTCAGGACTAGGATCGACCTTCGATACCCAGACCCCTAGGATCCTGTAAGAATCTCTGGACTCGTTCAGCATCGACTCCCATTCTTACCTTCTTGGGGGTTAGATCGTCTCGGTGACCTGGTCTTTAATCCTTTCGTTGCCACGGTAGTCCCATGGGACTTGTCTTCTCACTTGGCCCATGGTGACCACAACTTTTCTGTCTCCCTCAATCATTTCTGAAATTTGTTGGAAAGATGCCACCGCTAAGAAAAATCTGCTATCGGCAAGATTGTGCCGTTATTTTAATATATTTCGCAGTTCTTTGCCATTAGAACATTTTTAATTGTGGCCCGCTGGTGCAAGTTCAAAAATTCGCGTGGCAGCGAAAGGGTTAACACGCTGACTATTTTCTTGGTTTCGCCTCCAGCGTCGGAGGTTTGCGCATTCTCGTCGAGTTCGTTTGCGCCGGTCAGCTATGACCGCCACGGCAGTCGACGCGTCGAAGACACGCGGTTGTTTTTTTTTTATCCGGTTGCTGTTTTTAATGGGTTCTTTTCTTCTGTTTATCGTGAGCTGCGACGCTGAAGCACCCTGAAGCGGATGAAGGCTTCGCGATCGATGCGGTCTTTGGAGACCAGGTTGAAAAGGATCGACCTCCAGACGCCTCGAACCTCATGAGAATCGCTGAAACTTGTTCAGCATCGGCCACCATATTTTACCTTCTTCGGGGTCAGACCCTCTCGGCGACCTGCTCTTCAAAGATACGCGTGCTTTCATCCGCTCGATTGCGTTCGCTAACCGACTGTCGTCTGGAAGAAGATAACTCAAAGTAGCAAGCGCGGTGTTCCAACGAGCGAATGAGAAATTGCAATTTCAGTGTACTCGTTTGAAGATAACACGGACTGTCGGCAACCGGTGGAAACCGTTAGTCCGTCACGACGGAGCTAGATCCCGAGCCATTTCCGTTAACCGGTGGCTCCAAGTTGCAACATGGTTGCAGCGTAGTTGATGAATTAGATACATGCAGCGGAGCGGTTGCGTAACAAGCAATTACGTCGCTCGAGTGCATCGTGTTGGTATGGAAACGGGAATAAAACAGGTTCCTGCCACGTGCAGCGATCGCGCCGCTCATTTTTAAGTCCGGTTACAACGTATCGCGTGACCTTGCCACGCGGATGTCCTGCGGATCGTTCGATCATCGCCGTCATCATACAATGCATCGCTACTGCGTTCCTCGATCGATACCGTCGACTTCTTTTCGTCCGTTAGCTTAGACTGCCCTAGGACGATGCACAGGGTGTACCGTGATCCTCGCGAGCATTTCTTTCACGCCGCATCTCCTTTTTCCCGGGAATATTGCATCAAATCGCTGTCTGGCTATTTGCCACTTTTGCTACTTATTGCAGCGTTTTCTGGCCGTAATTTCTGTAAACACGAGAACAAGTGGAGGCAGCGGGCTATGATCAGACATGACAGATACACTGGTGTATCAATCAGGAAATTTCGTCACCGATCTTTCTCCTAGAACCAGGCAAGAATAGTATTCCTGGTTTCGCTGTAGGATCGCAATCATACTCGCCACTATTGGACAATTCACCCTCATCTTCGAGCAGGGGCCTGCGTGAACTATTCACAGGACGTTCTCCAATGTCCCCTGAAAATCCTACGTTACCACTTCTTGCAGGAGCAATTACTATATCATTACCGATCGAAATTTAACACTAGAACTGCCGAGTAATAAATACAACTGATGTAAATAATAACAATGACAAGACTACGTCCATTCAAACCTAATACCATGTTTATTCTAATATGTGCTTCAATGGAAAAGTTCATTCAAAAAATTCTGATGAAAACATTTTTATAATTTCAGTAATTGTGAAAGGAAAAATTAGGAACCAGTCATTTTGACTGGTTCGGTAGTTCTAGTGTTAAGTGCTGCATTCTTTGATCCTGCAGGGGGAGATCCGATTCTTTCTCAACATTTATTCCCCTATTCGATCCTATTCGCAGGATGTTCTCCAACGTCCCCTATTCGATCCTCCAATTACCAGAACGTCCTCCGATATCATTCGATCCAATTCCCAGGACGTTCTCCAACGTCCCGTAACAATCCCCCAAGGATCACCTCCGCCAAGTCAATTCAGATCTATCTTTCCGTCAGTGTTTAATGACCGATAAATCTGTAGACTTCCGAACGGTGCCCACGATCGGTGGCGCCTGTAAACGAACCGATCTGATCGTCGATCCACGGCCTCACTACGCGGACCCGTTGCTCAGCGTGGAGAACGCAGGCCCGCAGATCGATCACACGAGAAGCTACACCTCTGTTAGCCTGACGCTTAGGCCACCGTCCTCGGAACCTCAACCGCCGATCGACATCAGATCACAGGGCTCGAGCCTGACATACTCGAGCTCCTCCCTGGATCCTCGGGGTTTTCAGAGTCGCCTTCAAATCAGCATCGGTGCGGGAGCCGTTGGCAGCGTGGCCGCTGCGAGGATCAGACCTCCGATGGGTCCCAGCAGACCCAACAGCTTGATACCGCCGGTACAAACCGGTCCCCAGAGGCCGCCAGGTACGTGACCCACAAAACAATTTAATCTTCTTCTTTTCACGTTTACCAAAACATGTTCTATAAAAAAAAAGTATAAATCGCGTAAATTTTATTTTTTTTACACCCAAAAAAAATCACAAGTGTATTTCAAATACCAATAAACGTGTACGCAACATTTCAATGCAAAAGGTTTGAAAGGTTTGATAGAAAAAAATCGTAAAAGTTGAAGTAAAAACAGAACACCCCGTTAACGTAAGAGACGAGGAGTCCTCGGTCTAACCGGAAGTTGCTCTTCAGGTCTTCCAGCGGGACCACCCAGCCAGTTGCCACGGCCCACGACAACAATGAGCGCCCCAACCACACCCTCGGTACCGCCGATAACGAACATCGTCCCTCTCATCAGCCTTCCGACGACACCGTCAGGACCGACGACGACCTCGCCGCCCTCCAGTCCCGTTGGCGAACGGATACAGGCCAATTCCGATCAGAATCGATCGCCGTTGAATCAAGGTATCCCCTTGCCGAACCCCTCTCGCCGTCCTAGTCGAAAATAACCTTCGGTCTATTTTAATAAACCGGGGTGTGCGTACGCGTGTGTCCGTGTGTATCCTCCTGGTTGTAATACCGAACGCGTGCGCGCGTGCGTTGATCATGCTTTGTTTTTCGGTGGCTGGTATTATATAGGAGTGATACACACGTATATTTACCTGCCGAGAACCGACCAGTCTGTCCGTCGCACGTACTACGCCCACGCACGTAACACTGAGAACGATATTTACGCATTCCTGACCCCACGCTCCGTCTATACATAGCCAGGCTCGCGGTTACTCTACGCGGACCACCTGATCCGCTTTTCCTTCTCACCAGCGGCGTCGTCTCGCTGATGACCATGCGTTTCCTGAACGATCATGGCCCGATCACTCCACTCGGTATCGGTAAATTGTCCTAGAAAATTCATGCGACTGGAGGGGACCTCTGGAAAGAACTAAAACTACTCCTGGAGGTTTGCACCCTGCCCATCGGTATTAGGCCATCAATTTCTCAAGATCATCGCGTTTGGTGATTCAATGCTACCTGGAAGTTCATACAAAAGAACAATTACTAGAGATGTGACAGAACCCGAAAATGTCGGGCCGGGTCGGGACGAGAATTTAGGGATTTTCGAATATATAGGGATTCTCGAGAATATTTTTATATTATGAATATTGAATCCCAATATATTTGAGAACCCAACTCGTCTTGACACGTTGCATTCTCAACCATGTACCTGACATTTTCGGACACCTCTAACAATTGCGCATTACATGTAAAGAATTGTCACAATAGTCACTTTAATGTTTTTTTTTTTTTTACTGATGTAGTGGCGGAGCGTCAAAGGAAATTGGTCGCCGAGCAGCTAGCCCGAAAAGAAAGGCTCGCCAGGGAGTTGAGGGCCGAGAAAGGACGACTCGAAGCGATGAAGAAAGAGCTGCAGTCTCTTTCGAGACCCTTCGATTCCTCAATGCCGCCTCAGGTACGTACATCACTGTCGAATAATAGAAACATCGGAAGCTTCACGGCCGAAATCCATTCCGTAGGAGCTGAAGAGGATATTGAGGAGCGAAATCTATCAGCTGCAGGTGGAATGCGACAGATTGGCGGATGAAGTGGATCAGTGGTCAGATCCAAGAGGTAGTTCTCTGGTATTCTATTTATTATACGAGAGACAGAGTGATATTTTTATTGGAAGCTGAATCAAAATTCGTGCCTCGGTGTCTCCTTCTTCTTCTAAACATTAGAAGAAAAGAGTCCATTGTCTAGATTGCAGATTTTTCTACTGAAAATGCATAAAGGTCTCTTCATGACTGCACACATATATTTACATTTACAGAAGACAATAGAAGTCTGTAATTTAGACAATAAATCCCTTAGAATTATAAATTAACGACAGAAGAAGACGAATTTTTAAACACCTGAGAATGTTCTATATAAAAATACTCAATGTCTCGCAAATTCAGTTACGTATAGTTACTATTAACGATGGTTACCACTGCAAAGCTTTAATTGCCGTCTTAATTTTCAGTACCTCTGGGCGAAACGAACGAAGAGTTCTATCAAGATATTTATACTGGTCAACCGTTGCCACCGACCTCCAACTTCAATCCTCCGCCATTGCCCAGACAACTGCCCGCTTGGCAACCGGATGTAACCGGAAATAACGTTGACAGAGAAGAACGGGACGGTCCCTCTTGGGTCTGTAGAATGTGTACGTTCGATAATCACCCGTTGATGAACAAATGCGAGCAGTGCGACATGCCGAGGCTGCTGGATCATGGAAACGCAGGTACGGCTTCCAAAAAGTCAATCGAGAAGATCACCAAGTCTCTAGCGCGCATGGACGCCGATCGAAATCCTCCGTCGACGTCGGAGTAGCAAAAGTGTGCCTTAACAGCATGTGTTTTTGTTTGAACTTGTTCCGAACTGTCTTGAAGATTGACCGCTGCATACTGTGATAAAGTGTGCAACAAAAGGTGATAATAGAGTACTATAAGACTTTTCGAGAGAAAGCAATAATGTATTGACGCCCGCTGGAACACGCGGTATCAATAAAACAGGACCTAATATGTACTTAATCGTAGCGCATGGACGAGTGTTGTTTCTCTTTACATTAATTTTTATAGCCCTTTACATACTGGAGTAACTTGAAATGTTAATACTTTACGATATCTGTAAGTTGAGTGGAAAAGCATGTTTTTATTTATTCGTGTGTTGCATTCAAATGAATTAATGATAGTAACTTGGTGTGCTGTGTTGTTTCTTTTCTCTATTTTTTTGGTTACCATAAATGGGGGTAAGTAATTTTTAAAATGTAAAAGATCATATCAAATTGTGGTATCGATCATAAATGTAACAGAATCTGAACGTTCAATTTACAGGCGAGACACAAGATATTCATATACGAGTCACACATCATCACAACTTTTCACCGAGCCGTGAGTATACTTTTAGAGTGCATTCCGTGAATCAATGATCTTCGAAAGATCATACAGTTACATACAATATAAAGGAAGTTTCTATTTCTTTTCCAGGAACAGTGCATAGTTGGGTGGTATGATGTGAACTGCAATAGAAATTTGAGAGAACTGTATATAAAATTATTATTTAAATTAAATAAAAAAAATTGTTGTAGGAAATCAACAGATTGCGAGAAGAGGGCACGAAAGTTTTAACAACTTCATTTCTTTTCTTTCATTTTTTATTTATCATAACATATGTCACGTGAAATTAATATATAATTTAATATATATATATATTGACATGTATATATATATATATACAAAATTTGCCTTTTTTGATACTCAGAAAAGATTGGGAGAACGCATCTGCACTTTTTGTTAGTAAACAACAACTTAACATTAGTCTGGCTCCTATTTGTATGAGTTTTGAAATACTATTTAAAATACAAGGTATTTGTAGTAAGTGCACTAGTGTAAAGTTCTCCCGTTATATGGCTGTACCCCTCTCCAAGTTAAGCTTAGTCTCACGAGTATACTCTCCGTAGAACCTCTCCAGTTTCTGGTTGAACTTAGCGTTACGTTCATTGATGTAATCAATGTCGGCGTCGTCGTTATGCATTCTTCTTCTGCTGTACTTATCCCTCTTTGCAATTCTGTGACAAAATAACTAGTATTATTAAAATCCATACCAAATCTAAATACTTAATGCTAAAATACTAACTGCTTCTCCAAGTCCTCCACCATCTTATCCACAGCCTCCTTTTTATCCTCGTGAAGACCATGCAGTATAGTGTTTCTATCTCCGTAGAAAGCTGGGCCCAATTTTTCCTTGGCATTGTCGTACGTCTCCATATTAGGTTTGATATTCTTCACCAGTCTATTATACTGACGAATAGCTGCTTGTTCATAATCCGAGAAACCCGGATCAGGATTCCTCTTGTTCTTCTTCTTCCTTGCAATTCGCTCCGCCTCCGTTGCATCTATGTGCAGTAACTTTATTCTGTCGTAGTCCTCCCCCTATAAAAATACATAATATGAACACATCTGTCGTTTAATTAGTATTTACAAACTACATACTTTTTCTTGAGCCTCTTTCCTCGCAGCCTCGTCCTGCACAATCCATTCTGCCTGTCTTTTACGTGATTCCCAATTGGAAGGAAGCTTTTTCCTTTTGTCCTCTTCAACGACCTCCTTGTGGTTTTGCTGCCTGGCTTCATTCTACGAAGGTAACGTTTAAACCGTTGGTTATTTAACTATTACTTCATCATAAAAAGGAAGCAATGTTAGCTCTATTACTAAAGGCTACGATACGAAAACAACCACTTGTTCCGACATTTTCCCGTGACACTGAAAACTCCCACAGACTACGGATGACGCACTTCTACGTCACATCGAAAACTCCCACTCGTTACGAAGTATTCGTGCGTCACAGTGTATGTAGAAAGCGTCACAAACTTTTCAACCGCGAAAGCGTTAAAATATACAAAGGAATATACAAAGGAAAATAATAACAAATCCCACAAACTCACCCTCTTCGCGTGCAAATCCCGCAGCCGTTTCATCCTCTCAGCATGCTTCTCGGAAAGCGATTTTTCACCGGAGCTCGAGCCTACGTTCTCCATCCTGCAGCAAGTGTCTCCGAAATATATCCGCTCGAAAACAGACTTCTGTCAATATTCGTCGAGGTTAGGACGCCCAACTGATTAGGTGATTTGACCGTGGTGCGATAATGGATCGCGTGGGTGCCGACAGATGTCAGTGTTCGTTGACTCGCGGAGGAACAAGGCGAGCTCGGAGCTGATCCGATCACTGTGATCGTGCGGCGGCAGTGGTATCGTGGGTATTCGCGTCGGGGAAAAGTCGGGTGAATTTTGTCGTCGGCTGATAGGATCGAGCATACCGGCCGCGGTACCGAGATCTCGCGTCTTTTTTTCAGGGCGGTCCTCAGGGTCTCGCGGGTCCGCGTTTGCGCGAGCCTTGACGCTGCTTGTAGGTGAAAACGTGACGCAGAGAATTTTTCTATATCGCACGGCGCTGAAGAGAGCCCGAGCTTTTCGAGCGTTTTCCCGCGGAACAGGCTGCTGTTGCTCGCGAACCGAAGGGGGCACGAAAGCCTCGCGCGCCTAACTCTCTCTCGCGCTCTCACTTATAACAACAACGTGTTATGGAGACCCTCGAGTCGAGTCGCGTGTGCCGCCTCTGCGGCAAGCACTCCGGTATCTCTATTTATATATTCGACAAGAATGAGAACCACGTGAAGAAAATCAACGCCGTTCTACCGATCATGGTACGTCACTAATTCTGCACAATTCTTCTCCCTCTGACTCTCTGCGTGCTGGCGTGCCCAACGTGTCATCTTCCGAACATCATGCACGCCCCTTCCTCGAACCACCTTCCTCTCGCAATGATTCGAACGACTTTTCATTATTCAAATCGAATCGACCGAGTGCGAACCTCCCATTCCACAATCTAGACGATATTACTCAGTTTTACTGTTACGACGGCGTTGAGCATCGACAAGTGGTATTTACGATGTCAAAAGTGAGGTTATCATTACTTTGCGCGCCAATATGCCTTGTTAATGACTCCCGCTATTGCGTAACTTTGGAAATGTAATAGCTATTTGTTGCTTCGATCAGGATCGCAGGTGAAACCTGCCCGAGGATTTGATCCTGGGGAAACCGAAACAGATGAAGACGGGACTTCGTCGAAATATCGAAATTATGACTCCTGGTAGAGTGCTCGGAGTTTATGAGGGTTGATAATCGTTTCATAGCATTTTAATGATACCTTAATATCCTGTATGCTGAATTCTATAAACCATTATCGACGACGGTCGTAACCATCACAAATTCAATTCTGCGGACATCGATTGGATTACGTTACGAACTTATCGTATCAAATAACGTTAAACATTACAAACAATTCTTCTGTCAAATTTTCCCACCGGAATTTCTTTAATTCTTTTAATTTCTTTTTAACTCATCGAAAATGTGCCACGTGTAACTACGTATATGCGACTTAGATTACTACATCGATACTTTGACCTTGAAATTAAAATGTTTTCACCGGAACTACGCATAACCATTTGTTCCATATTGGAACCAAAGCTTTTGATACAACTTTATTGTAAACGCTGTTCAAGGGGTTTCCGAAGTTGCGGTTAAACTGAAAGGAAAATAAATCGTTTTAAAAGTATTAGAACTTTGGCACTTAAGATCCGTGTAGGAGTTTCAATCAATGTATAGTCCGCCCATCACACACACTTTCTACTTATCGAAGCCACGTTTGCTTGGTTAAAAAATTCGTTTCTCTTGCACGCCCAAAAAGCTTAGATTTACATTTTTAATATATTTTTACTTTTATTTTCTCTACCCGAATTTTACGCCACGAAGGATCTTTCTCTCTTTCTCCTTCCATGCATACAGGGTAGCGCAAAAATCGCGAAGGAGTCTCAATAATAATTTTCTGACTTTTTCTCTTGCAATCATTAATTTCTTACACTCGACTGACGACTCCCGGGCGCCAATAAAAATAACGGATTAAAATTCTAAATATATTCTCCTCAGAAGTTTCTTAATACATTCTTTGTTTAAGTACATGTAATAAAAATCATATGAAACCTGAATAAATTCTATCTTGTTCTTATAAAACAATACAGTAGACTGCCGTATAACGTGTAAAAAAATTATTTCAGAGGTGCTACTCAAAAATATTTATACAAGCGTCCGAAGATGCTTCACGGGTAGTCCGCAGACCATCTTTTGTCTTCCATTAAAATGAGACAACGTGCAGTAATCATGCAATTAACGTGTGACCAACTAAACAAGTTTTGTCATTTATTGGAGATTTCCACTCAAACGAGCGTTTGTGGAATGTAAAAAGTTCCGAATACAAAAATCGCAATAAAAAAGTGACCAGAGATCATTATAGAAACAGGAATCGAACTATGAAATTTAGTATCTTTCTTTTCTATGTTTGGGGAAATTTTTTCTAGTAAAATTTCAAAATCAGTCTTCGACATTCTTCCATAATTCCTAAGCCCATTCTAACCTTAGTTTTCGAAGCAAATTGCTTCCATACCGGTAACCTTCACCTAAAAATTTGTATACAGACAGACATTGTGTACAAACTATTAAGCAGGGTTGTACTGGAGTCTACTGTATAGCGCTCAATGTTAGGTGTTGTTAATAATGAAAAAATTGTACAACTGTTGCACGACCCTGAACGACACGTTGAGCGTCTTCACCCCCGTCTTCAGCATCGTACGATCGCGAGGAGATCCGCAGTAGCGGTATTGTATCGATTATGTATCTGTAGGTGCACGAGATGGACCTGTTGCCGAAACACATGTGCCATTGGTGCAGCTACAAGTTAGAGCAGTTTTACAAGTTCTTCGCCGACTGTCTGAAGACGGACACGAACCTGAAGGGTCAGTTATCATGGATGGGAAAGGAGGACCCGCAGCAAAGGGTCGGTACACCGATGGTGCACATCGAGAACATCAAGATCGAGCCGCCGGACTACGACGCGTTCGGCATGACACCAATGGTCGGCGACGTGAACTACATCAGTTCCGTGAAATCGATGGCGTTCGAACCGGACGATATCCCGTATGCCCCATACCGATGCAGGTGCTGCTGTGATAAAATGGACCAAAGCAACCGGGCCGTATCAACGGACTATCAAAACACCGCGGTGTCGCGTTGCAACAGGCTGAACAACGAGATTGATAATCGGACCTATTCGAGATCGGTTAAGGTCAAGCCGTTGAGCACCTCGACCCAAGAGATGTTCCAGGAACGATCGAACCCGTTGAAACCGGTCAACAAAAACGACATTCGTCCGAAAACGACTAGTTACAGTCCAGGTCACATTAAAAATATTAAAAGCACGATTGTCGTTAACGAAGACGTTCAGGACACGATCGTTCGTAATCTGAGGCCCAGAAATATACCAGTAAAATACGTGACGACGAGAAAGAAAGTTACATCTCGTGCGCAGTTGAAAGCCACGAAATCGAAGATGGAGCCACTGAAGCCGAAGCAGGAGGTAACGCCGCTCAAGATCGAGAGGCTGGATGATCTCGAAGGTAGGATTCTTAGGCCCAGGAAGAACCCGATCGATTATATAGGGCCGAAGAGGAAGTACTTGAAGTCCACCGATAAAAACCAAAGATTGAACGGCGTTGAGTTAAACGCGAGCGAGCACAAGGTCCGCAACATCGCGAGCAAGTTGAAGCTGTCCTCGGAAGAGGTGTTGACCACGATGGAGGATACGATCAACTTCGCGGTGAAGAAAGAGCAGCTGTCGGATCTCGAGGACTCGACGATAAACGAATCCATAATAGCGCTGCCAAAGAATGAGACGAGTAATAGTCTTGCTGATAAACTTGACGCACTGCCTGATAAAGTCGAAAACGATAGGGTCAATTGCAGCTTGTTGGATCGCGCGCCGTCTGGTTTCAGCGACGTGGATGAATCGAGGGTCTTGAAGTCGCCAAATAAACGAGTCTCGGCGATACCGCAAGCGCCGATGTGTCTAAGGAGCCATAACGTATGCCTGAGAAACGGCAAAAAGAGGGTGTTAGATCAACTGGGCGTGTCCCCTAGCAAACTACGCAGAAATGGTTGCAATTCGACAGACTCGAGCAAATCGAACAGCAGAAATCCGATGAAAGCGACCAGAAGGTTAATCGACGTGAAGAACATTGCCGCGTCGATAAAGCTGTTCGATAATATCAAGCACTACTGCGATGAATGTAACACTAGCTTCGTTAACAGGGAGTTATTTAAATTGCATCCATGTTATCATTGAACTTCGATTAATGTGATCAGATAGAGATATATTTTTACTCAAGCAAATTATACGAATATTATCGAGATACGATCAGCGATTAGTGTTACCCTAATGAGTAAGTTCGAGCTGGAAACTCTAACTCGGTGCCTGAGGTGCTCTGGGTTGCAAGGGTGTATCGAATTATGGGACCCTTTACTTGTAGTACTCGCGCGAACATACGCGTAGCTGTATGTCGAAGATAAACCTGCGAAGAATGTGTACCTTTAGAATGTATTTTGATAACGTGCAGTAAAAACATTAAATAATATAATACCTTATTCTTTTTATGATCGAGTATGTCTATAATATACAAGCTGTCAACGTGTTGACGGAAAATGTTACGTGGAATGTTACGATTTACGCTTAAGATGTTTATGTACAGTCAGTCGCAAAACTCTGTATATAATCCATAAGCTTGAAATATATTAAAAAATTGATCGTCGTTTTGAGAAAATTAATTTATTTTTATAGATTTATAATTGCACGATTTGAACGTCTGGAAATGTAAAAGGATGAGTCGCGTGCATTTTGAGTAATGTTGCAAATTTATGAGTTGTATACAGATTTGTGTGACTAATATAGTAAATAAAGATTCACAATTCGCCTTCAAAGTTTAATAGATGTATTCATATTCTATATCTATATATATATTTTTTATAAAATGTAAAAAAATATAGATTCGTATAAACAATATTGTGATATGCAGGTGTTCCACGTGTATATGTAATAATTTGTTATGTAGGTCTGTCGTCACTATGCACACCACCCTACAAAGACGATAGAATTCATTTTCCTCGAAAAGCATATTTAATATATATGGCGCAAGTTTTAGAATGATTAATAAATATTGTTCGTCTTTTACAGCGGATAAAAATTCATTGTAAACGGAACGTAAATAGTTTTTCTCAATGTTCTATGCATTCTAATCTGAACTGTTATGAAACTTAAATTCTACGTTGTTAATGCTTACGAAACGTACTCTCGACATCTTTTTGTGCATCATTATTGATTAAAAAAAACTGTTCTATGATATTAATTATTAATTTGACGAATAAAACGTATGAATAAAATGCAATTACTGAATGAAAAATTATATTTTTCCACTAATTAAAAATTCTGTTATTATAAAGCAATAAAGATCCTACCTTTTTTAAAGTTCTACACCAGAAGAATTTTATTCAATTTGTACAAGGGTGTTGAATGTCAGGGTACGTCACTGGACAGGTGAGGTCGCTACGAGGCGGCCATCGAGCGAATTGAAACTGACAAACAAACAAAAAGTTCGGCAAGTGTCAAACCACTTCAGAAAGATGATTGATTATGTTAATTATAGTGGCCAAAAGTAGTGTCAATCGAAAATCCGAATGTCTTCGAACTCAAAAAAGTCCCCTCGTTTCGAGGACGTAAGTAACATCGATTTTTACACGGCAGTTACGTTAACCTGTTCCCATTTACAAAACCCGATCGGTTTCTTTTCAGATTGCAAATTATATACAGAATTTTTTCGATCCGAAAACAATAATAATAATTTTGGGTTTTATTTTCCTACTGTTTTTAGTTTCGTACATAATTAATACAATTTTTATACAGCTGATATCAACTGAGGATGACAGTTTGGGCTCTTCCATAAGTTTGAGTGTAGGCGAAAATTCGGTTAGAATTAAAGAGAAACCTAAGGTGAATACTGAAGCAGCAACGAGTGAGCAAAATGAAAGAGAAAAGTGGTGGCTGAAAAAGCCGGACACCAGGCTTGAGGTTTCTAACGCCATTCAGATGGAAGTCAAAGTAAAGCAGACACCTTCTCCATCGCCAGATGTTAGCTCTTCGATGAAAGAATTCCTGGAGAAAGAGAGAATGTGCAAAGTAATTAAAATATACAACGCGCAATTTCAAATACACTTATTCTTTCTTGTCTGACGTATCATTGTTTTACGTAGGCCATACATAAAAATGAAATTGAAACGAAAGACAGAGACGATACCCTGTGTGACATTTTGGCTTCTGCGGCTTTTGACAAATATCCGTCTGATTTCGAGAGTAAGTCTACCGTACATACACCGCTGAGAACTAAAAAGATTGGACATGGAAGAAATGTAAATCTTATTAGCCAGGTCTAATCTTTTTAGCTGCTCACAATGTTCAGTATCGCTTGCGATAAGCAAAAACGAATTAGGATTATTAATACTTCTTTTTACACAGATGCAACCGACGAAGACATAGGTAGTATCTTAGAGGAGATGAGTAAGATAGCCGGAGCTCTTAGTCCGAATTCTGCTCAAGATCGTACAAAATCTAGGAACTCTTCCAAGAATCCCACGGAAGAAGAAAAGTCTGTGGAAGAGTTGCTAGAGGAGGCTGAGAAGCTTGTAAGAAAGAATAGTACTAGTTTATCTAAGAGCGGATCGAAAACCGATACATTAGTACCTGAGAATATCCCTGAGGAAGTGGACAGTCTTAACAGGGTCAGGCAATTGGAGGATAACATTTTTCAAATGATAGAGGAGGAGGTGCACAGAGAGACGGAGAAAATCAAAAAGAGTCCAAAGATCGAGAAGAGAAGGGAGAGCAGTCCTGGGTTTGAGATCCTGTACGAGAACGTGAACAGTCTAAGAGCTCCGAAAACGTTGGAACTGCAAAGAAAGAAGTTCGAGGAACAGAAGGTGGAAGTATCGAGTAGCTCCGACTTGGACGATCCAATCGAAAGGCATTCGAAGTCCGAGGAGCTGAAGATTACCAGGAAGGTGGAATCGGACAAGGATAATCTGCAGAAAGAGATAATCGACGTAGACAAAGACTTTTTCGAGGATGTACTAAAGAAATCAAAGGAAAGAGCCGAAGGAGGCTTGTCGGGGAGCTCGAGCTTCGGACAGGAAGATTTCTCGCATTTTTTGAAGCTTTTACAGGGTCAGGCAGACAAAAAGGAGCAGGACAATCCTACGGATACTTTACAAACTGCTAACGAGAAAATGTCCGTTGAGGAGCAGAATCTCATGAACGACAAGAGTCCAGAATTTCCCGAGAAGGAGATTACAGACATATTACAAAAAGAACTACCTCAGACGGAAGATTCGAAAACGGTACACGAAACCGTGGAGACTGATTCCAGTGCAGGCGGAGACGACCAAAAATCGCCGCAAGATAGCGACAAAGAAGAGATGAAAATATCTGTTAAAAAAGAACAACAGTTTACGAAACACATGCCTGTGACAATGGTCAATAAGAAGGAAGAGCTGTTCACCGTCGGTCTAACGCCGAGGTTGGAGTTGTTTGCAGATGCGATTCCCAAGTTGTTGGCTGAGAGGTCGGTGGAGAGCGCGAGGGAACAGAAGGAAGAAGCTGTAGAAGAGACGAAGACTGTTCAAAAGACAACAGCAAGGTCTGAAGTTAAATCTGTAGCAAGGACTAGTCAGCGTAGCAACACGGAGCGAAAATCAAACCAGCCAGCTAGCGCGTCAAGCATTAAACCACCGAGAAAGGAGATCAGGTTCTCAAAATCCAAAAGCTACGATCAGATTTGCAAGCCACCGTTTAGAACTTCGTTAGAAAATTTAAGAACACCAAAGCCTATGGATCTCTCGAAGAGACCTGCTACCACTGCGACCAGAAGATCGCCACCACTGAAGCCAAAGTTGCAGCCTACGGTGAAACGAATCACGAGAGTTCCTCCTAAGCCCAAGGTATCTCCAAAATCAAACAAGGACCCTGTTAAGACTGGTTCAACGGTTTCTCTGTCTTCCATACACAAAGGGTACCAGAGATCACCGGACACTCAACCAAGGTTTACAATGGCTGGCGGCGACAACAGGCTGAGCACGACGAAACCGAATTGGGAGATGCTGTGCCGCGAGGAGAAGCACAAGAACGCCCTTCTGAAGCAGCAGTTGGAGTCCGAAACGAAAATGTACAAGAGCCAGATGGACAACATGCGTATATCCTTCGAGGAGGAGCTGTTCGCTCTGAAGAAGCAGAATATAGTTCTAAAAGCGAAAGTGGACGAACTCTCGTTGAGCGAAAGACGTCCGGAACCTCAGCATAAGAAGGATACGAAGTTCATACTGATGGAGAAGGAGTTGGAGAAGCAGGAAAAATTGATTCGCGGCTATGAAACCGAGAACAAGAAGTTGCTGCAAGATGGCAAGCGACTGCAGGAAGAGATGAAGCAGTTGCAGAAGCAAAAGAGTACAGCGCTAGAGTTGAACAAGACGCAACAGCTCGTGGACAGGATGAAGGACCTTGAAGAGGAGACTCTGAAACTTAACTTAGAACTGTCCGACCTGAGAGAGAAGAACGCAGATTACGGATTGAAGAACGAAGACTTGAAAGAGCAGAATAATCTGTTGAACGACGAGCTGGAGATGTTCAAAGAGCAACTGAAAACGAAGAACGACTTCATCACCGATAGACTACAAGCCATGACGAGTGCGGAGCTCGAACTGAAGAAACAGGTGGAGGATTTGTCGGTGAAACTGAGCTCCAAGACGGAACAGCTGCGAGTAGTGAAACACGAGTTCGACAAGGTCCAACAGAACGTGTTACCGTTGGAGAAGGAGTTGCTGGAGCTGAGAGTGAAGGAAGGCATTCTGCAGGAGAAGTTGCATGTGTCTAGGAGTCACGTAGAGCGCGAGAAGCAGCTAACGCAGAAGCTGAAGGATCAAGTGATCCTGGACAGCAAGAAAATCACGGACTTGAATAGGCAGGTGCGCGAAATGGAGCGAATACTTAAGAGAAAGAATCCTGACTCAGTCTCCGCTCTCATATTGACTGCGAATTCAGAGCAGGACAAAGTCGGGTCCGAGAAGGTGAAATTGTTGGAGGATCGAATAGCAAGTTTAGAAAATGAGATCAAGGTGAAGGACGACTTGGCGCAGCAGAAGCTGGTCGAATTTCAGAAGAAGTTCTCGGACATGAAAGAGAAGTACACAACGCAGATAATGGAACTGGAAGGGAAGTTGCTGGAGGCTACCATTAGGGATCGCAAAGTCTACAATGATATGTTCACGCAGACGGCAGCGAAATGCGTGGAGAATAAAAGCGTGGAAACAATCAGGAGAGAAGAGAGGGCAGGGTCTTTCGAGAAGGAAGAGAAAAAGGAGCAGAAGGCGTTGGTCAAAGTGAATTTGAAGTCTCAGAATCCTAAGGAAGACGCTCATCTCTTGGCCACTATAAGAGGATTGAAGTTGGAACTGACGAACAAGGATAAATCAGTTTCGAAGCTGACCAAAGAATTCCAAGAGTTGCAGAAGACGAATAGGAGGCTGCAGAAGGAGAGGGAGAAGCTGCTGAACGATAGGAGATCTATCAAGACCATCGACTTCGAGAAGATGAACCGTGCTATGGTATCTTCTGACTCTAAGCTACTAAATCTGCGATCTACAGAGGGGAATGATCCGAATTCCAATGTATACCAAAATGGACACAATCACGAGACAAACACTCAACGATTGTCCGCGTCCGTGCAAAAGCTTTATGATCCTTTACAGTACACCGACAACGGGGACAATAATCTGGTGAAGAGGCTCACCGACGAGAACGACATCTTGAAGGAAGAACTGAGCAAGATGAACAAAGACTTCATGGCCCTCAAGAAGAAACGGTTGTACGACTTGAATCTCTTACAGGAGGAGCACGAGCGTGAGATGGCCACACTGTTGAAAGATTACAGTGTGAAAATCGGAGACTCTGAAGTGGTAAAGTTACAGGTCTGTAGTATTACGTGCAGTATTGCTGTTGACTTTTGTTTCTGCGTTTTATTGCGTTTTGCGAGACCCGCTGTACACATCCGTTTTTTAACGCAGTATTATAAATTAAATTAGGCAATGCATATTTGTTTTAAACGTAATTCCGATGTCAGACGTTCGTGTTGCTGCGGAGTACAGCGGATCTAAATGCTTGCACGTAGTACACTCTCACGATGAACAAATTGATCATGTACGTTCTCCCTATTTTGCCAACAGAGCCAGATAAACACGCAGGTGGCTGTGATTTCGCATTTGAAGCAGCAAATCGAGAAGCTGAGGGACTACAAGGAACAAGTGGTTGTTCTGAAGGCTGAACGGGAGCACTTGGAGAACAAAGTAAAGACTTTGAACGAGAAAGTCAAATACTTGTCGACACCAGTATGTGACCAACTATTTTAATATTGATAAAATGAAAAAAGTTATAGAATAACTACTCTGCCGTGTTATTTCGAATGGGCGTATCTGATGAAAAGTTGATCAAATATCTCATGAACGGCAAAGAAGACTTTCGACTGCGAATTTTATGGATTTATGGGAAAAATAAGTAGTTGAAACTGATACATTATTTCCAACATATTATATTAAAATTATTAAAAGAATCCCTTAGTTGTCCCCTTAATTATCAAAAGAATTCCCCTTACTCGTAATTGATACAATTTGTATTTTGCATAAAGATAGATAAATTATTTATGTACCACTTGGCAGGAATAACTTGATTTAGGCGAAAGTTGCAGATACGCCCATCCGAATTAATACGGCAATATTATCTTATTTTTTGGTTTATTTTTGATTTTCAATTTTGATGTCTGTTTTGCAGGGCACGGAGCAGCTGCAGTTGCTACAGGACAAGATAACGATTCTTCAGCAACGACACGAGAGCAGGGAGATGACGTTGCAAGGTCTGGTTCGCGATCTGCTCCGGAATCGAACGCAGTGCAAGGACTGCAAGAACGAGAAGGGCAAGAATCGACAACTTTGCTACTTCAGGCAGGAGCTGGATCATATCCTTGGCATGCTCCAGGAGATCACCAACGTCCATTAACTCTGTAGATCAGCGGTAGATCAGGGTGGAAGCTAGTGCTCCCGTAATGTCGAGAGGAAAGTGCTGGATCTCCTGAAAGGAAGGACTTTTTCTCGATTCGTTATTGGGCATTGTGATAATTTGTACTGTTACAGTGTGGAACCTAAGGTTTTGCTAGGAGACGTTATCGTTATATTGTTAGGTACTTTATAACAAGCACAGGCGAGGTATAGGATAGCTTCAATGTCCAGTATAATACTTCTGTAACATGCTTCGACTTTCGAGACGTAGCGAGACGCTTGGAAGCAGTGGAGACTATTTTGTTTTTGCGCTCATCGGCTGGTAACTCGCTATCGTCTCGCGGCTGCAGCGTGCCGAGTCGGTAGAGATAGAAACGCGACGCTAAGGAAGGAGAACCGTATCTTTGTATCACACGGAGAGCTTTAGAGTTTCATTCTTGTTATCAATTTGGATTAAAGTAGGATTATTCTGTACTATCAGTAGTGAAATTTTGTCAGGAATAACAGAAGGTCAACCGTACGAAATCTATCTATCGTATGCCTCGTTTGTGAGCAGAAAGTTAACAGTGTGCGCAGCCAAAAAGACAGACCGATGATTTTTGTCGGCCCCTTTCAAGATGGCGACCATTTAACTGTTCAAGGTCATTCTTGCAATATCTTTAGACATTGTTAGCGTAAAAACCAGTGAAATCATATCGATCCTGGGAAAACTCGCGATTAACGATCGACTGGGATCACTGCCAAAGATATTAAAAAGGGAGAAAACAAAAATGAACAAAAAAAAAAACAGGGAAACTAACAAACGACGATGTTACCGTTTTATCGTAACTGCTCGTCGACATTCCTTCTTGCCATTGTGTGCGCGCAAAACGCATGGACTACGTCCGCATTCGGAAGTATAATAAAACTACGATAGTCGTTTATCAAATGGACATAGAAATATTTTGATCTATATTTACTGAAACAAAAAAAAAACAGACTTTTTATTTATCTAACGACTAGTGAGATTAAAAAGACATGTTGAACAGGACTGCTTCCGCCGATCGGAACAAGTAGCTTTAGTCTGGTACTTAATCCCCGCGATGACTATTCCACGGGTCGTCTAGCCGTACTAAGTGTACAGCGAGTCATAGCCATAATCGTACACCGAAAATACTTAAAAAAAGAGAATAAAGTTAAAGATAATACGAGAGAGAAACCGTGACGAATATACATGTAAACCCTCAAACTCTCGAAGTGAAAATCGTATATGCGTAGAAAAGTGTTTTCAAGTTTTCCTAAATCGCAAGTTACATAGTCTGTCGGGGTTAGGCAGCCAGTTTTTTTTTTTTAGAAATCAGTGCGATAAATTGAAAGTTTTTTACCAATTTTGCTGTGACTCGCTGCAGTTGGAAGCACGATCAAAACGAGATATCTTCCAGATTCGCGTAGACCGTAGTTTTTTACATGAGGCTTTTTTAGATCACGCTGTATAAGTAAGCGTTGTCTTTGATTGTTTCGACGATCGTATTTATTTTCTATTTATACAGGGTGTCCTAAAGTGGGCGCCGTTCGCGAGATATGTCGCCTGCGTTCGGACACGTTGTGTATGCGTTCATTATTTCGCCATCAACGAAGCCATTTCTACACATCCAAAGTCGTCCAGAGTTGTATGTGTATTTAGTACACTTTAAGGATAATCATTAATTAAACTATATTTGCACTCACGAAAGCACACGCATATCGCACAAATCGACGTGTCTTCAGTGTAACATCTACTTCAATGTTCTATCTCGTTCTATTTATAGCTTCATCGTCGATTAAAGAACAGTCGATTGTTTTCTGTGTCGTTGGCACCTGTTTTCATCGAATCATTAAGAACACAACTACGCACGCAAACTATACAATTTTACTTCATCAAGACTGGATGTTATGTCAAAAACAACATACCTTTTTTTATAGTTATTTTTAAGCAGAACCGCCGTGATGTACAAACCACGAGATTATAACTTTAATAAATTAATTTTTCTTCTCTTTACCATTTATATCTTTACCATTTTCTAAATACTTTGTCAACTGTAATTATTAACACTAGATTTACGGAGCCTTAAAAATGACTATTCTCTTTATATTACTTTACAAAAATAGCAAAGAAATAAATGTGTTGAACAATTCTTCGTGGATACATCTTTACAATTTCAATAATTGTCAATTGAAAATATTAGTACTCCGTAACCCCAGTGTTAAGACTTTTTTTAGGAAGCTTAAACTTAGTTTGTATAATAGTGTCTTAAAGTTCAAAGATTCACAATCCAAAGTTTCTTCACTTTTTTCAGGACAATCACAATTTCATTTGAAAACGAATAAGATAATTTAATAATTTGTTTAGTGATCGTTATCTACATTGTTCAACTTCTCTTAAATACGGTTATTAAAAAACTTATTGAATGGCAAGGAACTTTTCAGAATAAAGAGTAAGTACAGTAGGCGTAAGTTTGATTTGAACAATTTATTCAGGCAAAATATATCTTTCTAATTACAGGCGATACATTTGTCTACATCAAATACAATTGCTGTATATTTACATACAGATCGAAGACAGTTGCAATTACAACACGCTGTGCTATTAGACTAGAACAACGACTAGAAGCAGGCTGGACATAGCGGATCGTTGTTTCCTTAGAAAGAATGGACTCCTTCGTTTACCACTGGATTAAGCGAGGGGTCTGTCTGACGAGGTTGCTGAAACAGAGATTCAAACGAGCATATTATTAAATGACAATTAAACGATTCTGGCAAAAACATCCGACAATTACGTCTGTGTATTTTTACCTAATAAAAGACTGCTTTCCACGGAAGATGGACAGTCCGTAGACAGCACAGAGGCCAATTACGATTGCCTGGCGCATAATTTCGAAGGTTATGTTGTCTTTCATCGAATCTTCGTCTTTCAGAACCGCCGAGATCTTCATCCTCGCTTCATCGAAATCGGAGATCTTATGATCGCGGGATGATTTCAGTTGTCGAAGGGAGTCCGTCGAATCTTTCCTTGAACCGCGGAAGCCGCTCAAATCTACCAGGCGAGATCGTCGGACGTCGTTCAAGAGTCTTCGAGTAGCTATCAGTCTTTGTCTCCGTTGAATATCATTCGCATGATCGTTGCTTCGCTGCAACCTGCTAATATCCGTCTTTTGCCGTAGGAGTCGTCCCGAATCCGTGCTTCGATCGAGTTTATCCTGACGATTCACAGCCACCAAGAATCTAGTTAACCTTCCAGCATCGAGAGCCCGACGTTCTGATCTTCGTTCAGCGGATAGATCCTTCACACGGCGTTCCGAATCGCGATTAGAACCTTCCGGAGTTCGGGCAAGCAATGTGCGCGATTCCCGAGCCAAATTCAATCGATTTGATCTTTCCAAAGTAAGCGTAGATCGCTCCGACAAGCGACGATCGGTTCTAATTTCTTGACGATTGGCAGAGTTTGATCTAGAGAACCTTGCGTGATCCAGAAGAGCTCGATGTTCCGATCGCCCGTCGATTCTAATGTCCCTGCGTTCTGATCGTCGATCAGCATCTCTAACTCGTCGTTCGAAGTCGCGTTTGGAGGCCTCAGGTGTCCTAGAAAGATCGGTTCTTGCTTCGCGAGCTAGTGTCAATCGTCCGGATTCTTCTCGGCGTTCCAAATTGTTGATCCTGGAGCGGTCACCCCTAATTTCTTGACGTTCTCGACGTTCCAGAGACCTGGATGCCACAGTTGCCCTGCGTTCCAATCGTCTGTCAGCCGATAGATCCCTAACACGTCGCTCTAAGGTGCGCTTGGAGGTCTCAGGTGTCCTAGAAAGATCGGTTCTTGCTTCGCGAGCTAGTGTCAATCGTCCGGATTCTTCTCGGCGTTCCAAATTGTTGATCCTGGAGCGGTCACCCCTAATTTC
>CM052127.1:11362030-11409249 GCA_028454245.1 Halictus quadricinctus
CAGGTGTCCTGGAAAGATCAATCCTAACTCGACCAGCTTGCATAACTCGTCTTGGTTCCTCTCGACGTTCCAAAGTATCGATCCTGGAGCGGTCATTCCTAACTTCTTGTCGTTCTTGACGTTCCAATGATCTAGATTCCAAAGTTACTCTGCGTTCCAATCGTCTGTCAGCCGATAGATCCCTAACACGTCGCTCTAAGGTGCGCTTGGAAGCTTCAGGTGTCCTGGAAAGATCAGTTCTCACTCGGCCAGCTAGTACAACTCGTCTTGGTTCCTCGCGACGTTCCAAATTATTGATCCTGGGGCGGTCATTCCTAATTTCCTGGCGTTCCTGACGTTCCAGTGATCTAGATTCCAAATTTACCCTGCGTTCCAATCGTCTGTCGGCTGATAGATCCCTAACACGTCGCTCTAAGGTGCGCTTGGAAGCTTCAGGTGCCCTGGAAAGATTATTCCTCACTCGACCAGCTGACATGACTCGACTTGGTTCCTCTCGACGTTCCAAATTGTTGATCCTAGAACGATCACTCCTAATTTCCTGACGTTCCCGACGTTCTACAGACCTAGATTCCACAGTTGCTCTGTGCTCAGATCGTCGGTCAGCAGACAAATCCCGGACTCGTCGTTCTACATCGCGTTTGGAAGCTTCGGGTGTCCTGGAAAGATCAGTCCTCACTCGACCAGCTGACATAACTCGTCTTGGTTCTTCTCGACGTTCCAAATTGTTGATCCTAGAACGATCACTCCTAATTTCCTGACGTTCCCGACGTTCCAGTGATCTAGATTCAACAGTTGCCCTGCGTTCAGATCGTCGATCGGCAGATAGATCCCTAACTCGTCGTTCCGTAGCTCTGGCAACTCGTTCTCGTGATTCTCGAGCCTGACGATCTACATTTACTCGATTCAATCTCTCCCGTCGTTCCAAATCGTTGATCCTTGAACGCTCAGTTCTGATTTCTTTGCGATTTGCATCATCGTTCGATTGTCTTTCTGTTGATCTCCTGGAATCCAACAATGCCCTGCGTTCTGATCGTCGATCGCTAGATTGCTCTCTCACTCGTCGATCTAAGTCGCGTTCAGTAGCAACTCGGGATTCTCGAACCTGACGATCTACGTTAAATCGATTCACTCTTTCTCGTCGCTCCAAATTATTAATCCTTGAACGTTCAGCCCTGATTTCTGGACGATTTGCACCGTTATTCGTTTGTCTTTCCGCAGATCTAGAATCCAAAACTGCCCTGCGTTCTGATCGTCGATCGCCGGACAGATCCCTCACTCGTCGATCCAAATCACGTTTAACAAGACGGTTGTCCATCCTAGACTGTTCCAACGATCTAGCCAGAGGTTCGCGTCTTTCGTTTGATCTAGACTCCAATCGACGATCCGATCTAGCCATCCTTTCCCTTCGTTCGTTGCTCTCTTCCCGTCTTTCGGATCGTACAGCAGAACGGCGTTCGAGATCTGATCTGGAGGCTCGTCTGGTTGCCAATTGCAAACGATTTCGACTGTCGGTGGCCCTAAGGGATCGATCTACCCTTTCGCGACGAGATTCGGAAGTCTCGAAGTCCATGGATCGTTCGCGGGAATTTAATGTACTCCTCTCGCGCCGTTCTTCCACGCTTGCCGATCTTTTCGTCAGTTTTCGTTCGGGAAGGTCGTTCACAGAGTTTCGACGATCCAAGGATCGAGAATATTGCCTATTGATTCGGGAGTAAGAGGAGGCCCTTTCAAAAGCCCGAGATCGAGAGTCCAGGTTCCTCGCAGCAACAGAATTTCGTCTTTCGTCCAAAACCGATCGAGCGTTTCGTCGATCCTCGTCAGAAACCGTACGAACTTGACGGAGATCCTTTGCCAACGATCTACGATCTTCGGCGCGTCTGTCCACACGATTCGCCAAGCTCCTTCGTCGATCTTCGCGATCCCGGTTTTGGTCAAGACGTTCGAAATTCGGTTCTCGACGATCCAGAGATCTAGCCCTGCGATCTCGTGCCTCTCTACGATCTTCCCGGCTCATTTCACGATTCAAAGTCGATTCTCGTCGTTCCATAGAGTGAGATTTACGATCCCTAATGTCGAATCGATCCGCCAATCGTTCCCGCCGTTCAGAAATCCTTGATGCCAGAGTGTCTCGATTTTCTCGACGATCGACAGCCGATCTACGTTCAGCGCTCCGCGATTTACGGTCCAGGAGTCGGGTAGTGAGGCGAGCATCGAGATCCGAGGATCTAGAAAGTCGAATCGGATCCGACGATCGTCTCAGTGATTCCTGGCTGCGGCTTCGGAGCCTGGAGAGATCGGTTGTTGCTCGATCGGCCAGTCTTCTCTCGATCCTGGAGTCCCTTCTGGATTGCAGTCGGGCCTCAGAGCTGCGATCTAGGCTCCGTGATCGAGAGATCCTCCGACTATCTGACAGAGGACTGGCTCTTCCGGTTCCAGCCTCTACAGACGTCTTTGGAGCTCTGGTCTGATCATCGTCGAGGATCGAGTAAGGCATCTTGGTGAAGAAGTGTGAGTTTGGACAGGCGTCGACTCTGGAAATCGAAAACCTAATTAGCACTGTGAATTTTTAATTAAATTAAAATTCCTATATTAATTCTATTTTAATTTCAGAACCCAGAAATTTTATTGAATCTAAAAGGTTCGTCCAATCCAGAAATTAATTAGGGAAATGTCCAATATCCCATAATTAATATTCAATAAATATTCCCATAATTATTACTTATTTGTTCGCAGGTTGTTTTTAACAAGATGGAAAATATAAGAATAACTTCTAGGAACAAACGATTCTTCGATGCCTCATTTTGTAAGTATTATTTTACTAATTGAACGCATTTTAAATACATGAAAATGATTATTGACTTACTGATGAGGTGCTTGGTGTTCCAGTTCCGGTCCCGCAAGACTTCCTGCTCTGCCTTCTTTATCCCTGGAGACTAACCCTAACGTTAGACAGGCCAGGGACACTATCAAAAGTCCGATATACTGCCAGGCCTTTACTGGCAGCGCAATGTGCCTTGTGCGCCGCATCCTTAATGACAAACAAACTATTAAGTACCGAAAAATATGGTCCAAATCCACGAAGAGTATTTTATAAAACATAGGTATACAAAAAAGAAATATTAAAGTACAATTATTATTGGAATTATTTTAGAAATTAATGCTCTACACTCTACATGAAGTCCTTCCTAAAAATGGTTACAGTACACTATCACACATTGTATTATTATATCTATTTCTTTTGTTTCTATGTTACATGAAATTCTTTTACACCAGTTTCTTTACTTTCTATGTCTCAAAAAACCTGTATATTTTATCTCCAGTGTTTCATAAATGTTTCTTGCTTCTGTTCCTTTGAACTCTATGTTTTAAAAATATTTCTTACGGCTGTGTCTTTGAATTCTATGTTTTAAAAATTTCCTCTTTTAGTCTTGTACTTACTCGTACGTTTCCACTGGACCAGTTGTTTTTTCCGTATAGTAAGTTCACCGTGGTGAGAGACTTCAACGCTCGGAGGATCCCTGTTGCTCCTTGAAGCTCCAGAGAGCTGCTGATGCTCCTAGCCCCAAGGGTCGGGCTTTTATACTCGCCGAGATCTCTCGCAATTTGATAGAAGTTCAATTCACCGCTTATCAGCGGCGACCACATGGGACCCCGTGCTCCGATACGTGAAATTCACCGCGAATGAAATTGAGTTCGCCGATACACCAAGGGGAACTACTGCAAACGCCTCTGTAATCGGTTAACCATCCAGAAAATTGCGATCCTGGACACCTGTGAGGCCGCTGATATGTCGGTTACCCGGTTGGCACGTGGGTGAACTTCTGAAGGATCGCTGGATCGATGAGCGTACCATCTGGACCACTTTTCTTTCAAATTCATTATCGAGTGTATGCTATTTTTAGAATTTTTCGCTGTAACGATTTACAGAAATACGTATTGTTTCGTTCCAGTGATCAATTGGAAAGGGAATTTATTTTATACGGAATTACAAAGTAGAGTACTGAATAGAAACTCTTTTAACTGTTGCGTGTAAAATGTAATGTATAGAGAGAAAATTGTTGATTTAGTTTATAAGCGAGGTGAATAGTATTCGTATTACTTTTGGGCCAAGTATCTTTCATTCGAAATAATCAATTTGAGTAGCAGTCAATTTGATGCATAATTAGGAGACAAAATAGCTTGTAGGAAATAAAATGTTCAATTATTCTATAAGCGAGATGAGTGGTATTCGCATTGTTTTTTTGACAAGTCTTTTTCATTCGGGATGATCTATTTATTGTAACAGCAATTTCTTTTACAGATATCTCGGGAATACAATAATATACATTCTCTTCATTGTTGTGTGGAATATAATATCTATAGGCAACCAGATGTCGAGTTGTTTTGCAAGCAACGTGAATAGTGTTTGCATTATTCTCGTAACAATATTATTCATCTTTATAATATGCATCTCCTTACAGTTTTGTTAAATCTGTTAATTTCACAAGTAGCTAGATTCTCTCTTAGAGAAATTTATAACTCTGTACTACATAAACTATTGATTAAGTTTTGTAAACATGTTTCGAATGAAATATTATATCATTATATTTTTACTTGTAGTCTAAAAAATTAGTACAATAAATAAATCTTGCTATTCTCTAATTATTCTGAAATCGTTTACACTTCTTCGTTTTTAAATATCATCCTTGTTTGTCGAAAACAAAAATAAACACCTACTACATTTATTTACGTTAGAACTCTTTACCTTCTACATATAGTAGAAGTAAAATAAAGTTTTGTAGTAGTAGTTGAATATTTTCCATCTTCAGCCGATTTCAACAAACATTTTTCGCTAATTTCGATATGATTTCGTGGTTCCCCGCATTTCTAAGCGTGCCTATCATAAAGCACAATTATCCCTCCTTTAATTTAAGCTCTCAAACGTGTGGAAATTAAAAAACAAAAATACTTCCTTGAAATTGAATTTAAATAAAACGCCAGAAATGGCGACGGCAGCGCCAATTGGCGTAGTGGCAAAACGTTCAAACTGGTAGCCAAATTTACCGACAGCCAAACACAAGAGTTTAACCTAGGTGTCGCTAGTGGTGAAAACCCCCAGAATTCACTACTAGCGCCCTCTAGTGGTAAATTATTGGAATCAGTGTATGTCTACTGTGTCCGTTCCCGTTCGTTATTCGCGCGTGTTTATGCATCCGCATACTGGCGTGCAGGTGGGCGTTAATCAGGACGGCGAAAAAGTTATGTTCGCGGGCCGAGGAATGTAGCGATTAGCGATACACAACACCAAGTCGGGTCCAACGAAGATAACGAGCGCCTTGAACTTATGTCAAATAAAATGCTGCGATTCCTGTCACGGCGAAGAGCGCGCAGTGTCAGCGGGCAAACCGCGTCCTCGCAAATAAAAAATCAGCGACTGCTCAGCAACAAAAATGTTGTGCAGTGCAGAGTCGTGTTGCTGGACGGGACCGATCTGCCTATCGAGTTATCAGTAAGTCAAATATTCTATTCAACCCCTTGCACAACGATACCTTTCTTAGCTACAGTTATTCTAATCGCACTGTCCTTAATCATTTCATAGAAGAACAATTTGTTACTCCAATTTAAAAGAAGCGAATAACACTCATACGTATGAACCCAACAGAAGTTACTTCAACGATTATCAGACAGTTTCTGAAAGCATGTTTAAATATAAACAGTTGGTCTGATAGATCATCTTTTTCCGTTACAGAAAAAAGCATTGGCTAGTGACTTATACGAACAGGTATTTTATAGTTTAGATTTAATAGAGAAGGACTATTTTGGACTGCAATATACAGACAGCAATAATGTTCAACACTGGTTGGACCCGACAAAACCGATAAAGAAACAAGTGAAAAGTATGATTACTTTTCTATGAAATTTGTTTTACATTTGTTGATTCTCTCTGTTATTAATTGATGCATATATATTTTCCACAGTTGGGCCACCTTATACTTTACGCCTAAAAGTAAAGTTCTATTCCTCTGAGCCTAATACATTGCGTGAAGAGTTAACAAGGTATCAGTTCTTCCTGCAGCTAAAGCAAGATGTGTTGGAAGGAAAGCTTCATTGTCCTCACCAAGTGGCAGTTCAGTTGGCTGCTCTGTCTCTGCAATGTAAGTATATTAGGTCGACGATTCGTATGCAAACATTTGTTATATATTTCAACATACCTTGACCCACATTTTCAGCTGAACTTGGTGATTACGACCCTGCTGCACACAGTGCAGCAACAGTGTCCGAGTTTCGCTTTGTCCCGGGTCAAACAGAACAGATGGAACTGGAAATACTTGAGGAATATGCAAAGTGTTCTGGCCTAAGTCCAGCTCAAGCTGAGTCGGCCTATTTAAGCAAAGCTAAATGGCTGGACATGTATGGAGTGGACATGCATACTGTCCTTGGGAAAGATGCTTGTGAATATTCCTTGGGATTGACTCCAACCGGAATCCTGGTATTCGAAGGCACGCAAAAGATAGGCCTATTCTTCTGGCCTAAAATTGGTCGTTTGGATTTCAAGAAGAAAAAGTTAACACTGGTTGTAGTGGAGGAGGACGATGAAGGCAGAGGAGAGCAAGAACATACGTTCGTGTTCAGATTGGTGAACGAGAAGGCTTGCAAGCATTTATGGAAATGCGCCGTGGAACATCATGCTTTCTTCAGACTAAGAGCTCCGGTTAAAGGGGCGAGCGGACGTCAGAACTTTTTCAGAATGGGCTCACGGTTTCGTTACAGCGGTAAAACCGAATTCCAAACAACTCAGTTGAATCGAGCGCGCAGAACTGTTCAATTCGAGCGTCGACCGAGTCAGAGATACGCTCGCAGGCAAAGTCATGTTTTAAGGGAAAGACAGCGTCAGCAGGTAGAGCAGCCGCAAGTCTCGCCACCTGCTGGTAATATACAAACTAAAAATTACAGAGATTGAAAACTATTTCTATTTTGATGTGTTATCTTTTTATCTAATTGTACATTAATGAAACATATTTTAATTTTCAGCTGAGGAGCAACCTCTGCAACGTCAGCCAAGTCAATGCAGTACAAAATCCTCAAACTCCAGTTTGCACGGTGCATCGTCCCCATTGGTAGATTCATTGTTAAAATCACTTGCCAAAGATCAGCAACCTTTGGAAGCTAGAAATCAAACGGCGATCGCCAGCACCGAGAAGGAATCTGAGCCTATGAAAACAAGTCTAACCATCGAGACCATAGTTAATCCGGTACAACTGGTACCGAACAATCAAGTAGGCGGCACCTCGTCACTGCCACCCCGCACCCCCATACCGCCAGAGTCATTGAAATGCAACATACTGAAAGCGAAATCTCTGGAACAAGGGAAAAATTCGAATCTTGTTTCGATCACTTCCACGGATGTACCTGCAGTTGTTTCGAAGAATAGTCAGCACTCTGAGGCAGCGACGATTGTATCCGTGGTAAGAAAATATTGTTAGCATCGTCGATCGTTACGGCAAATATCAAAACGATTTTTCAGATTATAATACACCGTAGAAAATCGCTCATTTATCTAGAACGTTATTTAAAAAATATATTCTTTTCCGTAGAGTATAATTGCAGTTGTTCGTTCGAAGCCTGTTTGAAATTATTGTTAACGTTACACTATCGTTAGGTATACTTTGTGCCGTTACACGCATATATGTATCTTGAAACAATACAGTTGTACCAATGTTCTGTGCTTTTAGGCTTTAGTTGTGACTTGTTTGCTTTTTTGCATTACTATCTAGGGCGGAGACAAGCTAACACTTTCCGTGAGCGGATCGACAACAATGAATCCATCTCTGGACGACAATGTTACTGTAACACACTTCTCTTTAGACAGTTGGGGTCAGATCGAGCAAAAGACCACCCAACTGAACCCCAAGGTCTCGAATCAATCCCAGAACCCGTTCAATCCATTCACCAGCAACAATAACACCGATGTTGTTACCAATGTTTCTGAAAGTGCTGAAGAGGAGGTGAAGCCCGAAGAGGAAAAGAAAGCGAACACGAACCCGTTCATAGACTCGAATCCATTCTTGGGTTTGCTGAACCCGTTTAAAGAGGTGCAACCTCCGGTCGAGAAAAAAGTTGAACCTGAAGTCGAGAAAAATGGAGCAAGAGTCGTGAAGACCGAGGAGATCCAAACGACGACTACAACTCTCACGCATAAGGTGTGGCTTATTCTAAATGCTTGCGAGTTAGCTGTAATCGATTTCTCTGTACTGTATTTGTAATCGTCCGATTTGAAAGAATGCTGTCTCTCATGCGAACTGCCCTTGTAAATGTACGCATACTTTTTCGTACGTTGGTCACCTCGTGTTCACAATACTTTGTCCGAGTTCCAAATTGTATCTGTAACATTCGCATAGCCGTCGGCGGGTCTTTATCAACCCAGAAATCTCAGTTTCAAGGAAAACCACAAATGGAGAATGTATAAATTGTGACGAGGATTCATTAAAAAACCCCGTATTTTATATTAAAATGACTCGCTAATCACTAACATCTTTACCGATGGTCGTGCGAGTGTTAATTAAGTTAATTTGATTTTGTGGTAAATTTTAGGATTGTAATTCGGTAGTCAACGTGTTGATGTCGTCTGTGCTTCAAACTAACTTGCACAAGAAATTATTAGTGTAATACACGGTTACCTTTTCTGTGATTATTATAGATTATTTGTACATTGCGAGTTAACGATGTGTAACTATCATTTTTGTGTTGTAGGATGATAATTCCGCTGTCTCTGACATCAGTCCCTGGTTAGTGGCCGACCCATCGCAGACAACGGTTGCAGATCAGAGTCCCATTAAGCATACTATCATTACCAGGAAGACTGTAATTACAACACAACTCTGAAGTATTATTTCTATAATGGAACGCGTGACAAGTACTGAATCATCAAGGTATTTATTGAATCACGTCTTCCCTGGATTACATACTTGTTTTCCTGAAGTGAGTATGACAATAGTATGACACTGCCTATTCAAAGACGTTAGAGTGATTACTTTGAAGTCTAAACGGGGACCAATCAAACGTTCATACATTTTGCAAATGACTAGTTTACGCTTAATTTTGTGCAAAAATTTATTTGAAAATCTGATAGATATATATTTATATATATATATCAGAGATTTATATATTTTTAATTTCTAGCAATTTTTTAAGACTTAATTAATTACTAGATGCTTGTTTAAACTACGAAGATTTCCTTTGTACATAATTTATATCGTTTAAGAAACGAAGTACTTATTAGTACTATAGTAGCGAGACATAAATGCAAGAATGATTACTATTCTTTGACGATTATTTTATTTTTTACTGCAAAACATTCTTTTTATCTAATTTTGCCATGAAACTTGTTTAATCGTGTTCTGCATTCATTGTAGAGTAAGATGATTGATTGTTATACAGATTTAAGTGACCTTGCACTCTGTTAGCACGTATTAGATCATATGCATACATTGCGGAATAATGTATGGTGCTTTTATTACGAAGTAGAGACATTTAACCCCGGGTACGCAAACTTTTAAGATACTTTTTTACATAAAACGTATTTTTCCGTGTTTTCTACCTAATTGTATGTTTCATATTGAATTGTATAAATTTTGCGCTTTGCATGTAATTCCTAAATGAAGTTTGGGTACCCAAGTAGTGTAATAGACGTATTTCAATTCCTGTGAGATAGTATTTTATACTTGCCATAGTGCCTTTAATTGTAACGAGAAAAGAGAAACTATTGTACTCCAGTTTTACATTCGTGTTGTATACCAACGTCATTCAGTACCTACATAGTATTAGGTTACTGCCATATGAAACAGCTTTATTGTATATCAGGTCCTATCACTTTTGTACTCTTTTTATACGAGTGAAAAAATAATATATTGTCGATAGTATTATCCGATATTTGGTGAAAATGTGGTGATTAATCAAAGCACTATTCGCTGATAGTAAAGGAACTATAAAATGGAGATAACAATTTTGTAAATGGAGCACGTGCATGACCAAAAAATTCATTGATAGTACACGTTGATTACAATAGCGCTTTCTTTGGTAATAAGTTTGTTTAGAAAAATGTTGCGGTTGTTTAACGTTTCAACAACCTATTTAATAGCTCGTAGACCATAACAGCTATGTTGAGGTCAAAGTTTGAGAATGACGTAGCTAGGCTAAGGTAGCTATGATGCAGCAAGGGTCGAGAATGACTCAGAGTTTATGGATGAAGATTTTGGGATATTTGAATTGGATGGAGAACAAAAGGCCGGGAAACTATGTCTAATTCCAGATAAAGAATGACGTTGGTATACAATATTCATTCCACTTGATTTACATTTTACTTGTAACAAAAATTCAATTTGTTAAAAGAGTTTTAAAGTGTGAAAGTGTGTACATTATTATCGGTCTAGTATGATTACTTCGTAAAAAATGATTAATTATTTTCTGTTAATCCTTTTTTGTGAAGTATTCAGATATATACGATTAGCGGCAAATCAAACTGATAATTTATATCGGTATTCCTATTATGCAATCTAGTGTATCATATGATAAAATTTTATTGTCTATACGGTTACGGTATTTTGTAACTGATTTATCAGTATTTTGTAAAAAAAAAAGAAGACGCGTAATACAATGAATTTAAAAAATCTGCTAACCGCGTGGAAATCAATGATCTGATCGAGTTTATTGTATTACGCGAATCGTCGTATATATACAAAAAGGCATCTAAAGTGCAGCAGAACAATTTTTTGTTAATTTCATGGAATCACGAGATCATGAATTATACAAAATAAGACTCGTCCTTTTCGACGAACTACGTAAAAGGCTGTTGAAGTACTTATTGTATTCCATTTTACGAGCATTTACGAAAGTAGAACGAGGCGCTATATTATGTTAATTTTATGTATTTAAATATATTGTATTTAATAGCAATAAGCCAAGTACATATGATACTATTATTTGAAGATCTAATATATCTATTACCTGTGTTTACAGTGCTATTATTAACCAATACCCTAATGTATTCCGTCCTAAAGTGTTATATACATATACTGTTATATACATTATGTATACTTTTTGCTTTGTAATAAAAAAGTATTATTAAAAAGTTACGTTGTAGATGTTTGAAAGATGTTCCTATTATACATTGTACAAATTAGGCGTTGACGTATTTAACATTCTGACTGCCGTGATAAACCATAATTTTAATATGAACAAAATTAGTTATCGAAGAAAAACATTGTGAAAGAAATTTAATTAGTTTCTATGAAATACTACAAGATTTTTAAAAATTGGTCAAATTTTTAGTATAGAAGTTTTTTTCGCTTTTAAGAAGACTAACGAAATCATGGAAATTTTTATAGTTATTGATATGGCAGTCAACGTTTTAAAACACCCTCAAATATATAAGTACACAAACAATTTTTAATATAAACTCATACATTTAATCTTCTAATGACATACTTAATGACAGTAATCGCTCGATAACTACCTGCTGCAGTATAAAATGGACCCCTAAGTTCGATCACTTCAATCTTCGTTATTGTTGAAGATATGAAAAAAGTTTATTAATAAAAGTCAAATGGTATTGAAGGAGCTGTAGCACAGCAGTAATAATTTTTGTGTAGATAGTAGATCTTTGGAGATTTCAAGGTCAACCTTGTTCTTTAATCTAGAAAATGTTGAACATGTAGTTTTATTTAAAAAAACAATTGATTTTTAAGTCTCCGAAGACCATTCGTCCACAAAAAATTATTATTGTAACGGGTACTTATGGAGCGCCAACTGTATTAGTTTGATGTGAATTATTAATCCTAAAAAGTTATCGTGTCATTTTATTTTACAGGTGTAATAATGAAAGTAGTGCGACTGGTGGAATTTTATCTTACTAGTGCAGATATGAATTAAAACGAAATTACTCGTTGACTTTCTGATACAGTTTGTCAAAAAATCAACAGACCGTTTAGAGTCAAGGTGATCTTATACATGAAAAAAATGATTCCACTTATTTCTTACGATACAACACTTTTACCAATTACGAAACGGTGTGTTAAAATATTTCAAGATTTATTCATCTGTGTCAAGATACACTGTCAACCGCATTTACAAATTGTCCAACTTCACAATGTGCAAGTCTTACTAATAAATAAAAAGAAAAAAACTATTCTCAGCCCTTCATCAGTCTCTTCGGAGATGGATGAAACGTTTTAGTGGACCACAAATTTTCAGTAACAAAAAGTGACGAATACTTCCTACCAATAAACTACTATCGATTGTGTTTGGACACTCAGTTTTTAAAATCGGCTGATAACAGATGAGAAATAAACTCGTGGTTACTTAAGTACATTGGAACTACTTAAAGTTAATGTCATTACCCTTAATGTCTTCGGTTGCTGTTATTGCCAAAGAGATAGAGCGAAATAATAATGATTGCGTCTCAGAGAAATCTGCAAATCATCATCTTAATCGAATAAGATGCACGCAGGGTTTTCCAACAGGCCTAACAATTCTAAGGTCACTTCGAATTGTTAACACTGACCTCCAAAGAGGCACCTGTCTCTCTATATCTACAGTTGTACACAGAAGTAAGGCCTTACATATTAAAAAAAAAAAAAGAACACAACTCAGTACCTCAACGTACTGACTCAGCACCTGCTATACTAAAGCACACTGTCTTCCATCCGTAACTTGAACAAAATCTCGTCAACCTCTGCTCCTCCTCATACGCGCATCGTTAAATGCGTTAAACAATGATCAAGGAATGTCAAGACCCTAAAATAAATCTTACGTCACGCTCATGCTCACTTCCCTCGCGTCCTCTAATCTAGCTCCTGTATTCTCTAACGTATGAACACGTTTGAACCGTTCTTTCTCTCTCTCTCTAAAAAAAAAGAGGCTGACCTGATCCCCTAGTCACTATTTACAAAGCACAGTAAAATCGGTATTTTCATCCTACATCTGAAAAGTTATCACAAACTCCGAATACTTCTGATTTACTTATAGTTACCGTTCACGCATATACATATCGTACATTACACTGTTCAATGTAGGCTTCTAGATTTCGGTCACTTGCTTCTGACAAGGGAAACTATTCAAATGTAACACGTCGATTTTAATGGAAGTTTAGTACTTTTTTTTTATCTCCAACGATCCATATCTAGAGTATGGAAACAGCCCTCGAAGTCGAGAATTAAAACCATATTTTTTGGAATATCTAAGGAACTAGAAGGTGTAGGACAATCAAATTTGTTGTCATCATACTACAATTTCATTGAAAGCGTTACAATTGGATAGTGTCCCTTGCGAGACAGAAATTCTGATAGATTCCTATCAGAAATGTCCGCTCGAAGTTAGAGGTCTGAAGGGGGCGTTAAAATTCGTACAGTGTTACTGCGTGTCACGAAAGAGGCCCGCTAACGGTTTAGCAACGAAAGGAGGTATCAGACAGGTGTCTCGGGGTTGTCCCACTCCTCAGCATCTTGTCTGGAGACGAACCGTACGTGCGGGGACTCGCGCACCATTAAGCTCACTGTATCAGAATAATCAATGTCTATAGACCGTTCTCCGTCGCGAGGCAGACTCTTGTTCGAAGATATCGAGCTGCTGTTCTCCTCGCTGTAATCGTGTTTGAACACGCTGTCTGATTGCGAGTGTGTTGGCGTTGACAGTTCGGAAACCAACGGCGTGGACTCGTCCTCGCTCTCTCCTGGGGCTGGTGAAGTAGGCAAAGTCCCCATAAGACGATCCTTCAGCTTGGTGAGCTTCTCTAAGCTGGAATTCGGGACTGGGACCGAAAGGACTATCTCTTCGTTCAGGGTGGACGTGGAACGTCGTTTCTTGATGGGGGTAGAGATTGTCGGCTTCAATGGTATGTTGTTCGCCACGTAATTCTCGTCGGTCGACTTGGATCTGAAGGCTGGCCTTGGAGACGGAGGAGGAGAGACGAACAGGGAGGATGGCCTGCTGCTGGCAGCGTTACCTCCATCTTTCCTCGCGTCCCTGCGACCAAACGAACAGGTCGACCTTGTGCTGCGCTGGGAGGCGATGCTGCGCTGCGAGTTTGTTCGCTGAAGCTGAACCGTCGACTCCAGAGAACTGTCGTCGGATGTTTCCGGTTCGTCGTTGACTGGCACCCAATGAAGAAGTGGGCTCGACTGCAGGATCACGTAATCCGTGTCCTGGGACGCAGCCGAGGTGGACCCTAAAACAGATACGTTACGCGTTTTTATTTGTTCAAGGACAAGTTTCGTTGGCCACGTGGGCCACAGTACGCTAACGTGTGGATAATTAAAACGGAAAAAACGAGATAACGTTGATCGCGCGAAGATTTCAGAATGAAATACGACCGGGTCGCGTCGTTGTTTACACTGCACGGATCCAGTGCGAAGATTATGGAGAATGAAATCATGCTCGGTAAGCTTATATAGATCTAGACTGTGAGAAAGATAATGCCGCCTTGAATTTCCAACAAAGTTTTATTGCCATTCGCATTGTATAATATATAATGGTCGGACAGTCTACAGTAAATCGTACACACAGTACAAAAGAATACATCGACAGAGATGAAAATATAACTAGCTCTCTCTCTCTTACTTCTTTGTTTGTTTGTTTGTTTTTCTTTGTTTTGTTTTGTTTTGCTTTGCTTTGGTATATAAAACTCCTTCGCGAGGAAGCCTTATCTTTCTAAGAATACAAGATCTATCAGCGTGACGCCCGGAAAAAGGAAACGTACCTCGGCTATACCCGACGATAGTAACAATTATCACAGTCTGTTTTTTACAAATGTTGTTACAGTGTAACGGGTTTTCGGAAGCTACGTCGTGTACAACAGCGTTCTTTTGGAGTATCATACATCGGCAACGAGAGTAATATGCACTAACAATAGATTTAAGACGAGGTCGAAACGTCGAGCACGTTTCGCAAGCATTGCCACAGTAATACACTAAACTATTCGCATGATGCATTTATTATACACCTATGGTAAACGCATACATTCAAATCAGTATTGTCGAACGATGTATTTTGTTCTTGTTTTTATTTAACAGGTGACACATTCACTTTTTATCCTTCGTCTATTACAAGGATCCAGTCTCGCACGACGCATTGGCACATTTTTCGAGTATTTATAGTTTCTGTATGACCTCTTTGACATGCGACTCCCATTCTCTCTCTCTCTCTCTCTCTTTCGAATGTTTGTACGTACGTACAAAGAAAAAAAGAAAAATTTTTATTCGGATACACCTAACGCATCGGTAATACTGTTAAACGTTCAACCAACGGGTAAATTGACGAGAGACCTCCCCGGTGAATTTGCGACTGCTCTCTTAGCAGTAGCATAACACCATCTTCGAATGGAACGATGGAGCCTTTATTGATGATATGTTATTGAATCATAGCTGCCCTCGATTCGAATCGTTAAAGGTTTGTACTGTACTCGTATACGATGTCACAGTTTTGATCTTGCTGCGGTGGTTCTTGAACTATAACCAAAGGCAGTGAAAGTACTACGGAAGGAGGCTCACCTGGGAGCGAATCTGATGGTACCACTGCGGGAGATGGTACGTCTAGAACATCCTCGCAAGCTTCTTCGTTTAATGTTTGCAGCGCTCCGCAAATCATTTGCTCTTCCAAAGTCACCTGAAAAAAAGGAGTTCTTTGTTTGAATCGCTACACTCGACCGCAGCGAAATGATTCACTCGAATGTTATCCTTTTTTATTCCTTTCGTTATGAGGACATTGAACATAATTCTGCTTACCTGGTACTAAAACGGAGCACAATTGTAGCGTGAATCACACTTCGTGTTAATTAATTAGTTATACGACAAGAATCATGAAATACATAGTGTTTCGTTTCTACATTTTGAAAAAAGCTTACTTGTTTCTCCATGATGGATTGCTTGTTCTGGTCTCGCCTAGAAGGGCCATCGGTTCTCGAGGTGCCTTTCTCTTTTTCGACGAGAGTCGGCACGCGTATCGTTGTGTTTTGCAAAGTGTGATCTACAATGACGGAATAAAATGGTGACATATCGTTTATCGAAATTGCTACTTCCTTTATCCCATGTTCTGGTGCATATAACAGGGTGAGTCACTTAACTGCACTATAGTAGCTTTACAAAAAGTAAACTACACTCATAAGTAAATTTAGGTGGTACAGTTAAGTGACTTACCCGGTGAAGCTGTGTACCATAACAAGGGACAGAGGGAGAAAGACATTTGCTCCTACCTTTCCGCTGAATTTGTTCTGACCCTACAGTGAATCGTACACTGCGAGGACCTTCCTCGTGCGTACTGAACGATGACAACTCCACTTCCCTAAGTGACGCGATCACCATGCGGAACAGTTCCCAATCCCCGAAAGCCATTTTAAGTACCTGTAAGTAGAATAAGGTTCAAGTATCTATAAATAGAACGTTTGTCAGGAAAAGGACACTTTCGACGATTGTAAAGATGGCAATTCTCGGGGTCCACTTACGAAGTAGATTAGTTTAACGCTTTATCTACCGGAAGCCAATTAATAGGATTTTTTATAATTGTGCTATACAACTAAAGTAATACCAAACGAAATTGTTAGTTTACGTTACTGCGGCTGACTTGTTGGTTCGAAATTGAAATTATTATGATCACCGGTTGATAATGCGTTAAAAAATCTGTAGCTGGATGACGTTTTTGAAAAGATAGATTAAAATGAACCCGAGGTATCCAGAAGCAAACGAAACTAGCCTTCTTCAACTCTTGTAAGTCGCAGTGCAGCAGAACCCTGCCATTAATGTTATTCTCTTTAATAACATTTTTGTACTGTGGTGCTTGATTGGGATTCAGACTCTCTATTCTGTCGATAAGGTCGCAAATGCCGCTTACAGTTAGAGACGACAGCCTGATTTCCAAAATTTCGGACTACAAAAGAAAAAAGGATTTGTCACTTTCGTTGATGGATAAAATGAATTAGCGAACATTGGAATGTACACTATACCGGTAGAGTCGTAATCGCAGAAAGTGGTTTAATTGCAGGTTCCATCGGAGGCATTTCTATCCACGGTGGTGGTTGCCAACCGTACGACGGCTGCATGCACCAAGATGGAGGCGTCGGTGGAACCGGTCCAGGACCCTGTAGACTCGGTGTCCTAGCTAGTTTCATAGCTCGGTTAGTTGTCCCAGTTCTACTCGCGTGCCACGGTTCTTGACCACCGCCGTGCATGGTCCAAGGACTGTACTGTTTGTACAGTCCGAGTCCCGCATCCTCTTCGATGCTCTGTTGCTCCTCCTTGATCTTCTTCTTAATGTAAGGGTCGAGATTGATTGTGAATGGCAAGAATATCTTCATGTCGCTGACTAGCAAACTAGACCGGTGGAAAGTTAGGAAAATGTCCAACTTCCGCTCGTCTCTGTCCATCTCTAAAAGGGGCTGGACCTCTTTAAGTACTGGTATTTGCGGCCGTATCCTAGTAATTTTGAACCGAGAATAAGCAACGGCTGACAAGGGAACATATTCGAGTTATACAAGCCGATTTTGATGAAACTTTTGTGAGAGGTAATTCTCAGAAAAACATTCGACGCATGTTTTTTTTTCATCCGCCATCAAAGTTGGGATCCAAAACACACTTAACTGAATATCTTGGAAACTATTAAGTTTGTATTTTCATATAAGGAATAAATCTGCGTGAATAGATTTCAAATATCATTATTCGATTAAAAAATATCTTAAAAGTTCGAATGTTTTCTATGAATAAAAATATGGGATGGGTGTTTTTGGATTTTTGGTTTTTCTGTCATTTAACAGTATTAAATTCGTAAAATTTTCCCATCTCTTGTAAACCACTTTTCACAAAAGTTTCATTAAAAGTGGCTTGTGTAACTCGGATATATTCATGTGAGACACGCTTCATTCCTAAAAGAGAAACATACTTATCGTATAGACTCTTTAACGACATGGCATCGTCCAAGTTGTCCTCGCACATGTCGTAATGGAGGATCAACCAAGACGTTCTGAACGGCCATTGCTCCGTGATGTTGATCCAACTGGCTAGGTGGTACCAGTTGAAATCGATTTGGAATGCTTTCAACAATCTCCCTAACATGAACAAACAATCCGGTCAATACAAATAGGTTTTATATACATACTCGGTACGATTGTATGCTGATGATAAACCGAACAAATTGGACCTCGCAGAACTTTCTCTAAAACGTATAATATTTCAAACGATAAAAGCTGTATTCTTCTAAGGTTCAAGTTTTCCGTTTCCATCAGTACCAAGCTAACCCCTCGGGTATTACCAGTGACATAAACGACGTTCATTAATCTTCTCATGCTACGAGGGTTCACGTCGCTAAAGTAATCGTCAGTGAGAAGCATTTTGTTAAGATCCTGTGCGCCACCTAATCGATTCAAATTGCTACCAATACTGCTCGCGATCGACTCGCTCAATCGCAATTTCCTACTGCCTTTTCTACTTTGCGGTTTCAGCTTCTCGTTGCTATTCATTATACCAGACTCCGTACTGAGCCTTCTATTCGACATAGAATGATGCATTGTACTAGTGGCGGTGTAGTTCACACTCTCCTCGGCTTCCGTCCATGTGGTTTTTCTACTGTGCTGGGCAGTTTGTTGAGCAATTTTCACCTTCCTTAAACCACTATTCTGCAGATAAAATGGAAGATGCACCATATTGCGTAGGTAGTCGTGACCCCCTATATTCGACTCCGTAAATAATCTTCTACTATTGACTTCCACTGCCTGCGAAGAGTAATTTATTAATTCTAATTGTAATTATTCGACTGCAGATTTTATGTATTTAGGATAAAAATGGGTAGATCAAATGCAAAACAGTAATTATTTTCAACTCTTTACACTGATTAAAAAGAGAACTGTGCCGATGATTATGGAATGGATGATCTTTTTGCTGGTTATGTATTACGTCAAATGATTTTACTAGTATAGTCAATTGATTATATATTAAATATTATCACGTTAAAATATTGTTTTATCAAATCAGATACAAAAGTCTAAATATCTCGAAGAAATAAGACTTACTTCGCTTTCATAATGACCGGCACAAATGTCTATGTGAATTCTATGCAATGAATGGAAACAATTTTTATTTTGCATAAAAATCCGCAGTCTGAGGTTTAAGAGAAGCTGAAAGATACGATACCTTGGCGATAATATGGGGATCGATAGCTAATATAACAACAAACGGGTAACCATTATCACTGAATAGTGCCTGTATAGCATCCAAAACTAACAACACCTTGTCCTGCTCGCAACTGTCCAAACCGTCCACGATTATTACTAATCTACTTTGCTGAGCCATGTAGCTATCTAGACATTTCACCTATTTTTATCCAAAAACTTTGTTATTCGATAGAAACAATGTATGGAATAAAATTACGTATTATAATAAAATAGTTCACGTACCATTTCCGTCATTAAACTAACTTCGCTTCTCAAGGTTTGTATAAAGCCTTCGCTTTTCAAAGTCTCCAACTTGGATATGCTACGCTGCAGGTGCCGTCTTTGGGAGAAAACTAGTGCTTGCAATGTTCGATTCCATGTGTACAAGTTTGCTATTATACTGACAGCTAGTATTAAGGCAACTGTTATCATGATAATGTGTGCCGTGACCTTTTCTATCGTTTCTCTGCGAATAATAATAACATTTTCACTACTAGCTCTTTTTGGACAATGCACAGCAACAATTACATCTGTCTGTATCGTTAGTGGAAATATTTTTCACATCGAATATACAAGGTGGAGCGTTTCAAACGGATTTGGGTTATGTTAACCTTTAAACGAGCTTGAATGACCTTCGTAATACACATCCTAGCAGAATATGCATACTCACTCGTTGGTAGAGAGGTCAATGAGGTAGACGGTGAGCACAGAGATACCAACAAGTAGACTGCAAAAGCAGAACTCGAATATAACAATGTAAGGTAGACAACAAAGGTGTCTCCACTTCCAGGTGGTGGTCGACTTATCGGGTTTTGGTCGGAACGCTCTGTACAATCTCGTGGACAGGGAACCGAAATCATTCTCGATCGAATCGTACAGAGACCCCACCATTTGTACCACAGCGTTCTCGCCAGCAGCTGTTGTGCCCACTCGAGTCTGATCGGTGAAATAAAATTTGATTGGTTGGGCAGTAACGCCGTCGTGAACTTGACCACCAGGAGGATGACAGAAAATCACTTGCAGCAATAATTTCAATGAGTTCAACTTTGTGGTGAGAGCTACCGTGAAATTGTATGGCCAGTACCAATCGTATCTAGAATATTAACATTAGAACATTATCATAAACTACAAGAAATCAGAGAGTTAAGAGAACATCCTTTGGAACCGTCTCTCACCTCTTGTTAGCATACCAGATGAGTATCAAAAATGTGTACGTAATGACAATAAGACTTATACCACAGGCAAGACCAGTGATCCATGATTGTAGGGCAAGACCTATAGTGATGCCCACTAATAAAGACGCGTGAGTCACCACCACGAAAAGCAAGAAAGAAAACTGGAACACGGGGTCTATCCATTGGCGAGCGAAATTTTTCATCTCCTCTGAAACAATTATTAGTTTTAACACTCGCACGACTACTGGTACAAAAATTACGCAGGCAGTCATCGGTAGGTTTTTTTTTAGACCCACACATTTATATACTGATATTCACTTAAAAATACTTTTAAGTATTTTTAAACCTTAAATACACTGTGTATATAAACTGTATACAGTTGACACATTTTTTAGAATGTTTAGTGTCTTCTTCGTGGCACTATTAGAGGGGAGAAAATGTATATGTTACCGGATATGTTGTAAATAACGTGGAAATAATGTTATCAGTGAAACCCCGACTAATGAATGGAAAATCTTCTTGGTATATGACATATCATAGGTCACTTATGGAATACAAATGTTATTCTTCAAATCTTAGAAAAAAGTAGATAGCAAAACTGTGATTTCTGAGTCGAAAAAAACCGCGCTGACGGCAATGTGAGTGTTAATATTATTGATATTAGGATATCGTAGCTTGATCAACAATAAATAAAATTCGCAATCGGTACCTTTCAACTTATTCAATAAAAATGACTTCCCAGAACCCCATTTCGCATAAAGGCCAACGGTTATGGGAGTTGAAAGAGATGGTTCACTGAGAATGTCAGCCAACGCGCTGCTGTACAGATCATAGCCAAGCATATTTTCATTGTCCTCGTTAGTATTCAGACGTCCTGGAGAGGTAGACATTAATTAACATTTAAACAGCTTCACAAAATCATAATATAAAGTGTGATGAAGATCCACAGTCTAGTTATGATTAGACTGCGGATTTTATGCATTTATGGTAAAAATTAGTAGGTGCAATTTAAAGCAGGGGACAAATTAAAAGAATTTAAGGGCTCCAATGCACAAGTCCCAGCTTATCAAAATTATTATAGTGATAATGGCATTTTTTCTTGGCTCCTGTTCATTGTAATCGATGCAAGTAGTTTATATTTTGCAGAAAAATCCGCAGTCTAGTTAGGATGTTGTGGTGTATGAATGGATAGCTTACGTGCACCAAATATTTGTCCCAGGATCGTTTTGGGATGATTAATGTCAATGTTGTACGGCGTCTCCCCTTGTCTGTTCGGACGGTACAGTAGCTGACTATTTTTCGGATTTCTCAGTAATATCTCAACGATAGCTTTTGATCTGGCTCGCATGGCTATATGAAGCACCGTGTCGCCTTTTTTATCGGTAGCCGAGACCTTGGCTTTCTTGTCCAGCAGTAATTGCACGATTTCAGCGTTCCGCGACCTAACTGCCCGCAGTAATGGCGTGTCACCGTCTTTCGTCGCGATCTCCAAGTCTGGGTTAGCGTTTAGTAACAATTTTAATATCGGTATATTGCCTTTTTCTACTGCTATGTAAGTGGCGGTTTTCTTATCCTAGAATGATGTGAATAAAATTCGCTCGGTTAGCTGGACCCTCGATTTTTCGTCTGTTCGACTGTTATTAGGCATAATCCAAGCATCAAAAATCAACCAAAAAAAAAAAAAGAAAAAATTGAAAAAGAAAACTACACGAATAAAGACTCTCATCAAGCAGACTGACCGGAAATACAGGGTGATTCTACAGCGTGTACGAAATTTACAAAAAACATTTTCTACGCTCGAAAAATCAACAAAATGGATCTAACAAGTTCAGAGACGTTAAAATCGATCCGCTGGCGTGAATGTGAAGGAAGAATCACCGTGTACAATTTTCTCGTCCAAAACGTGGACCAACATTTTAGGATCTAATATCCTATTTTTAGGTATCCAATTTCGTCGTGATTTAAAAGCCAATTGGGTATTAATCGGATATCCTGTCTTCTGTCTGGGACGATAGATTTTGACAGCAATTCGGTCACCTTTCCAGCGATGTCCACGTCCGCGTACTTCTTTAAAAGAGATTCAACCACTCCTCTGTGACCGCCCTTCACAGCGTGAATCAAGTTCGTGTCTCCGGCTCTGTCCTGGATATTCACATAAGCACCGGCGTTCAGGAGCGCATTCGCTATCTCATGATGTCCTTCTCGGCAAGCTATTGCTAGAGCAGTGCAACCATCCTTGTCCAAGGCGTTCACGTTAGGCTTGTGCTCCAAAAGGAGCAGCACCACGTCTACGTGGTTGCCAAGGGTTGCCACGAGAAGGGCTGTCCACGAATACTGGAAAGAAAATGGAACAATTAAGAAACTGACATTTAAATAAGAATTAAGAAACATCATTGAAAGTACTACTGTGGTTCAGAAAGTTTTTTAACAAATCCTTCACCATGGATTAAAAATTTTTAAACGAAGCTGTTACAACCGGCTATGTTGTAAATCAGGAGTAGGTAACCTTTTTATACCTACCGCCCACTTTTGTATCTCTGTTAGAAGTAAAACTTTCTAACCGCCCACCGGTTCAATAGTAATGGTGATTTATAAAGTAGGAAAGTAACTTTACTTTACAACATTTATAAAGCAGAGTTACAGCAAGTTAAAGCATATAATAATAATTACTTATCAAATACTTTATGTTGGACTTTTGATAAGTATCGGACAAAACCCCTACCATCCACCATGAAAGCTGGAACGTCAACTAGTGGGCGGTAGGGACCAGGTTGACTATCCATGTTGTAAATGATGGTTTTTTGAAGTAGCTGTTGTGCAAAACAGATTTCTAGAATCTTACCATGCCAGCAGTATCAACGTTAGCACCAGCTTTCAACAGAGCATCTACAATTTCTACATTTCCTTTACGTGACGCCCAAACCAATGCTGTAGTACCATACTGAAAATAAAAATGAGTGTTCAGAAAACATTTAATGTAGTTCATTTACTAACGTATATATTGTACAATCAAAATACCATAGGTCATCAGTGAGCCATACAGTAAGAATCATGTTGATCAAGCGTATAGTTAGTCTACAAGTATATGTTTCTGGATTACATTTAAATACCATGGGTCACCAGTGACTCATGCCTCAAGGAACTCATTCGTAAGTGTATTATTCTGTATACAATGAGTGCATCTTGCAGTAGTCTATTTCTCTTATGAATGGTGTACGGCTTGTGTGCGCGTGGTCAACGGTGGATTACCTTATCGCCAACATTAACTTTAGCACCATGAGCGATGAGATCTTTAACAATGTCAGGGTAACCCCTGCCCGCAGCCCACAACAACGATGATATATGAAAATTTCCGTGCGCATTGACGTCAGCTCCTCGCGCTAGCAGCATCGTCACCGTCGGCGATCTACCCTTGTACGTCGCCCACATGAGCGCTGTCCACCCTCCCTAAAAATAGAATATTTCTCTCTTGGTGTCTATTTCCGGTATTCTCACGCGACTTCCGACTGCTTGGTAAATACCACTCTCTTCAATTGAAAAGGCAAACGGTGGCGCAGAAGACATTACACAGGATTAAAGGCCAGAGTAAATTAAGGGGCTGTGTATATCCTCTCATAGCCAACCAAGGTCACGTTTTCAGAAATTTTACCTTCAACCATTTTCATTGAGAAAGTTCAAGACTGCATGATAGCACAAATATGTGCTAAAAATGAGAAAGATCATATTGTTCAAACGCAACTGAGACAAGTATTTTTTAACACTAGATTTATAGGACTCGAAAAATAGTTCTAATGTTTTTAATTTAAGATTATTGAGATTGTAAAGCTGCATCCGTGAGGAATTATTCAACAAATCTACTTCTTTGACCTACACTGGATCCTTGACTTCTAAACCTAGCGTTAAAGAAATGTGATTATTGAGATTGTAAAGCTGCACCCGTGAGGAATTGTTCAACGAATCTATTTCTTTGATCTAAACTGGATCCTTGACTTCTAAACCTAGCGTTAAAGAAATGTGACTGTATCTCAGTCATTTTCAGAGATTATTCAATGAAATTTTTTGGAGACATTGATAAAACTCTGTACTTTCAAATGGCAGTCACAAATGTTTAGTAACATATGCTTTTACCCATGACAAAAATTCTGAAATACAGACTTGCGTGGCTTCCAGGTGCACGGTACAGTGGCGAGCATGTAAATAGTGAAATCGTTGATTTATTTTAAGCTAAAAAGCTCAAATTTGAGTTTGTTGAATTTAAGGTTTCTTTATGAATCTATCACGCTTCTGTTAACTTCTCTGAATCAATGCTCGCCACTGTACTTTCTCAGATTAAAATCGAAGTTGGAAGATTGCGAGTAAGAATTGGAATTGAAAAATCGACGGCGAGCTAATATACCATGTCTCTGTGTTCCAGATCGGCTCCATGCTCAAGCAGCTCGAGGCAGACGTCGGTGTGACCCTCTTTAGCGGCGCAAAGCAACGCTGTCCAATTATCCTGAAAATCAATTCCGTTGTACAATGGCAATTCCACAGTATCGAGACGAGATCTAACGCGATACTAACCCCATCTTCGGCGTTGACGTCTGCACCGTGATTGACGAGCTCCCGCACAAAGTGTATCTTCCCCTTAGACGCTGCGAGGATGAGGGCTGTGCTACCATTCTATCGGAAGAACAATCATAATCACTCATCCAAACTCCGGTTATGACCAAATCAGACAAAAATGTATTTTACTCAAAAAATCTATAACTCGAAAAATATTTGAGATATCAGAAAAATCCTACGCTACATTTTAGATAATACCTTCTAGATTGAGCATATGGAGATTTTAAAAATGTAGAATATATGTCAGCGTTTTGTTCATATCATTGTAAAAAACCGAAATTTTGCGGTTGTTAATAATTCTTTAAAAAAAATTCCTTAAAGCAATTAGATAGCGAAGGTGGTCCACTTGTACCTTGAAATGGTACATGTCTAATGAACCTGCAGACTATAATAGACTATTTCAATTTTAGTATTTATTATTTAGTATGATATTAAAATTAAATAGTATTTCTCGATCAAAACGTCGATTCTTCCGCAACGTTTGCGTTCTAAAATCGGACGGTTAGCGTGCGGCGATCTGATGAAATTTATTAATGATAATGGTACCTCGTCTCGATCGTCGACCTGCACTCTTTTGTTCTCGAGGAAGTTCTGTAGCCCAGCGAGGTTATCATCTGTGATATAGCTGGCGAGAGATCGGTAGCAGAGCGATACCATCGAGTCAGTCCGGTGCAAGGTCTGCGGAAAAAGAACAGAAACATTCAGATCCAGCGTAGATCCCACACTGATCCTCTTCCCGTTCTCCCCGATCAAAAACTGCGAAAGCAAATTAATCGCCGAGCTGGTAGATGCGCAGCTTGCAGAAACGTAGTTCGAGAGTCGCCTGTCCTTGGCATTATCTTTGAACATAGTTTGCGAACGCGCGATAACAAAATTGTTCCCCGTCGTAAATCCGCGGGACGAGTTAAGATGATGTTCCGATCTAGAATCTCGAAAAAATTAAAATTCAAAATGCCGTCGTTTTGTTAAATAATTAGATATTTTATGGTTCGTACCATGAGCCAATAGAAGGGTTTCAATTGCGTCAGGCACTTTTTAAACATGCCCCTCTTCCGGAAACTATAACTCCTACAATTTTCAGTATTCTGACTCGAAAAAATTATATTGCATGGTCCAATTGATAGAGAATATGTATGCAAAACCTCGATAGAAAACAACGGTCTGATTTCTTTGAAAAAAATTTGCAAACCAGAGCTATAGAATGACGCTCTAGAGTGAAAGATCCCCTTAACTCGTTGTCGCAATTTTGCAAACAAATCCCGGCCGCCTGGGAACTGTTTCGAATGACTAATTGGCCGCTCGGCGCAAGTTTGCGAACTGAGATGTTCAGTTAGAAGTTCAACAGCGAGCAGGGAAAATTAGAAATTAATATCGAGGAAGGGCGAAGCGTAATTGCGTGTTAATTATCGAAATAACAACGCTGAATTGCAGTTTACTAAGAACGGAGAGAAGTGAACAGTTTTATACGAGAGGTCCAGCGAGATTGCTCCTGAAGTCGTCTCTCTACCTCTTCGTCTGATATCTCAATCTTATCGTAGATTCCTCGTTATATGCACAGGGTGTCCTGCGACTAACGAACAAGGCGAAAACTGAACACTTCTCGATTCGTTCTGGCTTTAGAAAAAGTTGCTGCATCAATTGCTGAATTTTCTGGACTGTGTTAATGACAATTAGACTGTGGATGCAAAATAAACATTTTTTTCGTCAATTACAGGGAAGAATTACAGTAAAATTTCTCCTCGTGATTTTAATAGATGGAAAATAATGTCGAGATACTCTTGAAACGCTTTTAATGTTTCTACTATTTTACATATCACTCATTATTGTCGTAAAAAAACCACAGTCTAGCACAATAAAATAGATAATCGAAGACCTTCTAAGCGCCATTATGGACACTCAACTGGTTTCTGGGTGCACGCGTACTCAGTGGAGATTTTAGTTTAAATTTAAATCTAAATTTTTTTAACTCGAAATTTTCTGTCTATTGTCTGTGTGCAGGATTCCGAATTGTTCCACGATTCGAGTCGCAGTTTTTCGGACACCCAGTGTATTGGGAAAATTTCGAGGCTGTCCACAGACGTTTTAATCTCCGCATTGACTCTGTAAATATCCCGGGCGCTGTGTAAGAACGGATGTTCAGACATAATGGGACACAATAGAATGTAGGACGACGATAAGGTACTAATCACAGTCAAGGAAGCATCGAATGAAAGGGAAATATCGACTGTAGGGAATCGAGAAATCCCCGGCGAAACCTGGACAGAGTTTTGCAGTAATGAACTTTTAACATTCATCCTGGCGAATATTAAACGCGAGGAATATAATAAATCGGAGCAATGCGAACGATTTCTGTGAAAAATTGCGAGACAATACTAAATAGAACTATTTTCTTTTTAATTATTTTTTTATGAAACCTTTGACAACACATTCGAGACATTTTTCCGATTAAAACGAGCTCACACACGACACAAATCGAAGCACATTTGCCTGTTTAATCCACGATTTAGTAGAACCTCGATTATCCGAACCGACAATATCTAACCTCTGAATTATGCTTCAATCCTATTTGTTTGAACTAAAGAGATACTACAGACTTCATCTAACACTGTAGCTTGGTAACTGTGTTATTATCCGAACAGTTACTTTTCTTCAATTGGTTCGGATAATCGAGGTTCCACTATATCGTGGATTAAACAAGCATATACGGTCCCTACTATGTCATGTTTAGGCTCATTTTAATCAGAAAAATTTTACACGTGTGTTAATGAAAGTTTCGTCGCAGAATAATCAACAACGAAAAATTGTTCTGTTCACACAACAATTTAGTCCGAGAAAAACGGACGATAAAAATCGAAGTCACCGGAGCTGAACTTCCATGCATAAGCGAGAAAAAGAATGTTATTGACGAGTCATTCGCATAAGCGTTCCAGAGTTAGATGAACTGTTTCTACTTACGGTCCGGGAATAAATGACCAAGATGTTTTAATAGTTTGTCCATGAATATTTAAAGAGATGCCGGCCGAATGGAAAAACACGCGGAACGTTATGATCTACGTACGACGATCTACATACTGTGATCAATCTCTTGGTCTTCTCGATCGAACGCGGATTGGTGGGCTCCATGTCAACTCCTGCCTTTAAATCACGCTTTTCGCTGTTCCGAGACTGTTGTTCGTTATCGCAAAATTATCGCCGGACATTCGCATGATATGATGTCTGCCTTGATCGGACACTTGCGAAAGAAAATCTCTCAAATGATTCGTGCCATTTAGAGTCATCTGTTTATGCTCGGTAAGAATTATTTTTCGCAATATAATATAACAGTAAATCTGCTGGGAGCTGATAATAATTTTTATTTGGAGAAAGAATTGCAAATTTGATGTACAGTATTAGGTTGTCCGATCGATTGAATTTTTAAAAATAAAAATAATGAATATCGAGTTGAGGCTTCACGTTTCGGCTTATCTACCCAGAAGCTATTGCAGTCTGCGAATAATCGATTTATGGCAGTGCTTAACTCCGGTGATATGCGGAATGCATATGCTCATTGAGAAAAATAGAAAATAAAGAGTGAGCATACATAAATGAAGAAGAATGCGTTAAAAATATATGAGCGCTGCAGAAATTGTTCTAATATTTCTTGGAAGATTTCTTTAAATGTTGAAACTTGAATTAAATGATTTAAAGCTTGCTGAAGTGAACTAGTGGATTCAACAAATCATTGCTGTTTCAATCCTCGAACTCTTGGCCCCTTTTCGTCGAATTTTTCCGAAATGGAAGTTGCATTTGACGAAAAGACACAGAAAATGGCATTTTATTTTCCCGTATGCTTCTGAATGAAACATTAAAATTTTTTGAAATATTTCGATAGCGCAGGAAGCGCCGATTCGTTTGAATTCTTGGCTCCTTATCAGCTAACTCTTCCGTTTCCAATCGCAGCAAATTACTTCCACTAAAAAGACAATAAAGAATTTCGTTTCAAGTGCACCGCTATTCCCATTTAATTCCTAATGTTTCCGAACAATAGGACAAATTCTCTAAAATATTTGAATTACGCAGAAAGTCTCGCTTTCTCCGAAATCTTGGCTCCTTTTCAACGAATTCTTCAGCTTCCAAGTGAAACAAATTGCTACTGGTGACACCAAAGAAAGATCGCCTTCCGGTTGCATGCGCGCTCCGCGGTCAATGGATCGGAAACGATCAATAGAGATCCCACGATCGAACAAAGCAGTTGTTCATCAAAAGCAACGTCGGAAACGATGATTAATGAATATTGACCTTGACATTGCCTATGCCTATCGACGGTCCACAGCTGACTGCATGCGCAAACCGAATGACGCCTGCGAAACGCGTTCGCTGAAATCATTCGCTCGCGTTGACTTGTTGAGCCTCATTTCCATCGAAACACCTGCCGTAAATCTCTATGAAAATAGTCCGTGGAATGTGTATGTACGTCTCGGTCGAGAGCTCGAGGTCTCTTTTGCCAAATTCGACGCGCAAAAATCTTCGATGCAAAACGAAATCGCGGATCCTTAGATCGCAGTCCGATATCGCGCGCGAACTTGCTCGATATCAAAAATATCTTTATTGAACCCGAGATAACCATATCGCGTTAATGCTTCCCGCGTTCCGTATTAGTCATCGACGGAACTGTGCGTTTCGTTATTGTCCACCGTTCGCCTAACTTTATACAGCGTCACCCGGCTGGGAATGTTTATTAACACTTTGACTGCCAAACTCAAAAATTCCATAAAATCTAAGTAAGTTATTTATAAAATTATTATAAAATTGAGAAAAAAGATAAATGTATGACACTGAGTCCAACTTCCTCGCATTTTATAGATCCTAATTAAATTTGGTGCAATTAATATATTAACGTGAAAGTTCATTTTAAAACCTGGGCAAATAATTCCGACACCCACGTATGGGCAGTCAACGTGTTAAATGTACTCGGGTATTAAAAATTGAAGTAAATAGCCTTCTTTTTTTATCGGTGGTCTCAATGATGCTGTGCTTTGCGGGTCTGTTTTGACCCATTCACGATATTCTCGTCTTTTTTTAACATCGCGATTGTGCAACATTTTTTGAACCGAGTAAATTTTAAAATTGCTGAGGATTTTATAATTTTTCAGTGTCAATTTTAATACTGATTGCTGGTAATACTCCTGGACTCTTTTCCTCGACACTTGATAATTTCCTTGACATTATGAAACGTTAAAAAATTCTACTAAAATTTTTGTATCACTTTTTCGGAGCCATAAATTACGTTGAAAATGTTCACCGTCTGATTATTACGTTTTTCCTCCAGTTTCTTTTTAAAAGAAATTTTAAAAAATTGTACTAAAATATTTGTCACTTTTTTGGCGCCATAAATTACATTAAAAATGTTCATCGTCTAATTATTACGTGTTCTCTCCAGTTTTTTTTTTTTTAATTAGATGAAGACCACGGATTAGTGAAAGCGTCCACCTCGGATTAGTCAGTTCTCTCACGTGCACAGAAACATTTTCTACTGCATCCTTACAAAACACAGATCACTCTCAAAAACTCGTTTTTAACTTCACCGAACGATATTAAAATGTATAAACAACGAAGGTAATTTGATCGTACGGTTCCCGAAGAAATACTATTCAACTATCATTCTAACTCCGCAGAAGCAAAACAAAAGGCATTCAAAAACTGTGTCAAAATCGTCACGGAACTCTGTTACCTTCAAAAGCATCACAACCGTTCTGCAAAAAAGACAGACGTGTATTAAACAGCGGTATTAAAAACCCGTTCATTCGCGCAAATATTTAATAAAACGTTCGGAAAACTTTCCGATTAGTTTCCTCTCATAAATTACATATTAGAAATTCGCAATCAATTTCACGAGACCATGTGCACAAAGGTCCCCGGATTAGCGAAAACAGGACGAAAAAGGGCTCACCGGTCCATCATGGATCGCTGCTCTTGCTGGTCCAAGGTGTTAATAGAAAAGAACTCGTTAGGAACGCAGCGACACTAACTAAACCAATCGAGCAACAACGAGAACAACAACAACATCAACATCAACATCAACGTCAGCCAGCCGGTTAATGAAAAGCCAGTTCTGGTCGACATCCACGCGGCGACTAACCGTCTGCGAGTGTCTGCGTATGCCGAAGTTGAACTTGCGCCCGGACTCGCCATCGGCCTGTGCGGTGAACGTGATCGTGGGCACGTGAAAATGCGAGAAAACGTGATGGTGATGATGATGATGATGCTGATGAGAGTCCGGATGTTGTCCGGGGTCTTCGGGGTCCTGCCAAGCTGCGGACGACTGATGTTCCGGGATATGGAGCCGCAAGAACGGCAATTTCAATCTCAAACCGCTCGGCGCACTTTTGCCGGAAGTCTCGGACGTGTTCGGGACCGGTCTCGCGCCGTTTTCCTCGCCAGATGGTAGCAGACAGTCCGGGATACCTGACCAGGCGCCTACGAGACTTGGTGCCAGGCTCGAGCAGATCGCAGCACTTGCTATGCTGGATCGCCTAATCGGATTCACGCTGGTTCCTGATAAAGAGTCGTGAGTGGGAGTCGTTGCCGAGTCCCGGGAGTCCTGGTTTAGCCCCACCATTGGCACGGTTACTCTCCTTGTTGATAGCACTTCTGTCGTCTTTCTGTCGCCTGAGTCTTGCAAGGTAGAAATCTGGGTGACAGCTGCAGCAGCATCCGCTTTGAGAGATCTTCGGATTAGCAGAGGACTAGCTTGAATAGGGGTGCTGGTTGCGACGAATTCCGGCATTGGCGCGGTCAACATCCTACTTGATAGCACCTGGTTAGGTTCTTCAACTGTCCGCGTGCCCTCCGAGTCCTGTATTTTTGAGCTAGTGCCATCTAGGCTGGACCGAACCGCAGCTTCAGCTTTGAGACGTCTTCTGATTAGCAGACGGTTAGCTTGACCAGTCCCCCTGTCGAGCCCCACCATTGGCATGGTCAACCTCCTCTTGAATAGCACTTGATCGTCCTCTTCCACTGTCTTCGTATCCCCCGAGTCCTCTAAACTCGATCGAACCGCGGCTCTAGCTTTCAGGTATCGCCTGAGCAGCAGAGGGTTAGGTCTGCTGCTCGCGCTCCTCTCGTCGAACCCTACCATTGGCATGGTCAACCTCCTCTTCAATAGCAATCGATCGTCATCCGCGTCATCCTCTGTGTCACTCGAGTCCTGCTTCTTGAAACTAGATCCATCCAGGCTCGATCTACCCGCAGCTTCAGCTTTGAGGCATCTTCGGATCAATAAGGGGCTAGCTCGACCAGCTAAACTACTCTGGGGAGCTAACAGGGAAGATTCCCCTAACTGTACTGTGCCGATCATTGCAGGGGACACTTGGCCCGAAGACGTTGAAGAAGACGTGGGTTTGTAAACTCGTTTTTGAACCTCGTTTATGCTCGTTATAGTGTACGGAACATTTTTGGTGCCCTCTTCGCTGCTTGACACTCTCTCAAACGATCCTGGAGAGTCTGGGAGCTTCCCTTTAATGGATCCAGAGGAAGATCCACTTCTCGCGGATTCTCTCCGTTTGATAGGATTCCAGGATTTCGTTCTTGCCTGACCCTCTGGCGAAATACTTCCAGCAGCGTCCGAAAATCCTGGAGATCCTGAAGAGTCCTTGAACGACTTAGCTGAAGCGGTGCTCTTCTGAGAGTCCTTTCGTTTCATCGGATTCCAGGACTTCAAAATTAGCTTGTCGATAACAGAATGCCTTCTAGCGGCTTTCCTGCTGGCTTGGTAATCGTCGTCGGACGAATCCGAAGACCCTGAAGACTTGCGTTTGAAGGATTTAACGGAAGTAGTGCTTCTCTGAGAGTCCTGCCGTTTCCAGGACTTCGACATCAGCTGATCGATCACGGAATGCCTTCTGGCACCTTCCCTGCTAGCTTTATCTTCGGATCCTCGAGACCCTGAAGACTTGTGCCTGAAGGATTTAGCGGAAGCAGTGCTTCCCTGAGAGTCCTGCCGTTTCCAGGACTTCGACATCAGCTGATCGATCACGGAATGCCTTCTGGCACCTTCCCTGCTAGCTTTATCTTCGGATCCTGGAGACCCTGAAGACTTGTGCCTGAAGGACTTAGTTGAAGCAGTACTTTTCTGGGAGTCCTTTCGTTCCATCGGTTTCCAGGTCTTCGATATCAGCTGATCGATCAGAGAATACCTCCTGGCACCTGTCCTCCTGCTGGCTTGGTAATCGTCTTCAGATTCTGAAGAGTCTGAAGACCTTCCTGCAGAGTACTTCACCGGGGGAACGCGTTTCTCAGGCGGATTCGAGAATCTGAAGCTTGGTCGATGTTTTATTAGACTCTTTCTATCCTGTATGCTAGCCACTTGCTCCGACTTTCTTGTCTGCGGAAACCTCAGCTCCCAAGGATCCCGCGCTCCTTTCTGCTCCTCCCTCTCTATCCAGAACGTCAATCTCGTCTCGTCCTTTATTGGCGCTCCGCCAACATGCTCCTCGGAGCCAGCTACCTGTTCCGAACCCGACGAAGACTCCACGTTGACGGCGGCCTGTCCCTTTCCCGACTGTTCCCCGTCGATTAGGTTCGATCCGGCTGCTTCTCGATCTCTGCGCATCGCGGCATAGTCGGAGAGCCCAGCGGGATGATCGGGAGCCGAGTTTGGCCCGCGACTCTCTCGCGGATTAGCATTTCGGCACAAGGTCGCGTCGAGCGAGGATCTCCTTGGGGATGAGAGATCGAGGCTCCCCGCGTGGAACCTGGCCAAATTCCGGTCCACGATCGTCATCGACGCCGCACGGTCCCTTGTTCCAGCTCGATCCACAACCGGGACAGCGAAATCAGCCAAAGATCCTCTCCCTTCAGCTTCGAGACGCGGGGTCTCCGCCTCTGCGAGCACCTCATTCGCAGTTTTTAACCTTTCAAATTCCCTAATCCTGGGGTCATCCCTGGATCCTTCAAGACCCCTAGCTCCAGGATCCTCAAATCTACCTTCAAGTGCCCTAATCCCAGGATCTTGAAGTCCCCTAATTCCTTCGAACTCTTCAGATCCCAGGATCCAGGATCTCTCTTCGTCTCCTTTCGACACGATTGATCCTCCAGAGTCTCCATCGCCAACTATCGTTTCAATTTCCAGGATCTTCAAAGGACTCTGTGCCTGTTCTCCGAGTAACTGTTCGATTACTAAAGGATGATCGACGTCACCTGGACCAGCAACCAACGACGTCCCAGGCTCAGCTTCGATTGTGATCGATATCCTCCTGCCCGTCAAAGTCCCAGGATCTTCAACTCCCCTGAATACCTCGAACCCTTCGGATCCCTCGATCACAGGCCTCTCCTCATCTTCTCTCGATGCAACAGATCCTCCCGGCACTTCGAAGATCTGGACAGGACTCTGTGCACGTTGATCTCCGATCGACTGGTCTGCTGTTCCAGGACGATTGAGATCGTCTAGATCGGCGACCAGCGACGTTCCAGGCTCAGCTTCGATACTAATCGATATCCTCCTGCCGGTCAAGGCCGGAGACGCTTCGACCAATTCTCCGCTTTGCTGCTCGCCGTCCTTCTTGGCCTCTTCGTCTTCATCTTCCTCCTCGATGCTGATCCGGAAGTGATGAGTCGCGATCTTGATCCGATCGTCTTTGGCCTTCCGCATGGCATTCTTTCTTCGGCCAGCTCGCGATCTAGGTAGAGAATGATCTACGCTAGGTGCGAACGCGGATTATACCGTGGATCGACGGTGGTCGATGATCTAACATGTTGGGGGGTTGATGGGATGATCGAACACTGCTTCCGGTTTCTTTCGATGATGACAGTCACACTTGGGTTTGCTAAGGGAAAATCGTCTTCTAGTGTCCGTTCCTCGGGGAATGTTGGAACGATTGTCGGTGGGAGTTTCTCTGGGTCGTTGGCGACCCACTGTTCGTTCTACCTATGACGAATAAACTTTTAACACGATACACGTGGAGCTGTCGAACAAACGTCGACGCTATAGCTACTGCTAGCTCGCCTAATGCGAATTTAATTGTTACTGAAGAGATTGGTACATCGAGGTGTTCTATTGTTGGTATCCTTCGTCACTGAAATTGTTCAAGACTTGGATCAAGATTTAAAAAATTATTTGGAATATAAATTCCTGTGCAAGGAAATTGTTTACCAGGATCTCAATGTAACCATCCTCTCTGCTACGAAATGTTATTGTTATTTTTTATCTACTATAGTTTGTACTATAGTCACAAGCATGCAGACGAAAAGTCTTTTGGAACCTCTTGCTTCAGGAAACAACAATGACCATTTTATGTTCCCGTTGTAAAGAAATCTTTCTCCCTGAAGTGTGCCCAAAAATTCGCTATAACTTCAGGCATAGTCTTCACCCACAAATTAAAAACAAAATCCAGTATAACACCCAAAGAATGATAAAAAAATCCACAAAGTTTCAATTCCCAATATTCACTTTAAAAAAATCCCAAAATATCTCGTTTCGACCAAAAATTCACAGAAGATTAAACCCCACGAAGTACAAAAAGCAATAAAAAATTGTATGACGTTTCGCAACCGTTGCGCACGTTGTCACGCCACGAATCAGTTAAAGGTCGAAATTGTTAGCTGGATCCCATTTAGATTCGCGATCTATCGATCAATACCGTGAAGGAGACAGACCCTCGACAAGGTGGTGAGCCTGAGCATTTTCTCCAGGTTTCTTCCGGTCATCGATCCGCACTTCGGTTCCTCCGGGTCGGAGGGTCCTCTCAGTAGATCCAGGCAACGATCTAGATCGTGGATCGCGGTCGCGGGATCGAAGACACGCGTGCGAGACCGCGCGAGAACATTGTCTAGCGACTCGGACGAGAGACGCTTATATATCCCGCCGTGGATCTTCCAAACTGGCGCGCACAGTAGCACAGGATCTCGCTGATAACGATCGAGATTGGCGCGCGCGTGGATCGCCGATCCAACGATCGAAGAAACAGCGCGACGATCTACAACGTTCCGGTGGGAAGCCGTCACAGACGGTGAAGTTAAATATTTGTTCCGGCATCGCGATTTCGGCAAAAGCAATTAAAATTCCGCAATACAGTTTCCGCGAACCTAATTCGATTAACGAAACCATAATCTCACGGGAAAATGGTCTATCGATTATGTTAGGAGATTCGGCTCTAAAACGAGCCTCTAATCTCCTAAAAGGGGACCTTTGGAATTTTTTCCTGGGAAAAGCAGAAGAGATAATTAATGCAACTTGTTGCAGTTTATTTTGTAAAGTGTGAGATACAATTCAGTATTTTTTTAATCAAGAAAATGTGAAATTATTTTAAGATAGACAGTGTCGAAGTGAGCTGTAATTTTTTTAACGAATCTAGCGGTAAACGAGGTTCTCCGTTGCTTCGAAAAATATTAAAAAAATATAAAGAATTAACCTAGTGATATAATTTTATTCGTGGTTACGAAAGGATGTCTACAGAACGTGCATGTCAATTTTGAGAAGAATCAATCGCCTAATTTCAATGTTAATAAATAATTTATCAAGAGCGTTCTGAGGATTGCAAAGATAGGTAACATGGAACAAATGTAGGTACACTTTATTGTTTATTGACTGAAGATTTCATTAATAATTGCTGCCTGGTAGAGCCTCCGAGAGCCAAGTAACCCGAGAAAATGTAGAAGCTGTTAGGATCGAGGCGACGAACCGTAAATTCGCACCTAATTCCGCTCACGCGTTTTACTCGATAAGTGCAGCTCAAACAGGCGGGTGTGTTTTATTCGCGAATTCGAGCCCGACGAAAAAGTTCGCACGGTTCGATCGTCGGCACTTAAAAAGCCCGTGGCCTAGCTAGAACAATATTTTCTCTGTCGAGCTGTGTTCTAAGAGAGGCGTGTGAATGTGTGTGTGTGTGTGTCGTCCTTGCGCCGGTCGCGGCACTTGGGCCAATTAAGTCTCTCCGCTCGCTAATCAATTGTGTGCGAGTGTCATCGTTTACCGACGCTCATAAAAAGGAACAACTGCGCGGAGGAAAACAGGCGGCGGCTGCATATTGTCTCGACCTCTTCCTAGCACACGCGATGTATTATTCAGGCGAAAGCGCCCGGTCTCGAGCTTATGCTCGTTCGAATGGAAAAATTTCGATCGTAAAGCGGGAGATCTCAATTTGGGACCGCTGCCACGGAGGAGCTCTTTAATAAAGACGTTTCTGGGCTTCTTATAATCTTAACGACCAGACTCATTGCGAATTAATTGTTGGGCGAATAATTATTCTGCAATTACGTCACATTTTTATTGAACATGACTTGTTCAATTTAGTTTTCATATTTCATACTTCGAGGCATAATCTTGTTTGTAATCTGCCATTCTTTGTACCATTTAAATGAAATTTATAATTGAATCGCGAAAGTAGAATCGTGATTAATAAAGAAGAAAATCATATGACGTACTTCGTTGTATTAAGTATTATTACTCATGACTCAGCGATAAACAATATAGCAGATTCGGTCAGTAAACACCGGTGTCTGCCAGCATACAATCCGCTACTACTCATTTATATCAATTTCTATCCGAACTACGCTGTCTTTCACTGAAAAGCTTACTTAATGTTACACAGTGTCGCAGCAACTATTCAATATCCTTCAAGAATGAATGATTTATAGACAAAATTCACTAGACAAAAATTAATAGATACAAGACAAAACACAGAAAACGTTAGACGAATATAAAAATATTATTACACTAGCCCTGATTTCTCAAAATTATTGAAACACGAATATAATGCATTCTCTCCTAAATATATTTATTCAATCATTTCTCACGGAAGCATTTTTACAATTTCGCTAATTGTAAAATAAAAAATCTGGAACGGTCATTTTGGCCGGCGGTGGTCGATTTAGTGTTAATATCGTAAAATATTTAATTTCACGTAAAATAGACGCCTAGGAGTTCCAGCAAGACGTAACGATGCAAAACAGTTGCAAAGCATAAATATCCTCAATGACCAACTATGTTTCAGTCACCGGAAGTCGTAAAAGTGCGCCTCGTGGCGAACACGCAAAAATGAGCGACTACATCGGTTTCGAAGATGGCTCGACTTAATCATCGTGCCTCCCGAAACTTCGCACGTACCGCTGATTTAATTAGAGCGGCGTTCCTTACAAGCTTTCAGCCTTGTAAACTTATCTTGTAATTAGCCGCGCTAAATCCGTCATCGAGCGGCCGGACAGCCGTGGTAATCGAGCGTAATCCGCGCAACAAATGTCCCGGCGACACTGTTGCGACCGCAGTCTGTCTGTCGAAAAATCTTGGCACATTCCACCTGAACGATAGAACGCTGCTCATTCATTCCCGTCCTGGTACACCTGCGGTGGACATTTATGGTTGCGGCATTAATATTACTCGCCGCTGCGGCGCGGCAATTAACTGCCGCCGACGATCGTAATTACATGATCGCTCAATCCCCAGCGAAACATCGACGACGATCCTTCATAACTTCGCGGGGAAAAATGATACAGAGATCCATCTAGGCTCGTTTTGAAGAGCAGAATTTCTACTTTCAGTCCACAAAATTCCATCTTTTTAAACGATTTTTTTGTGCACTAGAAAATTGAATATTGAGGGAGATTGAACGATCGCTCCATCTCGAGCGAAAAATTGGGATGTTCAATCGGTTGTAACTTTGCGAAGAAAAATAGTACATGGATCTATGTGGGCTCGTTTTAAAGTGCAGACCTTCTTCTTTAACACCCCCGAGTTATTTTTTCCAAAGACTTTTTTGCCGAGCTAAAATATTTAATGCTGCACTTATGCATCGACAGCTAAAATTAAGTACCACTCGAGTGAAAAATCGACTATGTTTAACCTCGTGCAACTTCGCAAAGAAAAATTGTTGAGAGCTCTACATAGGCTGATTCTAAAGAGCAAAGCTTCTACTTTAATCGCCTGGAACCTGATAGACTCGCCGTGTTTGTGAAAGAAGCGGCAACAGAAAATCGAGTCCGCTGAGAATGCATTAAAGAACCGATAAATCTCAGATGGAAAATTGTTTATATCAAAGCCATTGTAACTTTATGATAAACAATCGCACAACGATGCACCTAGGCTCGTTTTAAAGAGTGAGTCCTCTACGTGTACTTCCTGTATTCTTGTTTAAGGATATTATATTATTATATTATTTGAGAATTTTTGTTACGAACCATGTGTGCTAAAACATTTTGAAGCCGACCGGGCTTTCCAACCTGTGTATTTAATATGTAACCTGTTTGTACCTGTTTGCTCCGGCTCCAAAATGACTGTATCGCCTGCTGACACGAGGAAAATGATCCATAACTGCGACCAAATCCCTGCGGGATCAACGACGACAAAGAAGCGGAGCTTCCTTGATCAGAAGACCGTAAGCTACTCCTCTCATTCACGTTTTCCATGGAAACCAGATCGTTATCAGGACACACTCTCATATTCCAGTAATATTAGTTGGCACTAGATGTGGCAAGAACGTTCCGTTAAAACACTCTGACCCGTTTACGTTAACTTTTGTTTCGGATCAAGACCGAGGTCGCGGATCCTGCGTTAACGTACAGTGTCCTTCCTTGAATTTTGCATTTTTCCTTGGCAAACCGTGCCAAAAAGCACGAATAAAAGTAAGAAATCAATTTTAAGGCAACCTTGCACTTGAAGAAAATTGAACTTCAAAATTTCCACTACTTAAACGTAGTCTTTATTGCAAATTGTACATAGCGTGGCCAACAAAATTGTTGCACTCTCTAAATGTGCAATTGTGTCACTCGTTTTTAACATTTAAGTGTATTGTGATTGTGGAAGCTGTATTGAGGATGTTTACAACGATTTTTTAGTCATTTTACAGTACTGGAATAGTGAAAAAACGTTGCTAATCTTGAAATAGTAATTTTGTAAATTTGTTTAGAAAATATTTTAGAAAGTGATTCAGTCATAGAAAAATTATGAAAAATGTTACTGTGCTTCGACAAAAAACAAATATACTGCATTATACAGTGTTGCCTTTTCTCCTGAATATTTCATGGTGAAGTTCTTATTGCCTCTCTCTCGTTCCAGCGAATATGCATCACGAATTCTCGGTACTAATATTTGCCCGGTAAACCTTTTCTTTAACGCTGCTAAACACTGCCTCCGATGACCTCAATTAGTTAGCACACACTGCATGAAACGATTAGAAAAACATCGGCAATTAGCTGCTACTGTGTGCTGAAATAAGTACCAGCTGGGATTTTTGTTACCAACTCACGGTCGAATTTAGCTATTACTTACAACGATCCAAATCAATGAAACCATTTCGATCGCTAACTTCAATTAAAATCCTGATAAATTCCTTTCTCTTCAATTTAATTTAATTTGATTTTTCGTGTGCAGAAAATATTTAAATTTAGGAAATGTGCGATTTCAGCAGACTTCATACACCTGAAATAATTATGAAAAATCGACGGAATGACATAATTGCAAGAGTCACTTAAATCATTTATAATTATATTCATTTCAACAACTTTCCCTTACTTTTCTCACTTTTATTCGTGGCATATGCTAAGATGTTAAATTGTAGACAAGAATTTAGGACACCCTGTAGATAATGTAGTCTTGTAACCGGTGGCACAATTCAAAAGGTAGGTGTCACCTTGCTACGAAAATAATTGGTAAAAAGAGCATTTAATCCAACTCATTTAAATAATGTAAGAATTTTTGTACCGATCCAGAAAGACTAATAAAGTTCTCGAAATTATATTTTCCCAAAAATAAAAACTAAACAATTTGAGCGTGTAAACATTGAACAGCTCGAAACTTTTACTGGCAAGCGTGCTAACGCTTGCAGCAAGTAGAAAAGGTGAGCAGTGATCAGACGCGTTCAACAGGCGGCGCTAAAATCCAATTATCAGCAAAACGAAACCATCCGCGAAAAAATTTCACGTTGATATATTTCTCTACGGAGAATCGTTCAGTGTGCGCCACCGGTTACAATAGAATCCGCGACACGGAGAAACCCCGCTCGCTTTCGTTTCGTGTAATCGATTCTGCGAGACCTTCGGGCACACGCATCTCGAGGGAGAAACGTTCGTTCGCTGTGTTTCGGTTCCAAACGGTTTCGAACCGCGATGAATGAAGTCCCCGGCGTTTACAGAGTCGAAACATGTTTCTAATTTCACAGCAATGAGACCCGCAACCGTCTGAACACAGCCAGAGCCCCGTGATTTACCACTCTCGTCTTGGCATCCGGGATACAATGCTCCGTTTCTCCTTTGAACACATGTTTGCAAAACGTTTCGCACGTGGCGCAAATTACACAACATCCGCGATTTATTGCTCTTTACGCGCCGCTGCCTCGGTTGTCTCTTTATCGTGAACGCTCGCTCTAATCGCGAATGGATCGCATAAACGGCCACCCGCGGCGCTGCTACAATGGGCTCGAGGTGCACGCAAAATTTTGCACCAGCGGGCCAAGCTTCCGAAATTTTGGGCTAGCTTCTCTGAAGACGGGAAATGCTTGGAAGTGATTTTTAGAGGGTTAACTGTAATTTAAAATTACTTTAAAAGACTTTAGGATTTTAGAAGCGTGCAAAATTTTGCACGATAAGTTTTAGGCTTTGGAAATGCTTTGGAAATGTTGTGGAAGCGATTAGGGGTGCTTGGAAATATTTTTTAGAGTGTGGAATTTGAGTTAAAATTGCCATCCGCACAATTTCAGAAGCAAAATTTTGCACGAGAGTGTCTAGGCTTTAGAAATATTGTACAAGCGTTTTTGAGGATCGGAGATGTTTAAAAAGATTTTTTAGAAGGTGGCGTTTAGGTTAAAATTGAGTGGCACTGCTTCGTTTTCGAATGTTTGTTGTCTTCGAACGATTTGAGTGTCCATTGCACTGGGGCGTTTATGATCGGCTACTTTTATGAAAATTGTTTATTGATTCTGTGAGCCATCAAATGCAGATAAAGTACAATTTTCTGAAGTGTTCATTGAATGTTTTTTGGGGACTTAAACACCGTGTCCTAGATCTTCAAAAGACATTTTATTAAATGATATGCACCACTCAATATTATTATTTATTAAATTTTATATTTTTAGACCCTCGAGCTGTCACTGAATCCTTGAAGAACATTTTAAGAGTACAATTTCACCACTTGGTATTACTCTTCACTAAATTTACTATAAAAACTAATTAAAACAGCTGACAGATTCTCAAAAGTGCAGCAGTTAAGTCTACTCAAAGAAAATATTCACATCTCAGTACCAACATCTCCAAACTGAAATGTTGATCTCAAATCACTCAAAAAACACTTTCAAAATATAATACACCTCTCGTCACTTCGTATTACCCCTTTACAAGAAAATGTCACTTTTCAATATTTCTCGATATCAACAGAAAAGAGTTGGCACTAAAAACATGAATTGATTCAACAGAATAAAATCGTCAGGAAAGTATCAATGCTCGTTCACTTTTCACTATTAACATTTGCAAAAATAAATCTCGCGCTGAATGTTGACGTACATTTCGAATTAGTCCAACTTTGAGAAACACAAGTCTTCTCTTCACAGTCCGCGCGCGAAGACTGCGGTTTATCTACGAAGATTCGGGTGTATCGGTGAACCAATTAAAAACAAACCTAAGCGATAACCACCGTTCACGTTTCTCCGTTTATCTGAATTACACCGATCCCGGCGAACCGATGTTATCGAGGAACGCGAGCACAACAAATAGATCGCAACAGGTTTCTACGCATGAGGACGAATCACGATCGTAATGAAACTATTAACCCTTAGCACTCGAATGGCGACTGTAAGGCGTCACTGAAAATTGCTGTATCATTATTCAAAATATTTTTTATTAAATTTCCTTGTATTTAATAAATTACTAAACATTTCAGTATTTTAAGAGTAATATAGCAAAGAGCAATAATTTTTATTTCTTTTTAAAAGGGAAAGAAGGGAAATATTCTAGGTTGGAAAAAAAAATTCATTTTAGAGTTAAAATAGCTTCGAGTGCAAAGGGTTAACGCAATCAACCGAAAATGTAATGCACTATTTTTCTCAAACCACGGCCAATTTTCTGATTTCTTTCCTTTCAAACGTATTTTATAATTTTATAATTGACACTTTGAGGGACTCGCATTTTATTCATAGAGGCTGCATTTCGGAACAGATTCTTTTCGTTCAGAATATATTTTATAAAGAATGTATCTCGGAATGAATTTTATAAACGATTGAGGCCACTCGAAATTTTTCTTTTCGTTCGTGTTTCATGGTGGCTGCAATTTGGGACAAATTTTGTAATTAATGCATTGAGACCACAATTTTTCGTTTCTCGGGAAGATATTAATTCCGCGGGAAAAATAAAATTCGAGTTCGAATTTCGCATTTCCCATCAAAAGTTTGCAGTCTAATAATAAACGTCCATGAACGGAGTGCATTTCCCTCGGCGTCACGGTTGTTATTATCAAAGGAAAGCGTTCGAGGAAACAAACAAACGAAATAAAGTGAAAGATACACAGAGGGGAGAGTTCACGAAGATCTTCCGACGCGCAAATTGTTCCGCGAGTTTCGCGATCATTGAAACTAATTGCACGAACTATAATCGTGCGAATGTTAGGAGTGAGATACGGAAACATTACGCTAGATCATTAATAAAATAAAAATATAAATTCCAAACGGAAGAATTACACGAGAGAAACGGAGAGACAAGAATAAAATTATCTAGATAATTTCTGTGAATAACAAATCATGGCTTCCTGTTATCGCGATAAACTCCTGATAGCCAAAACTGTGACAAAACACGGTGAAACAAAAATAATTTACCCTAACAGCGCACTAGCATTTGTCGTTTATCCTCGTTGCACGAAATCAAGGAACAAAATCACTAATATATTTCTATTGCACTGTCATTCAGAAACATGATCTCTGTACGAAAAACGAAACGAACGTTCCCCTTCAAACACAGATTCTTAACATCCTCGCATGAGATTACATGAATCGAAAGAACGAGCATGCTCTGATAAAAGCTTTATCAGCCGATTTCGTCGCCCCGGGCGGTGCGTGATCATCACTATAGCTCGTTTTCAGGAAGAAAAAGAGACCCGAGGTTCCCCGATATGAGTTATGGGGTCATCAAATTATAGGGCTGATCGCGAATTTTTTGCAGAATTTCTAAAAGAAGTTGCACTCTAATAAAATAATTTTCAGCAGACCATTTGGTACACACTAATTGAACCGTGGTATAAAATACTTGCTAAAGAAAATAATTATTTACTCGACTTTCGAAAATTTCTTGCAATATTTACAGTACCAGAAATGTGCTATACTTCATGAAAATAATTTTCTGACCTTCAGAACTTTTTCAAAAAATTTCTCACAACTTTACGAAGAAAACAATTGTTTCCGTGGCCTTCATAATTTCGTTTCTAAATTGGTGGTGTCGTAAAAAATTTCGAAACTTTTCGAAACAGGACGAGCTATTGTTCGGAATGACGGTGGTACCTCAAGGCCTCCTGTCCGTTCTCGAAAACAATGGCTATACCGCCGAGAAAAGTGACGCACGATCGGAGATTGCTAACACGATTATTGTTAAGAAAATTTCCGCGTACCTCGGCTTGAGACGTTCGTGACATGATATATGAGAGTGTGACACGGCTGATCACGATGCGAAACACATCATTCGCCGCGTCCGATCGGCAACTGGTGGCAACGTAATTGGAAAAATCGGTTTGCGATCGTCGATCATCACTCGGACAGATAATGGCTCGATAAGACATGGCTCGATACGATAACGCGAAAGAATAGCGAACGTGACTCTAATCGTCACGGTAATTCATAGAGAGTTACAGGTGGCATTAGTATGATACACGGTAGAATAGTTCGTTTGATTTATTTTGCCCTATATTTATCTTTAGAAGCCGGACGCACAAAAGCTGTAACAGATAAGGGTTACAAGACCTTACGTAATTAATACTGTGCTGTGTTAATAATTAATCCTTGTAATCACTGTGAATCAAGTTTTAATGACGTTATTTGATTTCTTGGACTTTACTATCTTTACATAATTAATACTCTGCTTGTAAAGACTGTGAGTCAAGATTTATTAGCGATATTTGATTTACTGGAGTTTATTATGGTTACATAATTAATAGTCTGGTTACAATCGCTGTAAATAAAATTTTCATAATTTAATTTAAAGTCTCTAAATGAATAGCCAAATTTGTAAGTCGAAGTACAGTCATTTCTCGATATACGTCGCAAATACTTGGCCGATAAAAGTCGCAGTACTATCCCCACTACCGTGGGGTATAACAAGTACGACGTTCACGTGGATGAAAGAATAATAGTATCTCCTGGACGACATATGTCGCTGGCAAGACCCGTGTTGTTGACATATATCGAGAAAACACTAATGATTAGTAGATTATGTTTGGAGAAAAGTGGGGTGCTTTTGACATCTGACTCATTGATTTTAATTAGCTTTAAATAATTTCAGGGTGGTCAACGCATCCGGAATATTAAAAAAAATAATTAATTCGACACACTTTGTTTCAGAAAGATAAAATAGATTACTTGTTAAGGGTAGTAGCCATGTTTAAAGACTGTAAGAGGAAGCCAAAAGGAAGCTAATCGTTGGTCTTATGTAGAATAAATTAGTCGAGAAGTAAAATAAATTACTCTGGCACCTAATAACGCTCACAATCGCCTAAAAGCATTTTTGGCATGGTACTGCTATGCGATGACGGACCCTCTGCCATTAACGATTATTGTTAACGATTCACGATCAGCTTGTTAATAGAATCGTCATGCAAACAGTACGCTACAGTCCTAGCAAAGTGGAAAGCCTCGCCCCTCATTTCGTCCAATTTAATTTTCCATAACTGAACGAGCAAATATCGAGGTACTCCTGCACAGAGGGAGCCTGTGACAATACACCACAATTCTGAAAAATTAGAAATCCTTACTCCTCCCATTATTGAATCTAAAATCTTCCTCTTTCACAACTAACTGATCAAGTATCGAGGTCCCCCTGTACTTAAAGAGTCTAAAACAATGCTCTTATATTTTAATTCGCCTTATTCACAATTATGAATGATCAAATATCGAGGTTATCCTGTACTTAAGAAATTAACATAGTGCTCTACACCGTACAGCAGAGTCCTAATGGACTAAAAATTCTTGTACATCTTATACAGTGTTTACTTTGTATATGTCCCAAATGCCTAGCTGAAAAAGTCCCAAAACTATCCCCACTGCCACGGGGTATACCCTATAATGGGTCATGAAGCTTTTTTACGTTCCACGTGAATCAAAGAATAGTATCTCCTGGCCGATATATGTCCCTGACTAGACTCGTGTTTTGGACAAATATCAAGTAAAGACCGTACATGTTAAATTCCCACTTCCTCAACTATAAGCGACCCAGTATGGAGATCCTCATGTGCTTAAAGAGCCTAACACAGTCCACTATAGTCCCAACAAGCCAAATATCCTTGCTCCTCTCACTCTCTATTTTAATCTCCCCACGTTACAATTATGCGAGCACATGTCAAGGTTCGCTTACACTTATCGAACGAGACTAAAATGCGGTATCGTGGGGGGAAGGGGTCGCTCTCGAGAAAAAGTAAGATTACGAGGTGTGATCCATGGATCTCCCCGGTACGCGTGCGATGCCAGGCATCGTGTTTCCTGGCGAATGAAATCGGCGAGCGACAATCGACCGTGAAAATTCTTCTCTTTTGGCACGGGACGATGGCTGTTGCCCGCGATGGAGGATGTTACCTCCTGTGACGATCGTTCTGGCACACCGAACGATTCTTGCCGGCTCCCTAACCGGATTGGCGACGGATAAATCAGCGTCGCACCCCGGTGTTAGCCGGTTAGGCGCGCGTTGGCACGCACCGTCGAAGGTAAACGAAAATAGTGCACGCGGGCTGCACCAGAAACTGCACACGATCGATGCGACAAGACGCGCGACGCAACGCCGCGGATATCTGGCCGCGATCCTTCGATCAGGAATCGTGTAATACGACGCGTCGCCGTAAATCGACGAACCTTGGCCCGCGATCCACGGAGAACCGCGATCGTAAAGTATCGAGAGAGATCCGAAGATCGAGGGACGTTCTGAAGATCAAAAGAGATTTGGAAGATTGAGGAAGATTTGGAAGATTGAGGGAGATTCTACAGATCGAGGGAAACTTTGAATAATCGAGGGAAATTTTAAAGATCGAGGGAGATTTTAAAGATCGAGAGAGATTCTAAAAATCTAGGGAGATTCTGGAAATCGAGGAAGATTCTAAAGATTGAGGGAAATTTTGAAGATCGAAG
>CM052127.1:11417135-11478731 GCA_028454245.1 Halictus quadricinctus
GACTGGGAAACCAACTGCGTCTAATTGGAGACTTTCATGCAAAAATAATCTGCATTAAACAGGATCTAAATAAGAATTGATTTTCTTCTTGATCAGTTTAATGAATTTAACCCCTTGCACGCAGAATCTAATAAATATGTACGATATTAATTTCCTTCAAAGCGAAATCAAATTCGATTTTGTTGCTATTGGTGTACAATAGATATACATTTTCTTCTTCTTCTGGGAAATTATGGACTACAAAGAAGTTCTAATCAGTACAACACTAAAATAAATCGTAGTATAAGAAATTATGTTATGGTGTCTTTTCAATTTTTCTAGTTTTTAATGTTTTTAGTGTTTTATATTTCACCTACACGACCTACGATTGAATAAACCCAGGACTTAGATTTGTATACTTTGCTGTTCCAAAAGAATTTTTGAGTGTTAGGGACGAACACTTTTCATCACACAACATTATCGATGCTGGAAAATCGATACCCAAATGTTCTAAAATCATCAATAACGTTATAGTCTTGTTGAAATTGTTCGAATGTAAGCTGATTCAAAATGATTCAAGAAAGTAGTTCGTTATTTGTCAACAAAAATATGTAGAAAATTGTAGAAAATATGTAGAAAGTCTACTCTAACTCGAACAAATGGCATATTTTTATAATATGCAACGACAGTGTTAAATTGTCTAAACTAATCACACTCGAAAACTGAAATAGACTGCGGATCTTCATGCAGAACGAAAATCTTCTACCTGAATTACAACAAACAAGTGTCAAATAGTAGCAAGTGTCAAATAGCATCCCCTTTCTAGATGATTCAACCCTTACGTCAATAAATTAAAAATTTCCCACGATACTCAGTAATATCGTATTTTACAGTTTCAACGCACGTGTTCATGCCTCAAATATAAATCAATATATGATCACCCCAAGCACATAAAAACCTACAATAATCTTATCTGTCAATGAAAACCTTCAAGAAGTTTAAAAAAGAAAATAGCAAGTGGTTGAAACAAATTAAAAACAACAAAACGGTACTCTTAAATCCCCCTAAAATGTTCACTATCTCATGTCGTTGATGCAACAAATCCGCAGTCTACAACCCAAAACAAGGCGTAATAAACAATGCCCGAACGATGCCCAGTGTTAGACAAACTTTCCACGCTCAAACCTGCAGCGAACCGCGTCAACAAAGTCCGCCTCGACACTCGGTGACAACAACAGTCATTCCCTGCACCAAGTCCCATCCCCACAAGCACCCCCAGACACTTCAAGAACGCATCATCCTCGAAATTCCTCGAGTTGCCAGCAACTCTCTAGACGTTCGCACGAGGTCCACAGAAACCACACTTCACCGTGCACTTAGCGAACTGACACGGTCACTTAGCGGGCCGACAACGATCGTCCCGAAGGTGTGGTTCACCGATCATCGGGGGTCGTTTAGATCCGCGCACCTGCGGCGTTCAAATGAACCGCGACGGGAGTCGGACGCGCACTAAATCGGTCTCCGGTGGGCCGCGATTTATTAGACTCTGATCCGCGAGACAAAAGAGTCAGCAAAGTGGAACGACGCGCGGCGACCGCCTGCAGAACGACGCGGAAAATTCGTTTCATACGTGCGCCCTCCGAGTCGAGTCAGTAAACGTAAACAAACGCGGGCAGTTGTCGCTCGAGTGCGACAGAGTCGAAGTCGCGGTAGTGCACGTTTAAGTGTCCGCCACTTCCCCCCCAAATTCCAAGAAACGGAACCTCGGACTGAGCTTTGAGGCCGATTTGAAACTGGATAAGCACCAGGTAAGGTACAATAATCCACGGTTAAATTTCACTAAAATTCACTCGGTTAACCCCCATTTGCATCGTAAGGAAATATGAAAAGAAGGCCTTTATCACCAAACTTTTTTTTATATTTAAGTACAAAAATCATATTTCATATTTCAGCATTATAAGAAAAAATAAATTGACCGTATATATACGCTAATGATGCAAATGGGTTAAATGTCGGTTGAACAGAATGCAAAAAAAAAACACAACCCTACGAATTTCATTGCTGGAACCTAGTGAAACATCACCGTGAACTATTCTATCGGACTCACACGCGTCTCATGTCCTCCAGTTGAAGTCGCAAAGCCGTCACTTAAGTGTCCGTATTCGGTCCCAACTGCGGACGCTTAATTGTGCAGTACTGTACTTCGGTGCAGCGTTCACTTCAAATGATTTTCACGTCGCTAATTCTGAAGTGTCCGTATTTTTAAAAATTGGTCCAGAAAGGGGACACTTGGGACTATATAAAATTTTTCAATACTTCCCTGGTATTATAAAATTTTTTTGAAACCGTGCAACAAATTTGTTTTCTATTCAGGTAGTGAGGCAAAGGGCGTTACACTGGCTCGTCTCGTTTTTTTTTTTTTCGTCAACGACGACGACGGCGGGCGGGCGGCTACAGGTCAAAGTGGAGCGAACGAAACCGCGTCGCGAGGAAAGTAAGTAGGTCTCGAGGGACAGAACGCTGACAGAGAGATCTGTTGATCGAGCCAACATCCTCCGCGTACTGCCGCCGGGAACAATTGGCCACGGTGACGATACCTGACGCATGTGGGCGACCCGTCCACGTGGACTGATCGTCCTACCACTGGCCAGGTGGTGGAGAAAACAACGAATGGGGACGCGCCGTTTCCCCCCTGCCCCCACAAAGGGGCGGAATCTTCAGAACCAGTGGAAATAAAAAGAATCTTCGACTGCTAACCCCTATCGCCGAATATAAGTTTGCCAATCGCTGTCACCGAATCTAGATCAGCTGGTAACGTTGTCGGGACATGTGAATTTTTACCTGTTTGCATCGTCGGTGGATTTACATACAGTCGTTGTCTAGTTGCTATCGCTAGAAGGTATGTACAGTTTGATTTACAGTGACTCCCACTAATATTCGAACGCTTTTAAAAATCGTATAACTTTGTTAATATTGGACCAAACGACTTGGATTTTTTTTTTAAGAAAATAGCACATTTGGTTTGCTGCATGAAGTGAAAAAATTTTTTACATAAATTGCAATTGGTCGAAATTGCAGAGAAAATACTTAAAAGTTGTATTTTGCAACTTTTTTATGTGGACTTACATTGAAAATTTAGAAAGTACGATTTGTAGAGCTATATGAATTATACATATTCTGAGAATTTCATCGAAATCTGTCAACGTTGCATTGAGCTACAGATGTTCCAAAATGATCACATAAGGGCGAAATTCTCTGACAGGACAAAATTATGCGACTTTCGCCCTTAAGTTTTCATCGTTAAACGTTTGTAGCTCATTGCAACGTTGACCGATTTAGATGAAATATTCAGAGTATGTATAATTGATACAGATGTACAAAACGTACTTTTTCAATTTTTAATATAAGCCCGTATAAAAATGTTGCAAAATACAACTTTTAGTACTTTCTCTGTAATTTCGACCAATTGCAATTTTAATCAAACATTTTTCTCACGTTATGTAGCGATCCAATTGTTCTGAGTTCTCAAAAAAATTCAAGTAGTATAGTCCAATATTGACGAAGTTATGCGATTGTTAAGAGCGTCCGAATATTAGTGGAAGTCACTGTACGTAATCGAAGGTTGAAATAAGTAGTTGTATTTTGTTTCTAGGAATTGTGTGTTTTTTAAAATAGTGCTTTTACTACCGAAAGAAATAATTCATCTTGAAAATTGGCAAAATGGCGAATGCTTAAAGTGCGTATTTCGAAATTTCATGCTTTTTCGGTAATCTTTTAATTAAAAAAGATAAATATTTTTACCCGTTTATATACAAATTTTTTATTGTACAATTATCGATTATTATTTTATATATTGTTATTATTATTTTATAAACTGTAAAGATGCATTCATGGGTAAGAATTATATGAATTCCCTTACTCTTCTTGAAATAGCAATTATTCATGAATAAATACATCCTGTAATTTCTCTAAGGCAACACATACTTTTTTTAAGATTGGACCAACGACTTGAATTTTTTGAGAAACTAGAATAGTTGCACCTGGTCGGAATAACGAAGAAACTAACGAGGGTTGTTTTTTACAACTTTTAGTAATTTCTTTTATTTATCTGATTTTGTAGAGTAAAGTTATTTGATTTTGTAGACTAAAAGTTTTTTTCGCAATGCGCACGATTCATGTTGTTATATAACATGAGTGTGAATAAACAACACGATTATCTCTATTCGTTAATATTTTATAGTTCCCCTTACCTAACTATGCCGTCCGAATACGAAACGAACTTTATCTTGTTAATTATTGCATTTAAAACACATAACAAATTTTATGCAGAATTTGACAGGTAGGTGATTCCATTTAAAGAAATCAAGGTGACCTTGACCACTCCGAAACGCCTTCACCCATATAAAAAATGTTCGCATCACAATATTTCTCCCACTATGCTATGCAAGTTTGGTGTATACAATTTATTCATATTATTACAAATAACGGAAACATTCAAGGTGCTCAAAGTTATTGGCCCACCCTGTATAATCCGGTTATACAGGAGTCTATTGTAATAATTAGGATTTTATGAATTTATGACAAAAATGACTAGTAAAAATTCCAAATTGTGACATTAGAAAAATTTAAAAACGTTGTAACATTTCCTTCAACTCGATTAACACATTAATTACCGGCGATTATTTCCTAATTTTTGAAAGTTCCTAATTTTTTGAAGCTCCTGCAACAGCAATAGCAATTTCAATCACGAACCTATCACTCACCTGCAGCAACGTAATCTAATAGTTTTTTCTTAGGGTTATTATATAAAATATGATTTTTAAGCTTGCTTCTGGTACAGCACAATTATTGGAAATTCTATTATTAGGCTTCCGGTAGATAAAGCGTTGATGCGGACAATTTTTATTTTCGCATAAAGATTCGCGGTCCAGTGTGTAATAATAATTTTAACGTTTCCGACGAGAGTCTAAGTCCTCTCCGATTCTGGTTGTACCTCGCGTCGTTTTCGCTCGTAGAAAATGGCGGAATCTAATATTGTCGGACCGCCGCCTCGAAAAACGAACAACGGGGGGATGCTTCTCCCCGTGTACTTCTATTTACCCGATATCCTTTCCGGTTTCCAATATTGTTAGGGGGTAAATAGGGCGAGATTACAGAACCGCCCACGCGTTCTATCGAGCCTGTCTTGAACAATTGCTCGCGCGTTGCCATTGTCGCCTTCTCCGCAAGAAGAGGAACTCTCTACGTAACCGCGCGTGTGTTCCGCGTTAAACTCCACGCGATCGGTTAAGCTTATGTTAGCCACGACCGGAACGACGGCAACTGAAACAATTAATCGCCTCCCGGTATCGTCGTTAGGCTAATAGCGGAAAAGCGGCCGCTTTTTGCCTGATTTCACGGTTTATCGATCGCTGGAACCGCAGATAACGACGAGTAGATACTTCAGAACGAGGCTCTACTGGTATCGGCTATCTGCGAAACAGCTTTCGGTCGATCGATAACGGGATTTTCAATACTACTCCTTTTTGTCAGATACAAATAACTCCAGCTTATCGAATGGTTTATTCACACACAATGATATAACTAATCCCCCTTTTTTTATAGACATAACGCCATTTATCACAAGTCCGAGTGAGCTTAAACCAAGTTGAAAATTAAATAGCGTTCAACTTAACACGTAATCCATATGTGGGTGACGGAATTATTTGTGCAAGCTTTCAAAATGAATTTTTACGTTGATATATTCATTGTACCAAACTTGATTAGAATCTGTAATATGCAAGAAAGTTGGAGGACTACTCAATATCATAAATTTAATTTTTTTTTCAATTTTTATTTCATTAAATAACTTACTTTGATTTTATGGAATTTTGAGAGTTTCTAGTTTGGCGATCAAAGTGTTAATCTTTCAAATAGGGTAAAATTAGCGAAGAAACATCGATAACAGTAAGGTAAAAATGTCCTACACGATTTTATTTTGGAACGGTAAAATTCAATGCCGGGTCAAAAGGGACCCGGTCATCGCAGGAAGCGGCCCCTTGGAACATCAGGTATTAAAGGTGAACGCGTTTATGGAAAAATATGTGCGATCCGGGTAGAGGGAGTTTTAATACGGCATGTATTGATATTATATTGTAAATAAGTTTGTGTTGACTGGATTGGGGATTTAATTAGATCTAGCCGACGCAACCTCGAGTCGACATCGGAACGGTAAACGCGGCGGAATTGAATGAAAGTAACGAAATTACGTGGTCGTGCTGAATTCCCGACGCGAAACTCGGCCACGTTCACGACAAATCGTATCGTCCCGTTCGGTCGTGGTCTCCAATACATAAATATAAATAAGTAGGGCAGAGCCCGCCTTTTCCAGATAACAACAGATGAATCGGGCTTGGTACGTACTACGGGCTCCGGTGCCAAGTCACGATTTCCTGAATCGACCGATCGCGGAATTAGAATACCACGTTTTCCGACCCCCCGAAACGTTATCGCAACACGTGTTCATTTACCGAGGGATCAGAATACCGTGAAATCCAAAAAACCAACAGACAAAATAATTTTTTAAACGGCCATTTTTCCGATTTTTATCACAGTTGGATAAAACAGTAGAACTTACAAAAACTGTAAGTTTACCTTTTCTGTATTTCTCATAGAAAAACAGTTCCCAATTCCTGAACGATTCATTTGCACACATTGACGCCATTTTCCTTAGTCACGAAATACTGTATCGACATCCATCTCAATTTTTCTGTTTTGAAATAAATATTGAAATGATAATGATTAAAGTCCTTTTTGACGCAACGTATCAACCGTTTTCCGATCGGCAAACTGTTCGAATTAATTCAAACTCGTAAACAATAACGTTAGACAGTGTTTATTGTACCCGCAATGACATTGTACGGGACAACGGTCGGTAATAGCGCGTGAAAATACTCTGAACGACCGTTGCGGACATCGCAATTTCATTGTTGTCAAATATGATTTACCCAATTCGAGTCCGAATCGAACGTCCACCACATTCTCGGGTCCGGCAGCCACGAATTCATGTTGACAAACGACGATTCGAGCGAGATGCATTTACCGCGAAAATTCGCTTACGCGCGTTCACTTTCGCGGTTACTCGAACTTCGCGAACGAAAGTTTCGCCCGTTACTGACCGAGACAATTGCCTCCGGTTGTGTTTACACGAGAAACCGACCAATTCGATCCGCCAATGTTCACGAACTCGAGACTTAATCGATCTATTACGGTAAATTATGCGTCAACTGTTCTCAATAGGCCGTGTGCTCCATACACGCACACACATACGCGCGCCATTTCGTTTTCAAAATTTACCCACGACCCAATTCGCAGTCCTTGATCTAATATCTTCGAGAATTGATTTACGAGAACACAAATTTCAAATTCGTTAAATTTGTTAGTATTTAAAAGATTTATAACATCGTCGTACGTGTCCGAAAAAGGGAGATGAGAACCACGGAATTAATTAGTTCAATAATCTTCGTATCTTCCTCGAAATTGAGCAATTCGAACTGTACAAATTGCTTGATAAATACGCAGGAATAAAACAACAATCGATACGATTAGTCACTCTTGTAGAAAAATTCAAACTTATTACCCAATATGACCTAAACTTATTCAGTCAAAGGTTTAGGGGTTAACGCATAGGATACGCGATTGGATAACGCAAAATACATTTGAATATCGTGACAACTACAGATAACGGAATGCAGTTGTAGCGCGCAACTGTGCATGTTAGCTGTCAAGGATTATCTGCGAACTAAACAATTGTTCCGATCTATCGATCGTACTCACCAATTAAATAAAAGATCGATGCCTTCGCGAGTCGGATGTCGTCATGTATGATAAAGCCGTTGTTCCTCTTCCTAAAACTGTACAACGAGAAATTGGTCATTTCAAACTGTCCATTCGAAAAATTAATTTAATCAATGTATGTAATAAAATTTCTATTCGATTAACCGAATGACTTTACGCTTCGTGTCTCTTTGAACGAGACCTCGAAAATAATGAACGTTATCCTGCTGCGGACTCGAAACAAAGGAAAGACAGTCAACTAGTTACCTACGCCGGAAATGAATCGAAGAAAAAACAGCATGCATTTGCAATCGTTAGAAAGTGTGACATGCTCGATAAAACTGAATAAACTATCGGATTTTTCTCGTTGATGCGCGACGTTCTATGAGGGAACGCGATGATTTCGTTCGGAACGATGTTATTTCTTTGTAACGATCTTCGATTATGTAGAATTCAAGGAAGGCTTTTCGTCGTGAGAATTCTAACCTCACCTGAGAGAGAGAGAGAGTTCGATTGCTTCGAGGATCCCCGAATCTCGTTACTCAACAACGCGAACAGCACGCACGCGAATTCGAAGCACCATTTCCTGTTCAACCGCGAATCGCATTGTGTTCGGTTGGCGGTTTAACAAATACAGGGCGGTCACACGATAAAACTCGCAACACAAAAATCTACCTCGCTTTCGTTTGCCTGATGTCTGAAGCGTCATCCACCAGCTGGCGCTGCGATAGTGAACAGCTGATTTCTCATGCACGTGCGCTATATGCCAGCATCTGAGACGCCGAGTATCATCGAGTATCAATCCGTGCACTGTACTCTGTACTGTGCTTCCCAGAGTTGGGCAATGTTTAATGCAATTGCAGTCTGTCCTTCCAAGAAAAAGATCCGAGGTTCATCAACGGTTCGTTTTTCTTCTGGTACAGAGAAGAGTTACAGAAATGCGACGAATATCTACTAGAAATGGCCTCAAATATACCTCCATTGAAAAAACAGACGACAACGATTAACGATTACAACTACAATATTTAATTATCAATTACGATTAACAAGTTTTTTAACTCACTTGTATAATCGCAGTTTCTTTTGTGTACGTATAGATGCAACACAGATTTTTAAAATGTATTTTTGCAATTTTTCATTTTCTTATTTGTTATGGTACTTTACTAAATTCAACAGGTTCGCGTTATCTGTTTGCAAATGCAATTTGTCCGTTTATTTTTTTATTAATAGCTTCAATACTATTCTGCACGGCGATCGGAAAAACTTGAAACTTAACAGGATCTCATGATCAGGTCAATGTGAAGTGTATTCATTATCTCTCGCATACTTCTTGTTCAATACCTCCACTATTCTTCTGTTTTCCTATTACTCAAAGACGTAATTTGAAAGGCTGTCAATAACCGTAGGTGGTAAATTAGGTTTTTTTGCCTTCATTATATGTACCATTTCCCTCTCTTTTTAAAAGCTCTATCGTCTTCTGTATTTCTATTAGCATCGGTACAAATTCAACAGGAAGATATGATTGAGAGATTTCTTGGATCTTTGAATCCTATAAATTACCGTTCTTTTTCATTTGTTTCTTATTTTGAAGGCTGTTGTTCCTCATGAAAAAATATAACTATGTAACTAATATTCTAAACTTAAATACGATGCTAGATGTACTCGATTTACTTGACTAAACTTAATAAGAAAAAAATAAATAAATTGCTACGAAAAAGAAATACAAAAGAAATGTTGAGCAATGCTCAAATATATTTTATTAAGGACAATAAATTTATACAGTATGTTTTAAGCGATACTGCTTGCATTGGAAGCAATCCTGGGCCATAAATCTGCACATTCCTTTGCAACAGGTCCTGTAATAGCTGATCCTTTCATTTCACCTTTATTATTTACTATAACCCCTGCATTGTCCTCAAAGTATATAAACACCCCGTCCTTCCTCCGAAATGGTTTCCGTTGCCTTATCACCACTGCAGGCATCACTGTAATAATAAAAATAATTAGTAACTATTACAATACAATTAAATTTCAATGTATCACAGGGCAAAACTGTGATACGTATAAATCTATGACTATCGTGCTAGCAAGCACAACTAATATATTTTATTCTTTCAATGAAAAATTACCCTTTTTTCTTAGTTCAGGCTTTCCTTTCTTCACAGTGGCGACAATCATATCACCCGATCCTGCAGCTGGAAGGCGATTTAATCTACCTTTAATTCCTTGAACTGCGATGACATATAAATTTTTTGCACCTGTAACAAAAATGAATGTTACATACTGATATACATGAATTAGATAAAATTTAGAGTTACGCATCATTCCTTTCGTGCTAGATGAATTCAATGAACTAAATTGAAAACAATTAACTATTAACTACTGGCTACTGAAAACATTATTCACTGCTTAAGTTTGTAAGCTTCCTTGCCAAAACACTTCCGTTAAATAGATTAACTAATAATTAAGATTTTTTCTCCTGTATTTAGCAAAGATTCTTCGTGTAAAACGTTTTGTAACTGTAATTGACAATCAGCCATGTGTTATTCTCAGCCATAACATGGCCAGTGTTTGAGGTTATATGCGACTTCTATCATTTTTTCGAAAATACTCACCAGTATTATCTGCGCAATTAATAACTGCTCCTACTGGCAGACCAAGTGATATCCTAAACTTCGCTCCAGCGGAACCACCACGTCCTTGAAGAAGAATAATTTCATGTTAATTGTTGATATTGATGGACACGTCTAACGCGGCATTTGTCCCGAACATAATCATCGATTTATCCCAATTCCATCAGAATTAACGAAAAATTGTTCTCGCCGTTACACGTTGTGGACATTGTTTTATTGTTTTCACAACATATTTTGAGCTGATCACTTAATTCACGGTGGATTTCCCTGGATTCTTTTCGATCACGAAAACCGACTTACCTCTCTTCGACATCTTGGCGAGTTTGAAAGAGAAAGAAACTGCTGTTTACAGCGCACTAGCCCTTGCGCAGACCACGTTCAGCCGCTTCCGGCGCGGAAACGGCAACAATATTCAAATAACTAAATCCGCCGTTGCATAACTGTATCACATACATTTACGCATTCAATGAAATCTAGATGAATAAACTAAAATTTAAATGATCAATAAGCAATTTCATTATAGAGATTACTAGAATTTTCTACATATACATCAAAGTCGAACACTCATCTACCAAAATGTTTAATTTGGATGAATTTTTAATGCCTACTGTTACAAAAAATTATTCATCAAAATCGTGATTGATTCAATTGATTGTTAAAACCAGTTGTCAATTGCCGACCATATACATTAATCGTTGATCGTCAATCATTGATCAAAAGTTTCAATTACGAATTGTTAGGATAAAATCGAAATTTAATTGAAATTCAAAGTCTTAAAAATGTTTAAATTTTAATAACAGAATTGGAGAAATATATTAGAATAGAATGAATAGTTTAACTATAATAGATCCGATTAACGATTATGAATATACCTACTTTATTAATTGTAATTGCGTATCGCGGTTAAATAAAAAATTTAATTGCAACTAGAATTGATAATCAAGCATTTCGATTGTAAACACCATTTACTATCTAAATGCTAATTTTATGTACTATTGTCTATTATTAGAAAAAGTTAAAGCAAAAGTTCCAGACACTACCAACACACTTTTGTCCTGTCATTTGACGAAGTTGGAGAGTAAAGAAAAAAAGTGAAATTTTCAATCGTTATTAAGATTTTAATTAATAACAAAATGCCTAGTGATCTATTAGAAGATACAATTGCTATGGAACTAGAAGGTAATTTTCAACTCCATTTCGTTAAATATTTTGTATCACATCTCTTACTTGTACGAAACTTAACCTTTCAATTGAGTAATCACCTTTTGTTTTCATTTATTAATTTCACTTAATTTTATGAGAGCTAAAGTATATTAATCAATTTTCTCCTATAGTCTATGAAACAATGAATTTTGCAAACTTTTTTGTTTAGCTAAGGAGGAATTGCCCGATACAATAGCTTTGTATCAACCATTTGTGGTCGAGCAGATACTGTTGCATGATTATGCGAACTGTTTGGCCGTACAAACTTTTCTTAAAATGTGTGGCATTGGAGTTGAAACAGAGTCGAGAAGCAATGCAGAGTACATGTCTCCCACTGGTCGTGTACCTTTTATTAAATGCGGGTCAATCATACACTCTGAATTCGATAGAATCGTGTCCTTCATAGAAAGTAAAGGCAAAAGCTTATCCAGCAATCTATCCTCAACTTGCAAGGCAGATATGAGAGCTTACATGTCTCTAGTTAATAATGTACTTCTAAACGCGGAATTGTACATTTGTTGGGTCGACGAAGAAACTTTAAACAATGTAACTAAACATAGACATGGAAGCATATATCCGTGGCCTTTGAATCACTTTTTGAACTGGCAAAAAAGGAGGGAAGTAATAAAGAAACTCAATGTACTTAGCTGGTATAATAAGAGCGTAGAAGAAGTATGCAATGAAGTTGAAAATTGTTGTAAAGCATTATCGGAGAGATTGGATAGTAATGAATACTTTTCTGGGGACAAGTAAGTACGAATTACGTGTTTAAATATTTCTCATCTAGTTAATCTAGTTTTCATCTAATATTTCATCTAATATTTATTTTGAACTACATTATTTATATACTTTTCAATTTAAAAGGCCCACAGAAGTAGATGCCCTGGTATTCGGTCATGTCTATACCCTAATTACCTTCCAACTTTGCCCTAGTGTACAAAATATTGCTACAACTATAAAGCAATTTCCCAAGCTTGTTAATCATACCAAAAGAATCCATAATATATATTACAAGGAAGCTTCGGCTGAAACTGCTGAAGATTTTGAAATTATCAGTACTCCTTCCAAAGATACTCTTTGGAATTGTTCAGAGTCCCTTGAATCATTGCCACCGCTGTCAGAAGACTCCTCTGAATTTTGATTTTTCTAAAGGCTTATTTTATTATATTATTTTGTTACGAAGTTTGTTATATTGCATGAAATATAATACATACATTTATATCTCTCGATTATTATTATTTAATTGGTTCGATTAGTCCACGAATGATCAATTTTATTATTTAATTATATCTCTAGGACACCCAACGAATTAGACGCCTTAGTCTTTGGACATATTTTTTCTATAATCACGACACCTCTACGTGATAACAAACTGGCGAATATTGTCCGGAAATATACGCTGCTCGTGGAGCACTGCAAACGCATTGAGACTAGGTATTACCCGGAAACAAAAGACTAGATAGAATTACACTCGAACTTCGAATACATCGAGCTCAGGTATACCGATTGCGTTGACATTAAGTTCCTATGCTTCGCACGTGATATTCGCAAAGATGAGAACGTGACGCCAACACTGTGCAGCATTCAATGATTCAGAGAAATATAGTTTTCTAAAACTGATACGATGTATGATATAGAAAAATAGAAGGTGTCCCAGTCAAATGGATCGCCTAAATGTATCCCAGTCAGCCAAACTTGCTTCGAGCACATTTTGGTGTCAAAAGCATGCTCGAAGCAGCATTTGGTCCCTATTTGCAAATAATTTACCACCAAAATTTGTCGACAAATTCCGAGCTTAATGTGGCAATAGATGGCTCGGTATTTGAGTACAAAGCTTGCATGCAAAATTCCATGCCAAATGGAGAGCAAATTGGGACCAAACCTTGGCCCCCTTATAGAAGGCAGGTCGATCGCACTAAGAGTAAATATCGGGCAAAATTGGAGGAAATCTTTCTGTAGAAGGGAAAACGGAATAACAGATAAACAAACAACATAACACAGATATTTCGGTGATTCCATTTTATTGAGACAACCTATATAAATTACAGTAACAACGTAATATACTATGCCATACATCACTACAAATGCATAAATACCTGAGGGAAGATATTATTGCAGTGGCAGCAATAAATATGTTTCAATGTGTCTGAAGTTCGAGTACGGTGGGATAGTAAATTGTATAGAAAATAAGAAAGTATTGTTAGTTAACTTGTTGTAACTGTTACTTAGAGAAAGTATAGTAATGTTGAACATGAAATGTATTATCTTAAATACATATAATACTGCACGTGACGTTTTTCAGCATTTTTTCTCCTCAAGCAATGGGGGTCAAATAGAGTAACGAAACGTTGGAGGCGAGAAGTAAGTAAATGCAACTTTGGAGATTTCCAAATGTATGTTCTTGGGACGAAAGGTATCTCTAAGCTAGATGCTTTTACAAAAAGATTTGTCGGAAGTAATGATCATGAACGATTTATTTAGTAATTATTGTCAATTTTGTTTCCAAGGATTATTTCAACGTACCTGCTATCAGCATTTATATTATATATAATATATAATTGTTTCAACGTTAAGCGCGACTAGAAGGCGTTAATCATCCAACGAGTGGTCGTTCAGTCATAGATACATATTGTGTATATAATTGTACTTTTAGAAATTGTATTTAAAACGACGTATTTTTGTATTATAAAACACTGCCCAACGTAAATATAAGTTATTGACACCAATGTTCAAATGATTTTATATCATGCGAAATTGATTCTGAAAATAAATATTTAATATTTATGCAACTTTGCATCACTATGTGTCTGTATTTCTACAATTTCATTGCTAAGTTTGTTACATACTTCTTGTCTCCAGCGTTCGGTTATACAACAAACGCCGATTATAATTGCTTATATATTTTTAAACAAATATCGACAATTATCAAAACATTTGTGCACTAAATGAATTGTAAAAGGGTACCTTAACATAGTCAAGTGTCCTTTGTAAATGTATTTTTGATGTGGTGTCATGTTACTAAATAAAAAGGAAATGTTCGCAGTTTTAGTATAAACTTAAATCTTACTATATTCAATGTTAAATGATGAATAAAAAGTATTAATAATACAAACGCTTCTTTTCGCACATAACAAGCATGTATTTTTCTTGTACAATCTCCTACTTTTATTTTTATTTCTCGATAATATCCGTCGATAACAAATATGATTGAGAGATTCTATTACAACTTACACAGAAATGTAGATTTATTATTTAAACAGAGGTGTAAGTGATTTATGATTGATCATCAAATAAAAATAAGCATAGAAGCTTTGATTGTATCAAAGGAAAAATATACAGAATAATTTGTGGTGATAAAACTAGAACACTGAATCCATTTTTACGTAACACGCACATGTAAAATTGAAAATAAGGAGTTTCGTTCCAACTCCTTACTCCAAAAAGTTTCGTTCTACAGGATTATATAATATCTCCTTTTTCTTATCAGTTCTATTAAAGGTAATCGATAAAAAAAAATTCAATTTAAAAAATAATTCGAGCACTTCTACCATTTCTTTGTAACAGGATCGATTTTACACGTCTGTGAATTCGTAATGTGAAACGTATTATGGTGATCTTGAAGTATAGCAAGGACTACAAGATATAAATTCTCACGTTCTTCTCGCTCTGCTAAATTATTTTGCATGGATGTTTTGTTTTGATATAGGTCTCCGTCTATGGATTACACGCAACTCTATAATTTTATTAGGTGTAGTTATAATAATATAGTTGTCACACTCACGCTCATACAGATACATACATATTGTGTATTCATAATCATCATTGGAATTACGAATATAAATACATATGCATTCGAATAACCTGCAATCTATATTGATTTATACTTGTAGTGCTCAACTAAAGCTTCAATACTTATAGTTTGAATACACTGTTCAACCCTTTCGTTCCAATCGACTTACACATGTACCGTATTTTTGTATTGCACGAATTATTGGAATTTTATTCAAATGATTTGTACATAATATACGATGAATCATAAACAACTGCGTGTGTACGTGTGCGTGTGTCGGAATAATTAAATTTGAATAGTGAACTCAACCAGAGTTGTTAACAATAATTTAAGTGTGACTACAGTCACCTTTAGGAACAAAAGGGTTGAAGGCAATCAGGCTGAGATCATATTTGCTATAATGACTAAGCTTGAATCGAAGACGTTGTAACTTTTACTACGATATAGTAAACAAAGATCTAGTAAAAAAAAGTTAATAGCGACAAACTATAGTACGAATTTGTTTTAGGACGTTATCTCAACAGATAGCTGACGTTATTTGTGCAGACAGGTTTGCCAAAAACACAGTCAAGTTGAATTAGTCAACTATAAATACAATGAATACAATCATTTTTTTTTTGTACTGAAGGTACGAGCTCAGAATTTCCATTTATGGACTTCCTGTTACATGGCTATGATTTCCTTTTTCACTATGCATGTATATATATGTGTATATAATATATACATATACACATATATATAATACACATATAAATTGTATACATATGTATGTATATATATAAGTAAAAATATTGTGAGAAACGGAAGATACTTGTGTTTATAACTGGAAGTTTGCTCTATATTCATCTTTTATCTGTATACTACTACTATATTTTCTTTCTAATCAATGAATTTTACTATTTTTTTTTTTGTTTGATAGCTATTGCAATGATCTTATCTTGTGAGTGTTAGCTTTCATAAGCTAGCTTTGTGATTAGATAAATGTATAGTAAGTGCTTCGCATACTTCTGTATGTAACAGACGTAATTAACTTTACAATTTAACTATAATATTCGTCTGTCTGAAACTGAATTTGATAAGCTTCATAGTTCTAAATTAAAAGAACAGACAGTCGCGAACAATCATGCATCTCTTTTAAAAGTATTCAGCACATTTAATGAACTTGATTCTAATACTTTTGATTCTTTTAATCGTTGATTAAAAGAATTATGATTTTTTGATGAAAATATGGTTCAGGCATCTCCCGATTTCACATTATGTACTCAATGATATAATTTACAATTCTATTATTGGTTTCCTACGAAGTACATGTAAATTAAGGGATGCCTGGATCTATTCGAACGTTTGCTGCTAGAGCACTTTTTGACAACGAACAAATGAACCAATGTTTCTCAATGATTTCAAATGAAAATAGTACGGATTACATTCAATGTGAGAATGAGTGAGTACATTGTAAAATGTATAAATAAGCTCTAGCAGTCAATATTATTAAAATTCTTGATTGGTCTGTGGACTATAAAGATTCATTATCTATCATTTTAATTGATTGGTACCTGCCCAAAGTTCAATAGATATAGATTCTAATATTTCCTATGTTGTTGATTGATAGTTCTTAACAACGCAATTTCGACGTATTAAGACATTACTTTTCACATTTATTCTTGACATTAAACTTACGAGATCAATTTAAAATCAATTTTGTTTTATACAGAAAATACTTCTGAGAGAAGTACCATTCATAATCTGACAATAGTAAATAGAGTGCAAACGAATGTATCTTGATTAAATCAATGTACAAAAGCAACTGCATTTTTTAACAAAAATCTTTTTCACTGGACGTACTTATAAATACGATTATTATTGCAAATTATATAATTTTTTGGCGTGTGGTATTGCACGCATTCGTAAGATGTACATACATATAGATACCTAGGTAGGCTGATACTTCCACATTAATTTTGAGCTTACTACCTAAATTAATCTGGTGGTAAAAAACTAAAAAGTCGGAACTTTTCTCTAATACGTGGTCTAACATCCCCTCCCTACAAAAATTAATATTTTCTGTATTATTAAAGACATCTGAATAGAAGCGAATTAATGATTAAATATGAGAATACTCACCCAGTTTATTAAGTTTTCTAAAAAAGGTAACAACTTCATTAACTCAGTATCAGAACGGTCAGCAAACCAGCTCTCTATAGGGATGCCATTTTCCAACTGTAATAGGAATATTTATTAAGAATAAGTAACAATTTAAAAGAATGTTTACTATCAGGTCCATATTTACCTGATATCCAAAAGCTTGTGGACTATTATCAATAATAACAGTTTTAGATAAATCTCTACCCAATATAGACAGATCTTTGATATAATTTCCATTAACGCAAACACAGTGTTCTCTGAACAGACGATACTTTATCAATTTCCTTGTCGGATCTAACAGATTCATTAACTTGTTCGCGTAGACACGCTTACTCGCGGTAAAAAGAATGACTTCGTATAACGATGAGACATGTTCTAAAAATTCACGAAAGTACGGTCGCGTTCTGACAAACACCGTGTATGTTACATCTTGAAAGACAACTGGAAAACGAAACGCTGCATCCGAGAGTTCTTGTAGACTGCAGTGAACCAACGTTTCATCCTATATAACAAAAATATATCTCTGTATTCCTTTTACGTTCTCTCTATTACATCTGGTGGAATTTGGTCTTGGTATTGATACTCCAAAAAATATACAAATCCAAAATTCTAGATTTCCTTAAGGGAGGCAACTCGACGAAAGACCAGCCTAAATTTGTATATATTTTGTAGAGGTGTACAAGAAAAGAAACGAGTTGGGTTCTCGAATAAAATTCTCACAAAACTTTAATATTTTGTAATTCGATTCAGATGTGAACGTACCAAATCTAATACTAGACTAAATTCTGGGCTGCTGCGTGTTTTAAGTGGAAGAGCGGGACATCTAGCTCTCATTGCCGGGGTTAAGGGTGGTAAATGCTTAATGAAGACATAAGGATCGAATGGCTCCCAATCTTCCTGAACATGAGTAACCATATTCTCTACATCGCAACTTTCTACTATTTCCTCGCTTCCAACCTCCATGTATTCGGCATCGTGATAATCGCTGTCGATATCATCGGAATCATATTTCTCCGTAACGTTCCCATTTGTGTCAGATGAATGATGATGATTTATACTGTACATGGTTGATGCATTATACTTCGTAGTGTTAAACCCTGATTCATATTTCGGTGAATGACTGTCGAGTGAATATTGATTTTTTGATAAATTACTGCTATTCTCATTGTTGTTGCTAAGTGCGTATTTTCCATTTGGAAAATACTTGTCGGTCGGGAAAGTACGAGTTCCATACATAGATGTAGAATGTATTAAACTATAATATTCTTCAGATGTGTCTGTTTGCAAACAGGAAGCAGAGTAATACATTGAATTGGCATCTGCAACAAAACGAAATAATAATTGTTTCACATTCGAAAGTGAATGATTGTTTTGCGGTGTTACAACAAATTTGTTTACCATTATTCTTGTTTTCTTCATCATCTAATACATATGAAAGGTCTGTGTGTGATGATCCTATAGATGCTGGAGGCATTAGATTTGTCAGTGATGAGACACTTGGAATGGAAGGCTTGAAATCATGTATAGTGGATATGGAGGAACAGCATGTGTCTGTGTTCAAAATCGACGAATACAAAGAGAGAATTGTTGTATTCCAGTTTTCTTTAGATTCTTCAGAAACTTTTGATACCGGTGTGCATTTTGATGGCTGAAAGAATTGTAAATTATATGTGTTTATATTGTATGAAAAAATGTAATGTAACATAAATATAGAATTTTGATGATTTTCCACTTACAGCAGCCGCATCTTTTGTAGATGATCGATGTAATGGAGTTGAAGTAACCATTGACCGCTTTATGCATTTTCTTCTACGTGGTCCTCTCTCTCGTCTAATAGGCGTAGACTTCGCAAAATGTAAAACATTTTCTTTACAAGCCTACGAAGATAACAATCTTTTTAACAAAACTGAATTGGCGTCCTTATAGTAACCAAATGGCTTCGATTGCAGGTCTAACAAATCTAATTACATAACATCCTCGTGAGTTAGTCAGTCACTCTTTTTAACCATTAATCGCTGATTAGTTAGAAAGTATTTCTTTTTTAAGAAACAGTCAAGTTTTGCTTTAATAAATGACCTGCAAAGATCATTTATAATAAGCGAATAACAGTAACATGATCATACGAAAGATGAATGTATCATGTACAGGAAAGATAATCCAAGTTTGGAACTTAAGTAACAGTCGTTGCTTACTTCTTTCAAGAAATGTGTGCATCTACGCCTCCAACGTGTTAATCTGCTGCATTTGTTCGGTTTATTAATGCGATGACTATTATTACCGATTGACGGGAGTTTCCTTAGACTGCTGAATTGTATTCGATGGTTTGAAATTTTCGATCTCGGTATACTGCTTATGTTTAAGCGACCACGCAGTCTTCTGCTAACATGCTCACTTCGTAACCACATTTCAAAGAAATGTCTAAATTTCCTAAAAAAAATTATAATGCCATTAGACATAATAAAAAAACATAATAAAAAGTCTCGTTACGATGAAAGAAAGAGATCATCGTTCGGCCTAGAATAATCGTGTAGTCAGGTAAAATCTTCTCGCTCGTCGATCAGATATACTGTGCGTAACTCGAAATTCCAGATAATTAGCGTTTCATTATATTTCAGAAATTGCGCGGGAAAGAAATTCGATCGTATCGTAAAAAGGGGCGTTCCTGATCCACGGTTTCTCGTAGTGGGGATGTTCGATTTTCCGCAAAGAATCGATTCTTCGGTATCTGAGAATCGGTTTTTCCAAAAAATCAGTTTAAAAAAATTGATCTTTTTTCCCTTTATTTTAGTAGTAAGAACAAACTGGCCAATAGGATTCTTCCGCAAAGAATCGATTCCTAAAAATAATCGAATCGATGGTACACGAAAGAATCCTATTGGCCAGTCTGTTCTTACTTCTGAAAAAAAAAAGAAATAATAATAATAAGGTTGATTCTTTCCAGGCCGATTCTCCGGCAAAGAATCGATTCTCCTTCAAAAGATCGATCTTTTAGCCCAAAGAATCGATTTTCTGAAGAATCGAATCGAAATCGAACATCCCTACCTTGTAGCGCCTGTATAGATGCATATATATATTCACGTTCGAGCGTCACACCGAGCGAAATACACACAAACCCGCGTATGCACGCACACATGCAGCATACACTTATAAGTATATATCGATTTATATGCGGTGTAATACCCGGTTACGTTTTCGAACGTTTCCGGAAAAAGCGAGAGGCGATTTGGACGCGGGATCAACCGATCGTCGTAAGATCGAAGGGAAATCGCGGGAAATGATCGCCCATGTTCGATAGCTATTGTACTTTATAGTCGCAACATTCGGTGCAAATCGATCGAAAGTTTGAAAGTGCAATGTTGCGCCGCGGTAGCGGCGGCACCCAACAACAATCGTAACACCTGAAAATTCGCGCGAAAACTATTCGCCGGGGATAGACACTTAACCGATGCTCGAACTAATGCTATCGCTTACCATATCTCTGAACTAACCGGCACACACGTTAAACACAGAAACAAGTCAGCACGTTATCCACGTACGCGTTTCATTCAAATCCCTCGCTCGCGTTCACTTTTCATCCCCCCGAAACTAAACAATCATGGCTGCGGCGTCGCTCGAAAATACATCGTGAATCAAACTCGACACTTCGACTATCTGTCCACGTGTTTCGAAACGCTCGGCCGCCGGAAAAATTGATTGAATTTATTTATCGTCCGAGGGGAAACTTCGCGTTGAGAAAATAGAATGTTATTTTGCGACAAGGTTTTAATCGCAACTTGATTTACTTTGAGAAGCTTTCCGGTTACCAACGCGACATCTATCTTTTGAAGAAGCTTCCTTTCCAATTCTTACAACGGCGCTTGCCCATTGAAAGAAATCGAACCAAGTACCACTTGTAGAACTAATGCTATTTACAATGTTTAATGCAAAGAAAAATCAATTTTATACGTCGGTAACGTTATTATATGCTAAAGCTGCGATGCTCACGGTTAGGCGACGATACAACTAATGTAATGTAAATGCTTTACAAAATCGGTTAGAAACAATATTTTGTATTTAATTGTTAGAATATAAAACAACTATTGTTACATTTTTTTGCGAATCACAAAAATATATGAAAAAAATATACGAAGCCCAAAAAACATACGGCGACGCGATTTCTATACAAAAATAGCAATAAATATTTCAGACTTTTATTGAATTTTTGTGTAGCTATTTACATTATTATATCATAAAATTTTTCGATATTATATATCATTGTAAGAATAGCGAATAATAACTTTATATTATTTATAAAATCGTCTTATACTGTATACTAATCATGATTAGTTCGATATTTACAATGTGTATTAGAAAAAGCCAACTTGTACATTGACTATGTACAGCAGAATGGCATGTGTATAAATTGTAGTTATTAATTAATTTGCACTTACGAATTAGCTATTTAGTACAATCTTTTGTATACTTGCTTCGACTTCCTAACACTATATTTGCTCATGTGCTATTTCACTCACGTATGAGACCACATTGCAATTACGTAAGCTTTTGCTGTTTATAGGTGATAATGTTAATTGCAAAAAGAAATTATACGCATGTTTCATTATTTTTAAATGTCACGTGTGGTGTGGTATTGTTCTGTTATCTCGAGGATTTTCTTTCTCACGAAGGAAAGGCTTTGATTTACGAGCGTGATTGTTTGAAACGACAGACATTATGGAAGTTTCAAATAAATAACTAAACTCGTTTTCTTTTGTACTTTATCGCTAATCTACTACTTGTAACTTTGTATCTATAAAAAAGAAACTACTGCAATTTACAAAATCAAAATCATTTTGCGGTCTTGAAAAGAAAAACGGCATTAAGTTTCTTCACCTGTTAACACAGCGATGAAAGATGTGTGAAGAGACAAACGTTTTAGCACGTGTAAAGAAAAATATTGCTAGCGGTACTTCACCTTGATACTTCACACTTCGCCTCGTACGTGTACGTGCAAGTAAAAATTTAGCAATAAATTTTATTATACATGTAACCGTGGTTACGAGAAGTTCACTACTTGGCGCTGTAGTAAACATCACTATTTCGGGATAGAAGTAAAGAATGCAGTGGTCAAACACCATTTGACGTTGTGGAATTTTGAATTGGTGGCCTCAACAGATCATGGTACTGCAGCAAAGCTTCACGTAAAGATCTTGAAACTTGTCCCGATGCGGTAGCAATTGTACATTCTACTAAACAGGGATACAATCCAATCAGTTGCTCCCAAACTGACTTTTCAACTGAAAAATTAATTTAGAAAGGTTTTTAAAACGTCGCTAAATTTCTTGAGAAAGAATTAAAAAATAATCTGTCGCGCATCAAATTACTTTTTGACCCTTATCTAAGCTACCAACGCTAACTTTCAACAGTGTAAAGATTTACTACCTACATTTATTGTCAGATAATAAATGATTACAAAACACGATTGAAGAATGTAATTCTACACATGAAGTTAAGAACTGAATAGCAAAAATGAACGGATAATTAAGTAATGGTCTTATTAGTAGGACAGTATTTTTGTTTCGATTTGAAACTTGAATTACCTTTATTCGGCGGTGCCTTTTTCAGCGATACAACGAGTGTCGCTACTGCTTTCAAAACAAACGATATTTCAGACAATCTGTACCTAGAAAAGGTTCATATAATAAGTACTTAAAAACAAATGAAAATTCATCACATTTGACAAAGACACACGTCACATCAGATTATACAATTGTATATCGTTAACTGTAGAGAACAGGAATCGTTAAACAAAAACGAAACCATTACCTGGGCAATGGACATTTTCCGCTACGTCTTTCATTCTCTATATATCGTCGCAACACTTCTTGGAACCTATGAAGAAGAGCAGTGACTGCCAACCTTCCGGCTACTCCTCCCTCGTCGTTTTCAGGATTTTTCGACGATTCGTGTTCTGTTTCAGTATTTAATCCATCCAGAAGAGAGAATTGTAGTAACGTTTCGAAACAGGTCTTCGCGAATTCTTCCCTCAGTTTTGTTTCACCGCCATTCTCTACTTGAAAGATGAAAACAGTGTTGTTAGAAACGGAGTAGATTATTTTAAACGTGCACAGAACTACATACCAATATTTGCTGTGGTTGCTGAATGTATAGAACCTTTATTTAGGAGCATTACCACACGCAAAATGAACTGATGAGGTATATATTGAGAATGTGGCAAAACTTCGTCACGCAGAAGTTCCATAACTTGACAATCTACAGCTTCGTCTGCCTGAATCTCTTCTACACCTCGTTCCACGTTCAGTACGCTATGATTAAAAAATATATTGTCGATTATATTAAAAATTAAGCTGTTACAGTGCAAGGGAAATATTCAAATTTTTACACGTTACCTTTTGGGGAATAAAAAATCATCTAAGGTACTCGCGAGCTCTGGCCACATACTTTGAAATTGATCTGGACATTTTCTGGCCAGTGGCAAACCAGTATGCAAAACAGCAAGCAGACTAGTAACGGCTAGTTTCCAAGTAGTTGGCGACGGACAAGCATACTTCATCGACAAAGGCACGTGTAACGCTTCTATAATGTGCTTCAGAACTTGCCCTTCTATTACCGCGACTTCGTGCGCTGTCTTTTGGTACAGCATCACGACCATTGACAGGGCTTTCTCTCCGAAAGGAACATAATTCATGGTGACCCAGTCAGTCTGAATAAATGAGAAATTCTAATTAATATTTGTTTAAGGGGGTATCCTGGTTTTTCATTTTCAAAAAACCGATTTTTCGTTTTTCGCATTTTTTAAAAATGCTTATAAATGTTGTAGGAGTAAAAGAATTCGTTTGAATCTTTAAACGCAATAGTTGAATCTTTAAATGTCTACAAATTCCTAAAAATATTTTACCTTCACAATGCAACAGTGAAATATTCGAAGTGCAGGTACGTACCGATACACCTCGAACTTGAGAAATGTGCTTCGTTGGTATTTTACCATACGTAGGTGCTTCGCAAGCTAACTTTGAGAAGCTTAGAAGTTGCAGAAAGATTAGGACGATCATTGTTCGCAGATTGTCGGGTCCGTTTAGTGCTTCCTATCGAAAAGTAGTTGAATTAATTTCGAATAGAAATAAATAGTTCAGAAAATGGATCGAAATTACAAACTTTTTGCAGAAGCTCCATGGAATGAAGCACACCGTCCTGTAAATGTGTAAGGACGACATCTGGCATTGTAGGTAGAATGTAGGGCGTTGACTCACCATGCACCGGAACCGCGACTGCATTTTTCAGTACTATGCAAAGCTTTTGCAAATCCGGTCCAGTGAATCTGGAAACGAAAATCAATCGAAATTATATCTCGCTTGCACGCCTCTAAAACCAACAATTTTTAAGATTTCAGAAAATCCTTTGAGATACGTTCATACATCACTAAAGACAACAACACATCCAAATTCCGAAAAGTGTCCGATTTCGCGTGGAATGACCCATACCCAAAAAAAGCTTCATAATTTGTAAGATGTATAAAAACGTACTTGTTTCTGATATGCTGAAAGACGGCTGGAAATATGTGAACTAACGCAGTTAAAAATGCCTGCGACGGTATATAAGGTTCCGTTTCGCCTTCTTGCGGTGGCGTTGTGCTTTCCATTCCAATGTTGAGCCACACACGCCACGCAACAACCCACAATGCCTCCGAATCGTTCGATTGTATTGCCTCATTGCTATCGCTGCCTTTTTGAAGGTACAAAATCTCTTGAAACGATTTCAGAGCGGCCAACGATACCTGCCGGTTCACACGAGTTTAAGCATCGGTCTCCAAGTTTAAGCATCGGTATTTTCTTTCGCAAGAGAAAACAATGTTAGTACTGTACCTCGTTATTTTTACTAAGTGCAGAATTTTCTATAAACTCTAGCAAAAGCGACCAAGCTCTAGGAAAATCGCCCAACATTTGTAAAAGCTGCCGTTTTGTATTAAATACTCTTCCGACGCCACTCAAAGTCAGTACCTATAAAATTTATTCTATTTACTGATAGAATACTTAAAAAAAAATAGATCTAAAGTTTATCGTCTTACAACGATATCTCAAAATAAAAAATCCATTGATATAATACAGACAACTGGTAGCAAATAAACTGGGTGAGTCACTTAACTGTGCCACATGAATTTAGTCACAACCTACTTGTTAGATGAAAACAATGTTTCAATCAAAAGTTCGTATAAATTTAGGTGGTACGGTTAAGTGACTCAGCCTGTAGTTATGTGTATGTTGAATTGTTACCTGCGTTTCAGCCCATTGTTTCTGTGCTGTGTTCCGACTATGATGAATGAGTATGTTTCCACTAGTATCTACTTTCTCGCTACTGGCAGAGTTGGATAAACTCCTTACTTTATCCAGTAACGGGAAAAGAACTTGCCAGAGTACAGCTTGCCATGTCGGCTGGTGCAATAGGCTACCGTGTGCGGATATTGTTGAAAATAAAGTCTGACTGGCTGATTTACGCACTGCAGGTCGAGAATCCACGCATAAATCCCCTTAAATATAGAACGGTATCGTTTATACTTTCCGCTCCTAATTATAACGTTGCTTTATTGAGTTTTTCATTATTACCTAGCCTCGTGTATAGGCACATCCAAAGCTTATCAAACGCTGGCATGTTTGTTGTACCAGGAAAATCCGGAAATACAGAGGACGAATCCCCTTTCAAAGAAACGCAGAGTTTCTCTTGATTTTGATAAAAATAATCGCTAATATTCCACTGCAAAAAACAAGAAGATTTCAATAAATTAAACTTACTACAAGTAGATTGCACATGGTCTATCGATTCGTTTATCTACTTTATCTGTACAAGTTATATACGATAAGAAATGTTTGTCTTATTTAATTGCCTTGATCGTAATTTCATTCGTTCAAGATACTTTTGCTCGGACTTTAACAACATTAGATGCTTCTAAGTCTTCTACAATCAAACGTGTGCGTCTCTAAATCATGATTTCTTGACCTGATATTATTCCAAAGGAGTTCCATGGCTTGAAACTTTTAACTTCGCTTCACTCGTCTCTTGTACGATTGAAAAGAAATGCACAAGTAACACCATGATTAACACACAGACAGTCACGTAGTTCAGATATTGGATCATTGTTCCGAAGAATCGGTTCTTACCATTAACCCGACAGCAGTGAGCGAAATATTCAATTCTTGTGTTTGCGAGCCAAATTTGGCAGCCGTGTCGACGCAAAGCGGAAGACACCGCCAAGGCATCACTGGCAGAAAATCGGTTACTACCAGTTGTAAACACTGAAAAGCTATTCTAACTAAAGCCTCCCTGTAAAATGTTACAAGAATGATTGTTACTTAACAGTATTAGGCTAGATTCGTTAAATAATGCGAAATATACCCATGGTGGTCGGACACTGCACCGATGATACCAAGTACCAAGGGCCAACCGTGATACAATGTCTCCCCAGCTCCATGCAAAACTTGCAGAACACATTCTAGTTGACGTTGTCTCACGTCACCATGACGCACCGATGACAACTCAGATAGCGGTCCCAGAAGTAACGTCTGCAACTTCTGTGTCAAAGAATGAATCAAATTTCAATACTTGTACGTATTAGGGTCAAGAAGTGCGACATAAGTGAACATACTTGATTATCGCGCAAAGGTTGAGGGTACTTATGTTGAAGCGCCATTTTAACAAGGTACGTGATAGCTTCCACTCCCCATTCCCTCATACGAATGTGCGGATGTTGACAAACTTCTAGTAAGTGATTCGTCAATGGTCTCCATAAAACCTCAACTCTGGGCAAATTCACCAGACCGGTTTCCAACAGTTTGGCGACAGCGAACAAGGATGGTTCCTAGCATAGGCAGACACAATGTATTCTAAAGAACTGTACAACTCGAAAGCAGTATACAAAATGAAGCATTTAAAACAGGTCACTTGAACATCTCGTTTACTATCGACAATGGAAAAAATGCAAGCGAAATATTCAGGCGACCTATTCTAAAAATACTCCACATTGTATATTACAGCCATATTGTTGCTTACCCTATTAGAATAAGCTAGTTCCATGGCCTCATGGCTCAGTTTACAAAGTGCATCTATCAAATGATGCAGAGCTACGTCATCTAAATGCTGGCTACTTTCAAATAATCTACTGAGCATGGCGCTGAGAACAGGAAGATCCGCCATAACTGCGTTCGTAAGTACTGCATTTGGATCTGCAGCAGTTCTGCCAGCTTTCAATGACCCCCCTGTGGATGGTTTTAAACCGAGTATCCAGACAAGATGTTGCAACGTTGTAAGTACCAAATGCCATGCACCGCCGAGTATACTCCCGTGGCAATGCGCGAGCGAAAGTAATGCGCGCATGCATTGCAAATTTTTTGCTGTTAACATCACAGGTCCCTGGTGTGCACCTGCACGATCAAAATGCAATTTTGTAGACGATGCGGTGTGTTAATTAAATATCACTATCGGTGAAGTATCAAGGCATATTTCACACACCAACAGGCAGCGATGCAGTAGGTAGTGGAGTTCCAACAGCCACAACCTGTTGTCGGTAGTCCGGTTCCATAGTTAAATTATACTGAGCAGACTCTTGTTGTCTCGCACTTGGAATACCTTGTGGAGCATTGTACAATACTGTCAACGCATAATGGGGTGGCAACGAGGCTTTGCATATCGCGGTAATGAACGCGTCACGAGGAGTTTGCAGTTCTAGTTGTCCACACAGGGATGCAAAAATCTGGATAGCTTTCAGCACATTTTCGGTCGCAGATTCGTCGGTACTGATAATTACGATAAAATAAGAATTATTTACTAGAGGTGTGCGAGAACTTGATTACATCTATCATTTACGTATATTTTTTATGGCGGTAAAAAATTGGGGGAAATAATATTTATGTACCTGGTGTCGATCAGAGGACTCAATGCGGCCAATAAACCGCACCAACTTGAATTAATGAGCTGAGTATGAAGCTTTCGTTCGGACTCGATCGGTTTGTACGATTGATTTCCTGTCATAGCTTCGCCGGAGCCATTAATAGCGAGAGCAATGGATCGTATAATGTCCAATAAACATGCGTAGGCTATGCTGATTCCATAGCCTATTGGTATTTGCGGTGGTTCGCCTTTATCGAGCATATCCAGACTGAAAATAATTTTTTTATGGACACACTATTTTTAAAAAATGATAAGTGGAATACCATAATTTGAACACTTACTAGGTAGATTTAGCTTGACCACTTGGGAATGTTGCGACTACCGGCAACCAAATACCGCGAGAATAAAAACCAGGCTGTGGTGAAACACCAGGACCAATTGGCATTGCCGAGAACAACGGAGACGTAGTATTTTGTGGTATTGTTGTACCTGCCGCTGCATTATAAAGCTATTAATAAAATTTTATTTAACGATCTATAATCATTAATATAGCTTAAATTACCCATATTACTCTGATTCATCATTTGCGGATTAACGAACAGACTATGTACATAGGCACCCAAACTGTTAACGATATCTTGAAAGATATTAGTTGCGTGAGGTTTCAAATCGTAACATTCACAGAAGTTAGTAAGAAGATCAGCTTGCACTGTCATCTTATGTAAAACCTCCAGAGCTAAAGCTCTCTGCCAAGTCGGCTTATCTGGATCCAAAAATTTCACGATCAAAGATAAAAATATTTCGCATTCCGTTACCTGAAAATATCAAATCTTGCATTATGTGTTCAACTTAAATTCTACGACAAATATTTGCAGCAAGTACGACGTTACTTCTTAGGCATATAGCGAAATTGGAAAATATTTTACTTACCAAAAGAGAATGGTATTTTTGTATTAATATGGAAACGACTCTAAGAAGTCTCATGCTAATAGGGAAATAAGGCTTGTCCAAAGGCGTGGCTTGTTGTAATGATGCAGGAACAGAATTACGGTACTTGATATTTGGTGAGAACAATTTAATTACAAGAGCGCAAACTCGTTCTTTCAACAAGAAGCTAAATTCCGGATGCTGAAAAAGATATCTCTGCTTTACCAGTCATATTTAATTTAAAATTTTTGAGTGAAAGTACCTTGAAAAAGACTGAGGAAAAGTTTGTTAAAACAGACTCTAACAATTCCAGTCCAAATGTACGTGTCATCTCAGTAATGCCAATTAACCAGTAAGGTTGATCTGCGTTCACCAATTGAACTAAATCCTGTGGAAAAATATTACGAAATTAATATTATAGTATCGGATGATAAATATTATAAATGTACCTACTTGGAACATTAAATATGCATCGGCAGCGCATGGCCCTAAACCTTTGGGTGCCTGATTAGTAGGAATTTTCAGTTCTTCTAAATTAATGTCATCTGAATCTTCATGATCAGGACTTTGTTCATCTTCTGCAACAACACGTTCGAACACCAATGACACTAACTGTCGCACAGTGGCTCCTGCCGTGTTGATTGTTGTACTATCTTTTGTAAAATGTAAACGAAAGCAAAGAACTAGATTCTGAAAATTAAGACAAATGAAAAACTTATTTCTTTAAGACACAGAATTAAATTTCATATTCAATGTAGATTATTACCCTTGCAAGTGTTTCACCGTGTACAATGGTATTACTTGTGAGTAACAAAGTTACAGTCTGTAACACTTTAACTTCTTCTGTACCAGATTCCATCAACATCCATAGGGTGTCCGTAATATAACGTGCACCTTTTTGATCAACAGCTTGTTGCGTAATTAACCTTTGCATTATAGTTAAACAAAACTAAAACAATATGTAAAAGTATAGTTTAAAACAATACTATATGATAAGAAGCTGTGATTAAGAGATAAAGAATGTCGGGTCCTTAGCAATATACCTTAATAATCTTCACATCTTTGCTTTCGCAGCCTTGTACCAAAGGGTACAAGATTTGATTTACAATGTAATAAATAGAAGCACCTGACGTGTTTGATGCAGTTCTTATTTTCGTGATTCCCTCTTCGCATGACTAAAATAAAATACATATGCAAATAATTATCGTGTTTATTTTGCGAATTATATGGGAGAAGGTGTATCACACCCACATAATCTTTTTCAACAATCTTTCTTAAAAGTCTGAAAAACTAACCTAACTTTCTCACAGAATGTTACATTAAAATAAACATTTAGCTATTAAATAAATCCTGAATAAAAGCTTACTTCTTTGATCTGCGGGTACTTCTTCTTCGTTTCAGAGGCAAGGGCTTTCAAATCAGTTTGCAATGACTCCAAAAATTTTGAGGTATTCTCCGGGTTCGTCGCGACAGCTGCGTTCGCCATCGTATTTCGATCCTCTTTCACAGACTTACTATAAAAATCTGTTTCATTGTAAGCTATAAACAATCCCTTGATAAACACATACCGTTGTAATGCAAATAGTATCTAACTGATAGTAGGTGAGTTGGCACGTCCCATGCCGATTATCACAAATGACAATGGACAGGTGACAATCTATCGAACTTGTCCTTAGACATTTTCGAACTTACGTCATTTTTAAGACATCGCTTCGAACGATTATTTAATAGCGTTTCTAACGGTGCGTTTTAAGTTCTTTGACAGTCGTGTTCTACCACGATAATCAGTTATTCGCATCTTAATTGCAACACGATCAAGTAAATAATAAACCGTGGCATGCAATGGCGCTGATAACTCATACAATGTATGAGTGTGTTCATAGATGTCCAGATCGTGCTGTAACATTAAACTTCGGTCACTCTATATATAGAGTGGAAATCGAAGATATACATATCACAGTACAATCATGAAATGGAAGAATTTTCTAGACCCATGTTATTCTATTAATTAAATTAACACATAACTTTGACTTCTTTTAATTAAATTTGAATAAAATCAGAAGTCTTACTTGCATTTTTGCATCGATGAAGTATAAATTGAACTATTTGAGTCGACCTACTGTGTAATTTAAACTACAGAGCGTTCGTACAGAGACGAAATTCGTATTGAGGTCTTTGACATTCGTGACTCTAAAACTTTTAATCTACATTTGTAGGGTGTCCCAAAAATGTTATACTTCCTTGAAACTCAGCCAATGACAACGCCACGCTCAGCAGGAATTGCCGCGTAGAACATTTTCGTAAAGAAGAAAATTACTTCAAATGAGGAGTCACCTCTTTCGAGGAAATTTAACATTTTTAGGACACCCTGTATAGAAGGTGTTGCCGTTTTTGTAAATATATCTTTGTCCTTCGCACTAGCTATTTAGATGAAAGAAGACGGAAGAAACTGAAGAATTTGAAACATCGGAAAGCGCGGCAATATTTGAATCGTAATGTGATATCCCTATCTGACCAATAGCAGCTTTTATATAATTTCATTTACACATTGTCTAATACACTAATTCTTTTAGCTTCTCAAAAAGATTGACATCATTTGATTCAATTTTTAAAAAGTTGTTCTTGTTGAAAGAGTGTTTGAATATTAATGGAAGTCACAGAACATATACGCATGCGCACTTGATTGCGGCATCTATTTACAGACGCATGTGTACTGGAGATTGATTACCGAGAAGCGTCGCAGCTGCGCGTCTATAAAAGTACTCCATGGAAAGCACCAGTGCGTAACTTCAGAGATTGCGTAACCCTCGAATGAAGTGAGTTATAATTCAAGGGTTTGTCAGTCTGTTGAACGACCAGCAACGTTCATAGTATACTTGTTGCTCACTGCTCACACGCGGCGGCTAAGTTAGTTTGGCGGTTGGTCGAGGAGGGAAGAAAGAGGACAGTGACGGGGTCCAAGGGTTCCTTCTCTCACGTTTTCGTTGGACTTCGCGAGCTTTCCGCAAGCTGGTGGAGCGCGTCCCGATCAATTAGCATATGCTACTTCCTAGCGGGAATTTTGTTTCACTGATCGAATAAAGGTAATTACATGACAGTAAGCTATCCATATATATATGTATAGATATATACATTTCCACGATCGAGTGGTCCTCGCACGGATTTTCTATGCCAACAAAAACCCCAGCCGACCCTGAGTCAAAACTTGACAGTACGTTTTTTGTTTTTTCTACCATAGTAAAAGGCCGCCTTTCTAACCTAAATTCCAAATTCTGTCACGGACCGCGATCCACGGGGGTAGGGTGAGGAGGGCGACAAGCACGGGGTCTCCTTCCCTTTTTGACAGCTAAAAATACGGTTTTTGACGAAGCGTCCGCGGGATCAAACATCTTGACTATTTCGGTTACGATAAGAGCCGTGGACACGTTTTGAATCGTTTACGTAGCATTTCGCACTGGAAATATGTATCTCGCCGTCAGCTGCCGATTTATACGTCTATTTACGAACGACGATTAATTATGTCTGTGTCGCCTGCGTTAATCTCCGTAACCAGTGAACGTGCTATTAGTTGTTTACCCGCGACTCTTCTGCTTTGCACTTATATGGTAGTACATACTTAAATCACGATTTTAAGATGCATGTGATTTCAATAAGGATATCGTGCTCTGTAGTTTCTTTCCTTTGTGACATTATAATTTGTAGAATAGGTTCACGTGATACGGACATATTTTTGTATTTGTTCTTTTTTGTCGTTCCATTGTTAATGTCGATTCAATACATTTTCATTAATGTATAGAATAAAATAGCATCGAATATTTCAAAACATTTAAAAATACTACAGATTAGCATAGAAATGTTTTTGTGTAATTAACATGAATTTATATTAATTTGCTTTCGATTGAAATAGTTATATGATAAAATCGCGGATACATTAATCGTAGAGAAAAGGATAATTTTAGTTCGTATTATATTTACTATATTACAAAAACAGTCTCATTTCTGAAAATAGAATTAATCACTATTTAAATTTAGATCAATTGCTCAAATCATAATATAATCTTGTATGAATCTTATATGTGTAATTGATATCTATTATATATTCCTCCTATTTTTATTATTCACCTTGTTATAAATAGAAGTTTGTAATATTTTTAGAAGAATTATCTTGTATGAAAAGATTTATTGCTGGAAAAGCTTGTTATGCTTTCTTATGTCTTTTTGAAATTATTTTCATCAAACGTATGAACTATCTTTATCAAATTAATAATTAACTTTTTTGTATAATGTGTTATCAATTTTACAAGAGTTGTAATGTATATAAAAAAAAAACTCATTTATAATTTTGTCAAATAAAAAGAAGCTAATTTTATTGACATTCAAAAGATTTTGTTTTTACATAGATCATATTCTACAGTGATTTACAAATATGATTGATAATTTTATGAGTAAGCAATTCGATAGCATTCGTAGCTATAAATGGATTCATTATCGCAAGGATTGTTGTACAGATAGCCACTTCCTATTTGACATAATATTCTGTTACTCATCCTCTATTTCATTGATTTTCAAGTACTTTGTTACGATGCACAATAAGCAATGCGTTGTTAGTTAATTGCAATAGCCATGTGTAAGTTATGCATTAATATATGATTAGAATCTGTGATAGTTACAATTATACTGTGGATCTCCATGCAAAATAAAAATTTGCTGTATCAGTTGCAAGAAGTAGGAGCCAAATAGAAGGTCCTTTCTTTTCTTAATCATTCTAAGGTGTTGAAAATAATGTATTGCTATACTTACATTTTCTGTTTTAAATTGCATATTCCTAATTTTGTAATGAATGCATAAAATCTGCAGTCTAGTTGCCATGTAAGATATATAATCATCTACGATATAATTTTTCCTTTCAGTTCGCAGGTAATTCAATATGTCTCACCACTTTGTCACAGTTTGCGTAGTGTGCGTTTTATGCGCCGCTCATAATCCTTGCTCAGCACACACCGAATTGTCGACTACGGGACAAAGAGCTCGTGATAATGTAAATTCTGAGAATTTACCAAGACTAAATGAACAGCTACAGCCATCATGGTTGTTAATGAAATTTAAAAAGTTGCAAGAGAAGGATAACAAGAAAGTGAATTTAAATAACTTAGGCACTTCTAGAAACGGTGCTGTTAACTTTTCTAATAGAGAATTAAACAATAATAATGTTAACAAAATACCTACATTGTTAGTGCCATCTGCCATTGACGAAGTTCATGTGAAAAGAAAAACCACCCCACAGGGTACGAAAGTAGACAAAAATGTCCAAGACACTCGTGTTCCAAAAATAGAGGAAAGTTTTACAGCTTTAAACGATTTAGAAATAATGGAGAGACTAGGACAGACTGAGATAAGTTACAATGGGGAATTGAAGTCTTCAAGGTCTGCAAAAAATCCCGACTCTGTTGCTGTGATTAGACGAAAAAGGAACGTAGATGTTATAGACGAAAAGTACTTCATGAGAAAAATTTTCGAAACTTACGGAGATGGTACTAGTGTGACTATAGAAGGTTTCGAGAAGTTATTGAAAAAATTAGGATTACTGAGGTTACTAACAGATGTATATAAATTAGAGGATCTTAATGCTGTTACTAGTCATGGAAATCCATTAGGTGAGTTTATTTTCATTGTTTAATTACAATGATCGTACACATGAAAAACAAAACATGTTTGAATACATGATACATAGCTAATATCAGTATATTACTTTTAATTATCAATTAACAACCTATCAATCATAATAAATTCCCCCTAATAAATCTACTTACGCATCTGCTTTAATCATACCTTCTGAATTGATTCTATATAGGAGCCATTTTAATGATAATAATTTAGCTTAATTTGTGGGTCCAAACTTCTGTCCAGTGGACCTGTTAAGTTACTTATTGATTTCAATGGTCTACTTTGGTTGTTTATTAAAACCTGTTTACAGTGATTCACTGTGAGAAAAAAGATTAACACAGGAGGCCATTTGATTTACAGTCCTGATAATATAAATAAACTCTAACACTACTCACGCTTAGATAAGATATAATTAAATAATCTTTCTTATATAATCTTATCATCTACAAAGATAAGTCTGTACAAGTTTAATATTAGTTTATTGTTGTACATAAACATAGTAGCCTTTTAAAGAGAAAATTTTTTGTTGTAGAGAAATCAAAGAACACACAAAATAGTGGCCTATCAGAATATGAGAATGGAGCCAGAAAAGAACGGGTAAGATGAGTTTTAATTATTGAAATCACATTTTATTATAGAAAAATGAAACACACTTCTTTTCCTAATACATCAAATATTTCTCACGTGATTGTCCCAAAATTTCAGTGCTTAAATAGCAAAGAATTATTAAGTACTGTTGCGAGAGATATGCCCTACAATTCCATCACTAATAATAATACAATATTACCAAGTTGGCTTTTTGAACGTGTGTGTCCAGCTCTTGTTTACCAATTAGCAGGTGAATCGAGTTCAGAAAGAAATGGATGCATTCGTGTACCAGAGAATTATAAACCAGTAACAGTTACTAAATACCTTGGAGAGGATGTATCGCGTAATATGGTTCAAGGTAAAACATACTTTGTAACATGCACAGATTCTTAACACACTAGAGTAATCGTGGGTTGTTAAATACAGTTTTTTTTTGTTTCAGTGTGGGCCTATTCTTTAATCAGTATTCTAATAATTAGTCTTTGTGGTTTATTTGGTGTAGTTGTTATACCTTTCATGGGTAAAATTTACTATCACCAATTATTACAGTTCCTGGTTGCTCTTGCTGTAGGAACGTTATGCGGCGATGCTCTTATTCATTTATTACCCCATGTAAGACTTCCGATCAGGAATATAATGAATCTTTAACCATCATTGCGATGTAATAATTACGTTGTTCTTTCCAGGCGATGATGCCGCATCACACGCATGATCACCATGGTCATGATGATAATCATGCCGAAGTAGATCACAAAGAACAGCACAATATAAATATGTGGAAAGGGCTAGTTGCAATGGCGGGTCTTGTATTATTTTTTTTTACCGAGAAAGCTTTGACGTTAGTTGCAGAATGGCGAAAGCTTCGGCAACGTCGTAACAAGGTAAACGATACTACTTAAAGTCAGAAAAATAAAACATTCAATATGTATAATTCATTTTAGCTCCCTTCGCGTGTTAGAGTGATGCGCGAAACAGACGGACCAAACAGCAATGTTGTAGGCGAGAAACTTTGCAAACACAAATATTCATCATACCCTTACTGTTATGGTGAAATTAACACTGACGCTCAAGGTAGATTATCGCATTCGCTTTCATCAGGCTCGACGATGCGTTAATATCTTTTTCTAAATCCTTTTTCTTTTAACATTCTGAAAAGGGATAATTAATCTGTTATAAAACGGAAATTTATTATTTAGATAATCATCATAATCGTCAACATAATAACCATGAGAAGCCTCCCGTGATCGAAGAGGAGAAACCGTTAACATCAAATTGCAATTCAGTGTCTAAAATAATGACGAATGACGGGGAAAAGAAATCAAACGAGGATTGGAGATTAGATGAATCAATTGTAAATACTAAGAAAAACACGGATGGTGCTGACATACCATTAAACAAATCTGAAAGTTACACTGTTATTATACGCGAGCACGAAACGAAACACCATGGCCATACCCATTCCCATGGTATAATTTAATTACTTAATCTGACTTCGTTACTTGCGTACATGTTAAGTAGCTCAATTAAGTGGTTCAATGTTTTTATTAGGTCATGTACATTCGGCACCAGAATCTTTATCAAGCGTCGCTTGGATGGTGGTTATGGGCGACGGTTTGCATAACTTCACAGATGGTATGGCCATAGGTGCTGCTTTCTCGGCGAACATAGCAGGCGGTTTCTCAACAGCTATAGCTGTGTTCTGTCATGAATTACCTCATGAAATAGGTACGAAACTTAGATTTTAATTATATTACTGTATCATTTTCGAAACAATTAAAAATATTTGAAAGCGTACAGAGATCTGACTCGAATTTATTTGTTTGGATAGGGGACTTCGCAGTTTTGTTAAAAGCCGGAATGAGCGCCAAGCAAGCTGTCTTTTACAATCTGTTATCTTCTGTACTCTGCTTATTTGGAATGGTATTTGGCGTGTTGTTGGGTAGCACTCCGGCTGTGAGCAGCTGGATGTTTGCAGCTGCTGCAGGAATGTTTATATATATAGCATTAGTAGACATGGTGAGTAATATCTAATTTTTATTTGTTTAAACTTTCCTATACGAACGATGACTATAGTCATTATTTACATATGCAAAATAAAAATTATTTCCATAAGTTGACAGCTTATGCAAAATAAAAATTATTTGCATAAGTTGACAGCTTATGCAAATAATAAGGAAAGAACTACGTTGATAAGGAAAGTTACGTAAGATAAGAAAAGCTATGTAAGATAAGAAAAGCTATGTTGACATTTATTTCCTTACTTAACAATTCTAATGAGTTGAAAATAGTGGAACAGTATCTTTAAATTGTGTAAATGTTCTCACAATTATGTATTCTATACACTCGTTTTTACCATAAATGCATAAAATTTGCAGCCTAGTCATTACATTATAAGGCCGCTTTATCAAATGGGTTAATGTATTCTGCATACAGTAAATTACGTTACAATGTTCGTTTGAAAAGAATGCAGTCTTTAACATTCCATATTGACACCTAACAATACCTTATAGTTCTATGTTAGTATAGAATAATTACATAGTAATAACTACTACCAATGATATAACACATATGTATGTGTAATTTAGATTCCAGAATTATCTTCAAGTCATTCTGCGGAACGTAGTTCTCAGTGGCAGTGTATTCTACAAGGGTTAGGGCTATCGTGTGGCCTTGGGATAATGTTAATTATAGCACTCTATGAACACGATCTTAAGACTATGTTCAGTGATTAAATTTACAAAGACTGACAACTTTTAAAACAATGGTAAGCTTGCAATACTGCCTACGGACCTATTTGTTATAGGTCGCTACCTGAGTCAATAAAACTTTAGTTGTGAGTTCTTACCGAAACAACAATTTTCATTATAAGACTAATTTATTGTGTTTCCTTCATTGTATGCCTAGCTAAGTAGGATTTTCTGTTGACAGTAACATACTTATTATTGTTAAAAAGAAAATAAAACACTTAATGCGGTACTAAAACGGAACAAACGCTAAATGTTTTATAACATTTATAACGTTAAGAGTATTCAGTGCACAACTACGAATGAAATAGGCAATTCGAGGAAACTTAGATAATTCAAAGACAACGACAATATTCGAAGTATACTTATTAGAAATTGTACCTATGTGAGATATTATGTTCTCTTACAGTAACATGAAAATGAAAGGATCGAGACTAAGGTTAAAATACTTTGAAATTTATTAGACAAAACATTACGAAGATAGGTAAATATATAGTTAATTATTACTACATAGTTTTTTTTTATGTATTCCTTACGAAGATCGCATAAATCTGTGGAAATGTCATGCAGTTGTTTGTTGGTTATTAATAAAGTAAATTTAACCAAATAAACCTCCTTAAAGATCTATAAACTTATTATTCTAAACAATAATTACGAAATACCCAAATTAAGATATGTATTTTTCTTTTAATCATCAATTGCTTGGCGTTCACACGATTTATATATGCTTCACAACTATTAGCGCTCGGGTTTATTTCTAATATATATTTATACATATATTAATAATTGCATTCTTTATTTTGGTACTATAATTTAGATACTATTTCAGATAAATACCACTTTATTAACCGATGTCGCAAATAATGCTGTCATCAAATGTATTATTGAAATTAACAAAGTGCTCTATATCTTTTACAATAATTTTAAAGTCAAGTAAATATGCATTAGTTGAGATATGAAACTTGTAATAATGCTAAGAAAAGATATTGATATTAGGACGATATCAAATTATAGAACATTAGACGTATTCGTTGATCATACTTGCATTTTGAGTTTACAGATACGTTTGTTTTTTGAGAACTCTGGTGCTCCTCCGGTTTCGATGTTTTATTGTAATTATCGCAATCAAATGTAATTATCCTCGATGTGTTATACACGAAGCTTGGAATTACGATGCTACAAGAAAGGTGCATACCCGACTTTTTGTTTCACCAATTGACTTTATGAAATAAGGTGTTTATACACTGCTATAGTATGTTCTAATTTCACATAACGCTGGTACACTTGTACATGAAATGGTTTTGTCAAATATTGACCTAAATGAATGAAAATGGTACAAAAATACTACACCATTCACAATGATTGGATAATATTAAAAAAAAACTAATCGAATATTCTCCTACTGTCATACATAATTACCAATGTTGTTTTATAGGTAATTACTTATCATTCTATGTACATATCTGCATGTCACACAGTAATATACAATTGAAACTTAAAATCCAAATAATTGTAGCTATAAATCTAAATATTTTTAGCTGTACTTATGTAAACTAATAATATCTTTATCTATGACTGTAAGGGAAAGAAAAATTTCATTATAGATCTTTAAATTTCCGAAAAAAATTATGTTCTGAACGAGATTTATTTTCTCTTTGTTGTATGCAATCATTTCGATCTATTGCATTTCTTGTGACAACTACCGTGAAAAAGTAGAATGTCCGTGCAAATATGTATTATGCACCTTCGCTATTACTTAAAATGAGAAAAAAGAATGTACCATTTAAACAACCAAATTGCGGAAAAAACCTCATGTACTTATTGTAAGTTACTTATGATAATTATTTTTATGTATGTTAATATTAACGCTACGCTCGATAGCAATGTATTTTTTTACAGAAAATGTAAAAATTGAAAAAAAGCGTTGTATTCTTGTAAGCGCACATTTTTTCTTCAATTGCATCTTATATTAATACTGATGTAATTAACCGAATGATTTGCGCTTTTTTTTTGTAAAAATTCAAATGCTGAGTATAAAGAAGTTAGTTTTGACATTATTACGTGTTCTACATATTATTATTATTCCTAAGTAGTTTTAATTTTCCTTATATGTAACAGAGGCACTACATTTCTTGTTTCCTATTTGAAGAAATATTCTATTACTTCGTAAAGAGTATTCTATTCCTTGCATAAAGCACATTGCTTTTTAACTCCATATTATCGAATTTAAAAGAAAATAAAAGAGATTATGAAAAATCTAGAGGAAAAAAATACATAAAGCACGAAGGGTTAAAGAAAAGCTTATGAACGATTATCCTTTTTATTTTTCTCAAATTGATTAGTAAAAGAATGTTAGTAAGTGACATATTTACAAATGAAGTACTCAACAATAAATATGATATACACGAATGGTTTCTGTTGTTACATAACATACATTCTCTATTCAAAATATTTTTCCAGCATTTAAACAATGAATAAATAACCGTAATGAATCTTTCCATTCCTTACGTATTTCTATCTTACTCGGTAAAACGACGTTGTCCAAGTAATTCTTCCAGAAATTATCTAACAACAGATATCAATACTGAACTGTCAGGGATCATAGAAAAATATCATGTCATACAGAAACAAGGTCGTCTCTATCGCTCATCTGTGCTGATAAACTAAACGCGGTGTCTGTGCTAGCTTCACTATTTAAGCTTTCATTAAGCACTGGCTTTATGTGAGACGCGTCGCTCATTTCTCTCATTAACCCAGCCATATCATCGTCGGGATCAATTTCTTGCATTTCACCCACTACATCGATCTCCATGGACTGACTATCTGTTATCGACATCTCTGGCACTTCCGGTTTTATTTCCTTAAACTGATTTAAACAATTATGTTTATGTTATTCATTACACATAATTACGATAGAGTAATCCAAGCATTTACCTTCATGGATTCTAGTTTACATTCAGATGGTAAATTCATATGGAACACACAATTTGTATCAAAAATCACAGGTACCGGCTCATGGCATTCTATATCTGCCCTAACGGCTCCGCAAGCTTTGAACAAAACTTGGTGTTGATCCTGTCAAGGAACATGATTTGTTACAGTGCTGTTTTTAATGGATTGTACTAGAAACTAAAAAATCTTACTTTAAGAATATGTTTACGACAATGTTTTGCAGCAGGTAGTGTTCTCTCCCCGCATTTCACTCCACCCTCTGTGAAGATACATTTTGATATACTAGGTATTTTCTGCGCAGGTCCTTCAGTCGCCTAAAACAATTTTATTTAATTGCGAAAAATGTTGCTGAAATAAAATCAATGATTAGTGTATTACCTGTGCTCTACGTTCTAATGACTTTCTATACAGAATAGCCTCGACTCCGCTTCGTCTGTGATATCGATTCAATGCTTTTAATTTCTCATACATTTTCTTTTCTTTCGCAGTCTCCTTTGGTTGATCATGTATGGCACACAATGTCTCCTTTTCCTTTTTGAGACCATGCAAATATTTTCGTCTCTTTTCTTTCAATGTGTACTGCAGTCTTCTGTATTGATCTATATAAAGTGACTGCAATCGTATCAGTTTTTCTCTCGCGATATATATCACCTCCTCTGCAGTAAAAATACCTGCATGCCTTAAAAAATTAATACTATTTATTTGATAGAAATAAGTTTCTTATCTTTGCATTAAGCAGCTACAAAAGTTGAGTGAGTAGTATTGAGATTTCGGAAATTGTGGGAATTAAGTTACGAAGGATTAAAAGTTTTGGAAAGATTTGCTCAAGCTGAAGCATGCTAGCCAATATTCTACAAGCAGATTTGTATTTTTTAAATGCGTTAGACACTGTAACGTCTGCTGCATAATCGTATCCTTACTTTAAGGGGTCTTCTTGTGCACTGTACAAACTTTCATTATCACTATCGTCTAGATAACTGCCCCTTAAAGTATCGCTTACTACGGTAGGCTCGACATCACTGTCCGAAGAACTTGCGTAGTCTAAAATATCGCATCCACTTGCATTCACTTTAAACGCGTTAACTTCGGCTGAAGTAAAAGTGCATAATTAATGTTCACAACGAATCAAGTTTGTAATAAAGATTTTAACTTAATTCTTACTGAAAGGATCTAATGTTTTGACTTTCCCTTCTTCATCTTCAGTATCTTCTGTACTCGAATCGGTCGGCTTAACATAATGACTTAAATTAAGTAAAAGCATTTCTGGTGTCTGTGGCAATGCATGCCGAGATGTTGATTTTATACGAGCTATCTGAGCCTTTCGAGTGTGCTCAGCACAATATCTGTAAGACATAAACTGTTGTACGAGGTCTGAAAAATGTTGTGTAGAATGATGTTTACATACGAAATATCCCTTCTATCCAACTTTTGTGCTGGGTTTTGGCATTTTCTGCCATTAGTATTATATACAAAACCACATTGTTTGAAAGGTGCGTTTGTATCCTCAAGGATATGTTTGGCACAATAATTGTATCCCTCAAGGCAAGACTGTGTGCACTCGTAAGATGCATATAAACAAGCTTGCGTCTGCTTTGGTTTTTTTGTGGCTGTTGTAGTCACAGGCATCTTTTGTGGTTTACGAAACATACCTTGCCTATGTGAAAAAGAACAATATCGATTAAAAAAAGACATCTCAAAGTGTAAAATCAATTTTATTAATAATACTTCAACATACGATAAATACGATCTACAATTTCAAATTTACCGCCACTATTCACATCGGAAATCAAAACAAATATATTAATTTCGTTGTTCGATAACATACCAGAAATTAACGATTGTCAAGTACTTAAAAAAAATGTATAAAATATAATTTAGCGCGAACGTATATATCTGCATTTGGTTTTCAAAATTCAAATATGAAGCAAACGATATTTGTAACAAGTGGTACTCGACCGCCATTTTGTACGTGGGATGTTGAATGAAGTTTCATTGATGTATGTACGGATTTCGAAAGAATGAGGCGGACATGTGATTGGTTTTTGTGAAAAATCGGTAAAAAGGGAAACCAGCGGGACTTGAGAAAGCCGCGAGACATAAATCTTTTTAGAAACTCACCGTGATCACTTACATCAAATCCTCCGAAACGGAAAGACAGTGCCAACCGATTCACGCTTGTCACCGTCAACGTTGTTCTGGAAACTTCAGAGGGGAAAAAAGATAATACAGTGAAACGTAAAGTAGTGGCGATCGTGCCGTAAGTCAAACGATTGTATGCAAATCGAGAGAAAATTAATAAATACTTGATAGAGAACGAGCTGGGTCCTTCGGTAGGACCGAGATAACGGGAACGCTACTACAGGGATAACATTGGCTGCGTGCACATACTACTAGCTGAACGAAGGTTGCGTCACTTCCGGGAGTTTAAAGCTCAAAAGTTCTAATTGATAAACTACGTGATTCATACCTGTCGGTAGACTGAAAAAAGTTCAGGTAGGTTATGACGTTGGTTGAAAAGTGTTAGCCGAGTTGGTTTTACGTTACGCACGCGTATTTACTGCTAGGCGAAAAAAAAACCGAAAACGTGCTCACGATCGAAAAGAATTCTTCTCGATTCTTATCCCGTGGAACGAGCACACGCTTTCGTTACTCTAACCGTGTCGACGTAATTGCATCTTTTCGTGCAACCGTACCACAAGTAGCACTTTACCATTCTCAAAGCAAAATGGGGTAAATTTCACGAGAGTGCGTAAAACCGCCAAGTATCCTCAAGATTGTTACATAAGAGGTGGGGAAAAAAAATTCGATTTCGTCGAAACAAAAAAAAACAAAAGCGATAGAAAGTATTTAAAATAGTTTTTTTCTGAATCAGAGTATATATATGTACATATATATATATAACCTTTTTCTTCTGTAACCAACCTCATAGCCTGCCGACAAAAAAAATACACTTTAAACGAAAGTCGCTTTAACACGATAATACATGAGAATAAATGATGCGTGCGGAGAATATTTCCGTGCAATAATAGACGCCTTTCAACGTTGATTACCTTGTGTACCTAACATACTATATAGATAGATCGAGTTCTAAATCCGTGTTTTAAATTGCGTGAATGTTTCCGAGAAAGTTGCGAGGAATAAACTACACGTAAAAAGAAAATACAAACGAACAAAACGCAACGGCCCCCTATAAATGAATTTTAAAGTATAAATAAATCCCGTTTACTGTGATGCCCTATCGAAGAGACGATTTTATTAACTTATTATAATTATACAGAAAAATCCTGTTTTGTAAAACGAATATTCGAGTATAAATAAAACGAGACCGATATCGTAACGGTGTCAAGAAGTTCCGTACGAACCTCTGTAAACTATGACAATCTATTATCATATAAATATAAGAGAGTACTGAAGCCTTTGATGCATTTCTGAAGTTGATTTTTTCATTTCCTGCACGAGTCCGAAGCAGTGCGGTGAAGTTCGACGCGTACCGGAATAATTCGAGAAAGAGAGAGAGAGAGAGAGAGAGAGAGAGAGCGAGAGAGAGAAAGTGAGAAAGAGAGAATGATCACCATTTCCGGGATTTAAAGGAATGGGGCATGTCGACGCGTAATTTAACAATATTAAAAGCCTACGAGCTTCGGTCGTCGTATCGTAGAAGAAAAGAAAATTGAAGAAAACCTTTCTCTCCGGGAAAGAGGGAGTAACGATTATCGATAATTTAGACGAGGGGAATACGTGTTTTCCTCTTGATCAACGTGCGACTATGATCCACTGTGAAAAGTTTCGCGGCTATGAACTCGGAGTGGCGTTTCCGGTTAGCGTAGTGACGTGAAGTTTCCAACGTGTCGCGATCGTGCGTTTGTGCTCGCCACCGCCGCCGCCGTCGCGACCGCCGTGAAGTGCGCATCGTTAGTACCGAGTTGTGTGTACATATAAATGGCGACTGACGAAAAATGGTACTTTACGAAAGAACAGCTTATAAACACGCCGAGCAGAAAATGCGGCATCGACGCGGATAAGGAACTGAGCTACCGGCAGCAGGCGGCCAATTTCATTCAGGATATGGGACAGCGGCTCGTAGTGTATCCTTTTTAACGAGTGCATGGTTCGGTTCGGTTGCGTGTTTCTCAACCTCCCTTTCCCCCTGACCCTATCAAACGTTTCACGGGTTCGCACGACGATTTTACTCGTCGGGTACCGTTGCCGCAAACGATCGCACACCGTCCCGATCATTTCCCCTTACGTAACGATCTCTCGATTGTTCCGGAATTTCGTCTTAAACGCGAAATACGTAACGTGTTGTAAACATGAGTGACGTGCGAAAGAAGAGGTCACGCGTCACGATTATCATTCTCCATATTGGAGTTACTCCGCGTTGCGTTCTCAGTGCATCAGGAATTTCGGGATTTTTGTGCTATTCGACACCGTCGCGTTCCATAGAACACGTTCTCGGTACCCACAGAACGTCGAGAAGAGTTTACTTAGCTGAAAGGAGGACAGGGAATAGGGTCATGGAAAGGCTGCATTGTTTGCCAAGCCAAGTTTGACAGTAGTACCAACCAAAGGCACAAGTTTCTGCTAATATTCCTTATGCAAGTACATTTTCCTTGTATTTTCAGTTTATCTTTGTTTGCGCATCATTCTGTTGCATCAAGAGTCAATCTAGCTTGCCAGTGACAATGTTATTGTCAATCGATGTATGTGAAAAAAAACGTTCAATGGCTAATCAGCTCTGTGAGATTCTTATCATTGATGTTGTTTTGCAGTCGATAAACTATTCCAATTCTTTCTTACTGGTATCATATCTTAATCAAAATATTATGCTGACGCTGGACTGATCTTTATACTATCAAATTCATTTTTCAGAATTTCAACGATTCTTCATTACTATTATAGAAAGTTCGTAGCTTGATTGCATAACTTAGGCCGTCCGTCCACGATGCGTCGTGTCAAAGACAAAACTCAAAGTGTATGTATGTGCAGAAACTAATGCAGAAATTAATGCACAATGATGACTGCATGTAGCGACGATGATGCTTCGTGGACAGACGTCTACTATTTCACATTGGTTGCAGCACCGAAGCGTACAGCAAGCGATATTTTGGTGCGTACGCGTCTCTGACGCTATGCTCTGTGGACGGAGGGCCTAAGTGTACGCAGGATTCTGGGCACTGGATGAGAGAACATTTATGAGACGATTCTTCAAGACAGTATAAAGTCAAAAATAAAAAGAATTATAGTTTCAGTTTCATTTTTAAGTTATTAACAATCAAAGTCAATCAATAGCACAGATGCAATAGCTCGATGCAGTGTCTCTATTGATGAATCCAGAAAATATTTGGTTGTTAATAACTTAAAAGCAAAGCTGATATCATAATTCTTCTATTCTTGATTTTCGTCTTTCATTGTTCTGTAAGATTGCTCATTAAATTTTCTCCTACCAGTCGCCAGACACCTTGGGTAATTTTGCATTCGAGATCGAAATTTTACATTTGTAAGATTATGATTATTTAACCGAATTGGTATCTTTGAAATGCTTCGTAGATCTTTCCAAATCGTGGAACATAGTAACCATTTATGCTCTCTATAATATTTTTATGTTTCAGATACATGTTTGTCATAAAATTCTTAATTGCCATACCAGTTGTGAGAACTCCAACAGATTCTTCATATCATTTTGAATTAAAAGCTATTAAGTGTATCTCGAGATTATTGGTTCATATGAAGTTTATTTAGAGAATTATAATTTCAATTCTTCTTCTTCTGTTCTATAATGCAATAGTATTCTTGTATCAATTTTATATACTGAACGTTTAACAAATATGTAGAGTACTTATCTCATTTGTATTATTCTCTTCTCTTTCTATTGTAAGTTATTCTGAAGATTTCATTTATGTGCACGTTTGATCAAGATAATAAATAGTCAGAAATCATTGAACAGAAACTATTGATAGTATATTCATAGTATGATACAAACAATTGAAAAAATAAGCTCAGAAGATCTTTAGATAAAAGGCAAGAATACAAAACACAACATTGTGATCTAGTCAATCAAGTTTTTTATATTAATGTAATTTACAGTTTAAATAAAATTTTTTAAGTATAATCTATTGTTCCCTCTATTTTCTAATCTTACCATTTAATGTAACAATCTTTTCATATATGAATGCAGTTCATTACTTACATATTTTTTTATCTTTTTTTTTACTTTATCTTTACAACCTGATAAATCTATGAATGCATATTTTACCATATAAAATGATTACTTCAAAAGATTTTCGTATATTTTGATTTATGTTATGAAATATGCATTAAATGTTTTGTGTATCTCCTGTGTTATAAGATTTCAATTTCTAATACTCTACGTGTTTTTCTTCATTTCGTTGGCCAATGATTTAATCATTTAACTTGGAAACTACGCTGTTTACTGTAAATAATCTTTAGAATTAAAGATAAGTGTCGAATAGCACAGATATTCCTTGACATTTGAACAACAAAGTGTACGGTCACTATTATATTAAAAACTAAAATATAACAGGCAATTTATTTGATATTTTCCTTAACTGGTCTATAACAGATCGCAATTATGTATCAACACAGCAATAGTGTATATGCACAGGTTCTACGTATTCCACTCGCTGTCACAATTCCACAGGAATGCAATAGCAGCTGCAGCACTATTTTTAGCAGCAAAAGTAGAAGAACAGCCGCGCAAGTTAGAACATGTTATCAAAGTGGCACACCTGTGCCTCCACAGAGATCAGCCCCCACCTGATATCAGGTCCGAGGTAAGATTACAAGAAACCAATACAAAAATTGAAGGTAAATTGTTGGCGCGACAAATATTCAACCACATGTTCATTTGTAGCAATATCTTGATCAAGCTCAGGACCTGGTTTTCAATGAAAATGTCCTACTACAAACATTGGGGTTTGATGTCGCCATTGATCATCCCCACACACATGTTGTTAGGTGTTGTCAACTGGTTAAAGGTATGTATATCGTTGACTTACTTTGAGGTATTATGCAGTTTCCTTTTCCAATCGCTTGTAGATGTTGCAACTACATGAAAAAGCTTAACAAATGAAAAATTACAAGACAAGTTTTATATTATAGGTGTCTAGAAATATTAAATTCTATTAATGTTGTACACGTTTTTTTACAGCGAGCAAGGACTTAGCCCAGACTTCATACTTCATGGCATCTAACAGGTGGCTACACATTATTTCCTAGTATCTCTTACTCTTAGCAGTCTTCTGGTCAAATAGATGCCAGCTGGAGCATATTTCCAAGCTAAGACTGTCAGGCAAATAGCCACTGGCGCAACATTCTGACCTGTTCTTACATCAGAAAGCAAAGTAAACGTGAAATGGAATTGCATAGAAAAATTCGATCTGCTGCTTGCTGAATACAACGATACACATTAATGATAGAGAATTGGGCGAGACATTCAAAGACGTTGCGCGACGTATCATGAGAACACGAGAAAGTTTACTTTGATTTCATGCGTTTTCCGAGTTCTAATGCGAATGTTTAAATTGTCAACAGTAACTTTTGGGGAGGAATGTTGCGTTGCAGTCGCGGTAATGTCTGATTCTAAAGAGAACGTATGCCAAAGCGAAACGAAGTTTATTTCGTAAACTAAGTTCACGATGAGGATTGCTTAATCGAAGGTAAATGAAATATTCTTAAGGACTGATCGTTTTCTCTTAAATTACGGTATATTGTCCAGTTTTTATTTTTATATTTACATACACTTATTTTTAAGCTGTAGATGCACAAAACAAATTTTAAAGAGTGAATGAAATGAATGTGGAAGCAGTGACACGATTGAGTGAATGCATAGATGTATTTAATGATTAAAGAAAAAAGAAAAAGAGGACAAGTAGACATACAATTAGAATTTATTTATGCTACAAATTTTAGTGTTAGAATACAGTTAGGTTGGTTTACAATCTGGTTACAATACGTTCAAATCTTATTTAACGAATGAACGATCATTAAATAACACTTGAACGAACTTGATTAAATAATTAGTTTGGATCAAGCCTTAACCTATTTCTGTTGCAAAAAACAACGTAATTGAAATTCTTGAAAGCTTCTGCGAATCTTTTTACTTGAAACAATACGTTCTCTCGAGTATATGAAGATATCGAATAAAAATATGGATTATTTTAGCTTTTTGTTTTTATGTTTTACATATAATGGAATATGGTACAGTTGTTCACTCTATCATGGGATTATGTTGGGGCAAACTTCGGTAAAATTTGTTACGATACAACAGAGTGTCGTAGGGCATATACTGACAATCACGTATGTAAACAAAAATTTCCTATAAATAATTTTGTACAGCTCATCGCGACAATGGATTATCGATGTTATCGCATTAGCATGTGTTCTTTTTTCACTGTTTTGGAAACGTACTCTTTGGAATTAAAAAAAGCAAAAATTGCTCTCACAGACCGAAACTTCTAATTGGAAATAATGTAATCGTTTTAAACGAATCGTAAGAAATTCGTCCTGGTTTTATCCCGATATTACCCATGTTTAATGGAACTTGTACTTCACTTTTTATAGTACAGTTCTTTTTATGCCCTGGGTTATATTACATGGAACAGTCGCTGGTACACGAGACGCCGAAGTTTCCTATCGAGCTCATGAAATTATTTTTTCTTTACAGTTTACATTTGACGACAATGTGTCTCCAGTACAAGCCAACTGTAGTCGCCTGTTTCTGCATACATCTTGCCTGCAAATGGTCCAATTGGGAGGTAAATCATTCGAACTATTATTCAAAACTTATCGCCAACACTTCCAGGTAACAGAAAACACAATCGATTCAAACGTTGGAATTATTTTCGCACAGATACCGCAGAGTACAGAAGGAAAGCATTGGTTCTGGTACGTCGACAGGAGCGTCACTTCTGAACTTCTTCAAGAGCTTACCGCAGAATTCCTCCATATATTTGATAAATGCCCCTCGAGATTAAAGAGGAAAATCATGAGCATATCCGCCACTCAAAGTCCAAGCATCAATCATCCTAGTTTACCAAATTCACCTTTTGTGAGTATCTCTGTCTGGACATTAACATTTTAATTATCAATCGCGACTGAATAATCTCTCATAGATCAGAGATCGATAATAGAGGACTTCTTAACTCTTCAAGAGTTTTATTTAACTGTGGAAGAGTTAACTCGACGTCATACGAACATTAAAATGATGGACGTTGCAGCGAAAACACGGGATTTTTACGGTTTTATAACATCCATTCGAATCTTTATTCAACAATTTTATTTTTCATGATTTTGAATCTACTGACAAAACCAACGCTCGTGTGACTGCAATAAAAGTAGGGACACGCTACTATCACAAATAAGTAGTTGCAAGAGGCATGATAGTAGTGCGTTCCTACCTTCCACAACGTACGTCAAAATTGACCCCGGCCTTAAGGAATTAGATTGCTGTAGACTATTGTCTCTTTGAGGAAGATGATTCCACTGAGGTTCGTTTGCAGGACGCGGAGCCTCGCAAAGTGCAATCTCCGGCGACGACAGCCGATGGTGGACCAACATTCCATACGAGTCGACCCCATCACACGGAGAAGCAAGAAGACAAGAAGCAGCTTGCTTCGGCTCCATCTAGACCGCCGGTTGACTATCGGGAGTACCGCGAGAAGAAGGAACGGGAACGCTTAGGAAGGGAGAAGGCGGCAGCCCCGACGACGGCCACCATGACCCACGGGTCGGACATGAACATTCATCATTCACATCATCACAAGCCTGTATCTAGTACAAACGTGTTGAATAAGCATCCGTTGCCGCCTGGACAGAAGGCGCTTCATCACAACCACCACCACCGACCGGAGGTGAAGGTCGGCCAGCCGGTACCGCAGAGACACTCGAGTGGTAGTCAAGCTAGGGAACCAAATCGCGATCCTAATAGGCAGAGGTTACAGCGGGAGTACAATTCGTCGAGCGGTACGAGTAGCAGTAGTAGCAGTAGTACTCTTCATTCGCATAGCCACGCAGTGTCGAAGGAGTCGAGCGCGGACAATTCCTTGACGGACTCTGCAGCTCACAGATCGGACGTCGGGTCGTTGCCGGAGCCGGGGTCGCACGGAACCATGCAGGAGAAACTTAGTAATAATAACCATAGTGTGCATAGATTAAGCGGCGTAGAGAGTAAGCACCAGGGTCACGACAAGAGGATGTACGACCCGAGGCATAAGCCGGTGGAGCATCGAAAAGACAACGAGCAAAAGTCGTACAAGTACCCGGACCCGTCGAGGGTGGACCGTCAGAGAAAGTCGGACACCCTCGAGCAGAGGTGCGAGGAGGTAAGGAAGATCATCGAGAAGCCTTTGTCTCTGCCGAAGCCGACGCTAGACGCGCCGTACGCTCCGAACGCGCAGAAACCGACCCACCACGCTAAATACAATCAACCCGAGAAACTGCAACCCGGCGGGGTCTCCGTCGACGGGAAACTGATGGCCAGCCAAGGCTCGTTTACGCAAGAGAAGTCGCCGACCGGTTCCAGTTCGAGTTCGTTACTTTCTCAGAAGCCTTTGTCTTCGAAGACGGTGTCGAACCAGCACACCGCCCACGGTGTGTCGCAGATATTGAAGGACACGATCAAAAATGGTAGCTCCCAGGCGTCGAGTCTGACGTCCCTGAACAACCTCGACGACCCGAAGACGGAGAAGAGGCCGCGACACGACGAGCCTGACAAGAACTCGTTGGACTTGCAACAGGGCGTGTTGCAGACGCCGCCGAACAAGCACAAGTCTCTGTTCAGTCCGGAGAAGGTACCGACGCCGCGTGAGTCGCATTCGCAGAGGCCTAAGTCGAAACAGAAGACACCGCCCTCGGCGGCTAAAGTTCCTAAGCAAGAGCGCGTGTCGGACGCGTCGATAGGTTTTAATTTAGTGTCGCCGTTCGCGAGCCCGCCGGCCGTGCAGCAACCGGAGTCGCTCTCGATGAAGCGTTCAAGCAGCGACGTTTCCGCGTCGTCGCACAAGAGGCATCGTTCTGGCAGCGCGAGCGAGAGCGGCCAGCCGACCAAGGTGAAGGCGGAGGACACGTCCAGCTTCGAGGCGGCGAAGATGCTCGGCAGAGTGCCGGAACTGATACAACCGATCCGTGACAATCCGTCGAACGGCAGAGCCAGTCAGATCGTGAACGACGTCAAGATGCCGGAGCTGATCAAGCCGTTCGACGTCGAGCCGCCGATGCAACGGTTCGGCGGAACGCAGCATCAGCAGATGTCGTCGAATAATCCGCAAGGGATGACGAACGGGCTGGACACGGGGAAGCAAGAGTCTCAAGAGTTCCACGCGAAGAAGGACACGTACAAAGCGGACGTGAAGAAGATCGAGCAACAGACTAAACAGGAATATCTGTCGCCGATGAAGTCCGCGCAGAGCATAAGCGCTCTCCTCCAGGAGCCTTTGGCACCGATGCCGTCTCTGCTTCAGAGCATGCAACCGTTCAACCAGTCGATGGCTCAGCAACAAATGCCCCACGAAATATTCCAGCAACCGCATATGCAGCAACAACAACAACAACAACAACAACAACTACCGCTACAGCAGCCACAACATCAACAACACCAGCAACAAACACAGCAACCGCGACCTATGTCCCCTCCGATGTTGCTAATGGATCATCAGGTCCCTGTTCAAACTCAATGTTTGTCCCTGCCGACGGTCAGCGAACCAGTGATAGCTTCGACCGTCGACATAAGCGCTATCTCCGGACCGGTGCAGAGTACCACCGAGTCGATCGTCTCTGTGCCGACGTCGACGACGACGTTGACGGTGCCGGCGCCGGTCGAGGAGAAGAGGTCGGATCACCATAAGAGCGAGAAAAAGAAGAAGAAGGAGAAACACAAGCACAAAGACAAGGATAAGACCAAGGAGAAGCACAAGCACAAACACAAGGACAAGGACAAAGAGAAGCATCGCGAGAAGGACAAGGAGAAGGGGGGCGAGGAGGCTGTATCGGCGGTGCCTATCAAGATCACGATACCGAAAGACAAGCTGAACCTGAGCACCGAGTCAACGGGTGGCAGCGTCGCCGGGAACGCGGTGCCGATCGACAAGAACAAGTCGCCGCAGAGCACCAGCATCAAGATCATTATACCGAAGGAGCGGCTGAAGGGCGCGGAGAACGTGTCGAGCTCGCCGGCGCCGGCGGTGGTGCAGGGCCCGTTGAAGATCAAGATCCGTACGGACGGGATGTCGCGGAGCTCGACGGGCGCGTCTTCGACGACGAACAGCTCGGGCAACGTCGTGCCGGAGTTTGCGAACGAGAGTCGGAAACGTGAGCGGGCCGACACGAAGGAAAGCCCGACGACCAGTGTACCGCCGTCGAAGAAGCAATCGCAGATGTCCTCGGCGGGCTACGGGCAACACCGACCGGGCGAACGGCAGAACGGCAGACACTATAGTTCAGGCAGCAATAACAAGGTACGTGGAGGCGGTAGAGGCGGCCGCCAGTATATCGGGCGTGGTCCACCACCAGCAGGATCGGCGGGCCATTACGGTGCTCCCGGCCAGCGCGACGGCTACTATCAGCAAGACACCTACAATAGTAACAATGCTCGTAATCCCCATCATCCCCATCCGTCGTCCGGCCGCGGCGATCCAGGCGGCGGCGGCGGCTACTCGAGAGGTGGCCCCGTCAACCAGTCCCAACCGGACCCCTATTTCTTCGCTAACTATCCCCCACCCTCGATGTACAACCACCCCGCCGGATACATGTACGAGTCCGTCATGTACTATCAGTACCAGCAACAGTACCCGATGTATCCGGCGGGGAACGTGATCATGACGCCAGACGGCGCCATCGACACGTCCGTACCGCCGCCATCCCTACCGCAAAACATGCGACAGAGCCAGAGCATGATCCCTGTCCCGTCTGCTCGGCAGGAACCCAAGACACCGCCACCGTTGCCGAGCGGACCACCCCCTAGTTCCTCGCCACCACCACCCCCGCCACCGGAATAACGTTCGTACGGAAATCCTGTCTTGTAGTGGACTTTCAGAGGTAGTTTCCAACGTAGCGTTTGCTCACCACTTCAGCCACTTCTTCGTTTCCTCGATTCTCTCGTAGTATAGACTAGAGTACTATACTCCCGGACTTAAGGGCTTCCTGGACAACCCCGAGGAAAATCTGTCTCGGTTCGATAACGGTTCTTCATTGTTCTCGAACTCCTCGGGGCTGTTCGTCAAGCCGAGTTGAAATTTTTGTTGGAAATATTAAGTCAGTGCGAAAGTTCCTTGTATTTCAATGAGAAGTCGGGCATGAACTTTTGCGCTGACCTAATGTTAACTCTAAACGCTCGTGTTTAGAAATCCTGAGTATTAACTCTTGCACAATGTTAATCGCAACCAAAAGCAGACTGTTGTTTTCAATAGTAGTTCTGCTTGCTGGAATTTGGACATGATGTCAACAGTTTTTTGAGAATCGAATGTTCATTGTGGACCAATTCTCAAAATATCTGAATTCCTCGAGCAGTGTGCAACGTTTAATGCTTGCAGGGATTGATAAAGCGTGCTAACTGCGCTATCTTCTTTTGATTGTCGTTCATGCTCAGGGGGTGAAAGTAGTCCTGAAAATTTGACTAGGTAGTGCAAAATTATTTGTTGAGCAGATGAATTACCTAGCAATCTTTTTGTACGGGCGAAGCGGACGTTAACCCTCTATGATCCAATTTGTTCCAAAATGTATATAATGTGAAGAGGGTTTGGAAAGTATATGACTGAAGTTGAAAAGACTGTAAAATCCTAACCAAGATATTCATTGGTTACATAAAAAAAAAAAAACAAACCATTGTTTGTTGTCATTATTTGCGATGACTTGATGCGATTTGTCCGGTAAATGATAAATGCATCATTAAAATTTGTTTTTAGAAACGGGAATTATTTATAAGTTTCAGGACTATTTTCACCCTCTGGTTATGAATGATGGACTCTAGTAAAAAAATACGCGTTAAACATCTTTCTCGAGTTGCATACTTTTTGCAAAATTTCATAAAAATCGTGGCTATTTAATCAGCATCCTTGGTTGAGTTAAACTATGACTCCCACTGACAAGACACATCAAATTATTAAAAGAAATGTACAGTAATGCAGAAACTTTCTCTATAAAATAATGTTGACCTTTGCCACGACGCCAGTTTGTAGAAGAGATTGCAAAGTGGCCAGTGAGGAAAGCTAGCACTAGAACCACTAGAATTACTAAAAATCCTAAAATTTACAAAAACAAGAAATTCTGAAAAGTGAGACTCTAGTAAAGTGAATCAATCTATTCAACAATGTTTTACAGAGACATCTTTACAATTTCAAGCCGTACACAGAAAACTATTGTCTTCACTAATTTAGCCAAGCCAGCCAAACTCCTTTTCTGACCGATGATAGTTATAGACGACAAATTCCTCTGATTCTTGAGTTTCACAATCCCGAAGATGCCTATAGATGATGACGATCAGAAATGCGTTCTAAACAAGGTCTGTCGAGACGCGGATGTTCTGATATCTTGAGCACATTCAACACAGTGAATTCTCGATATATGTCAACAACACGGGACTTGCCAGTGTCATGTATCGTCCAGGAGACATATACGACCCTAATTATATTTACACTCCTCAGCGTCCGAGGCCTCTCGAGCTTCGTAGCTCCTCACGGGGTATACTCCGTGATAATGGGGATAATTCTGCGACGTTTATCATCCAGGCCTTGGCGACATATATAGAGAAATCACTGTATATAACAATTAAGTGTGGACTGTAAGTCCAGTTAAATGACTAGCATCCTTGTAAAGGAATGAATCTAGACCCTTGACGGCTTAACAATACTCTGGTGGTTTTTTTCTGCTGTGCAGAACCCGAAGTCCTAAATTAGAGAATAGATCAGAATAGAAACTGCTCTTGGTCAGAATAGAAACACTTGGCTCAACGGGGTTTCCTCAATCCTTACAGTCTCAGTGATACAAGTTGATTATTTATTACTGCTGATTTTATGAATTCATCAGAACAATGAATAGCTGCAACTTGAAAGTTCTAAAACGATTGGAAGAATTCAAGAATATGTTATTTTCAAAAAAGGAAGAAATTCCTAGGTGGCTTCTATTTCTTGCAATTTTTATTTTGCAGTCTATTTGTCACTGCTCTGGTGGGTCTAGTGTTGAATTTGGAGAACAGTTTCTGCGTTCCCGTTGACTGTACCCTCCCCCCAAGCAGTGTAATATTTTTCAAAAATCCGGTACGAAGAGACAGAAACGAGCAAGAGAAGTGGCTGGACCTTTTTGACCCGGTCTCCATCCCCCCTTCTTCTCCCCTTCCAGTTTTGTGAATGGTAGAAGTAGCAGCATGCCGTACGATCTCTATCCCCTAGTGTTACGAATCACCATGTTTCGATCTTTCCACCTTTGTACCTGTAGCGCATCTCCTTAGAGTAGTTATCGAAAGTGAGTGCGGGAGAGTCTTCGTCGAAGAGCGAACGCGGGGGCCGACGGTTCTCGGGATCTAGGAAGAGAAAGAGGATCGAAACAGCGGCCACGAAGATCGAGCAACGTGACAGTGTCGCGATTCGTTGAAGAGTTGAACAGTGCCCGACTACTGACGATGATTCAGGATGAATACGAAGTGCCGGTTGTCGAAGGGATATAGTCGTTCTAGGGGGAGGAAACAAGCTCGCGGTGATCTATTCGGATCGAGACAAATGGTGACGCGCGGCCCGTTCGATGCAAAAGCGGCGTAAGTGAAAATAATTGCCCGCTGGACAAGGACCAAAGTGTTTTACGCTACTGGAAAGAAGAGTTTCTTCGTAATCTCATTCGATGACCAAATGTCGCCTTGACCAATAGCAAAATTATGCGCACCTAGTTATTACCAGACTGTGGATTTATGACAGAAATGAACGCGTCTGATATAAAAGTGAAAAGCTAGAGGAACTTAAAGACGTTACATTATTTTCGGCTATCATAAGACGATTAAAAGAGAAAGTATATTTTTATTTAAATTCAGTTTCTTATCATTTTCATTTTGCATCGGTTACAAAGAACAGAAGCCAAACAGAAGCTTCATTCTTCTTTTTATATTTTTATTAAGTCGAGCCTAACGCATTGATGTTCTCAAATTCTTTTCAGTTGTCCACTGTGCCAAATTGCACCTACTCATTTTTGTCATAAACGCATCAAATTTTTTACCCCTGTTCCTCTAGCTTTCTTTCCAGCATAATACGGTAGAACCTCGATTATTTGAACAGCTCTGTGTCTGAATTCTCTGTTATCCGAACGTCTTTCACATTTCAACTATTCGATATAAGACGGTCCAGCTGCAGCATAATTTATCGCATAAGTGAGAGCTTCACAGTGCCTAAATAACTGTTCCATTACCCGACACACCCACGTTACCTTGAACAGTTCGGTTAACCGAGGTCCTACTGATTCCTCGAACAGATATTTTGGGAAGTTGAAACCAATTTCAAAAATTGTCTGTATACAGTGACTTCTCGATATATGTCAACAACACGGATCTTGTCAGCGTCTTGTATCGTTCAGGAGACATGCCCGAGCCGCGTTTAAATTCCTCGGCGTTCGAGACCTCTCGTATACCCCGCGGTAGTGGGGATAATTTCGCGACGTTTATCCTCCAGGCCTTGGCGACATATACAGAGAAATCACTGTATTCGTTTTGTGCAAAGATAGTCAATAGACTCTTCGCCGTTTTTGCATTGAACTGTTCGTATAATTGTGAGGGGAACGTTGTCGAGAGTGAAGCACTGCCAGACAAATCGAGGGGGAAGCAAACGTAACTTCCGGTCACGGTGAAACGTGTCGGTGGATCCTAACGACCTGCTCAATCGCGAGAGAGATAGGCCCTTTTTTCAATTCTTCTGTTTCTGTTTTTTTTTTTCTTTTTTACTTCTTTCCCACCCCCCTTCTTTGTAATATCAATTTGACGTATCGAGGAGAGCTCGCTTCAGGGTGGTGAAGTTCCTTTGCTGGCAAAGGGTCACAGGGGGAGGGTGGATGTCGCGTTTTGAAACGGATGAACGATTGAGGACAGAGAGAAAGAGAGGGGAAAAAACTAAAAAAACTAGAAGAAAAAATGAAAAACTTATTACAAAGTTACTTAAAAAAAAATAATAATAAAAAACGTATACACACAGATACACGGATACACTACAGTCGCGCGAAATCTGTATACGTGAACTAGAGTAAGAGTACACGTTCTCGTTAGTGTATTATCTCGGTGTGTGCTGCTCGGAAGTGTTTGTAAAGTTCTGTGTAACTTCGTTGGTAAGCTAACGCATTGTACATCACTCTGTCATTGTTTTTGACGCGTAACAATTCGAGGAACTACCGTGCACCGATTATCACAGGGTTGTTTCGCGATCGAGGATTGGTTTCGCAGTGATCGTTCTGCGAGAGATCTAGGGACCCGGAATCGCGAGGAACACGATCGACGAACGATGCGACTTCTACACGATCCGATTTTTCTTGCATTCGTGACCCGCTTTTCTGATCTAAATTGGATCGACAGGAGCGTAGAAAAGATCGAGCAGATCGATCCGTAGAAGTTTTCGAAAAGTGTAGATATTTTTGAGAATCGTTCCCGCTTCGTCTCTGGAACCGAGAAACTGGAAAATTGTGGTTATTTCGTTGATTGACCAGGTCGTTTTGCATACTGATCGTGAACAGCGGAAGTAAGGACGTATTTCTTGATGTTCCGGGTCCATTGAGGTCTTCAGCAATTTTTCTAGATAGGATTATTACTCTTCTCTATCCACCGATTTATTAAAATTAAGCTATTTGGGTTAGTCGAGAGAAATTGAGAAGTCTTTGAGGCTGGGTCATAATGGACCCGGGCGTCACAGTTCGAGGGCTACACAGGGAAAACACAGATTCTCTTGGTCACTCGTTCGGTGGTCCGATTCTTCCAGTTTTATACCGTTGCATTTAATTGTGAACTATTTCAAACGATTAAAAATGAAAGAAGGCGTTTCTGCTGAATTTAAGGTGAAAACAATTTTTCGGTGATCTGCAGACTGCAAATTTTTTACACGCGTTTCTCAAGCGATCATAAAATCCTCCCTTTGTTGTGATAATCTAAGAATTTCAATCTTTTAAAATTCTATTATAAAAGAAATTAGTGAGTCAATTTGTTTTTTTATTCTTCGTTGAAAATAACATCTTTCTCTTTACCTACGCATCTTAACAATCGTGTTAAACGTGCGATAGTCTTAATAGTTGCAAAAATTGTTTACGTTCTATAAAACAGTGACGGTGAAACTATGAAGAGATAATAATAATCATTATTATTAAATAAAAAGAGAATATTCCCCATAGACAGAACTAAAAACAAAAGTGAAACTTTTGCAATTTGTCGTAAAACGTCTTGCAATTTTATTGATGTTTTCCCACCGTAGAAAGTACAGTGATTTTCAGATTGTTTAACAGTTAATAGAAAGCTAGCATGAGTTTGAGACTTTACCCCGGCAGTCCGATGATCACCGAGGATCTATAGATCTACAATGATCGAGTATCTCGTGTCTGACTGTGGCTCGGAGCCCAAGAAATCGAAGTCAAGAGAAAACAAAAAAGAACCGGTCCGTTCGTCGTGCGATTAGTTAATAGTTCACCTAAGAATTTTATTTTTTACACTCTCCTGTACAATAATGCTTGGAGTTCGATTGCCGTGCGTGTCTCGTGAGTGTATGTAGTTCGTTTTTATATTTATTTCGAGTATCGCGGCGCGCATGAGACCTTTTTTTATTCTTATTAATAATAGACGTACACAAGGACACACTCACACACCGCTACATATATATATATATATATATATATCTATATATATATATATATATATATATACACATTTTCGACAATATATACAGAAGAAAAAAAAAAGGGAAATAAAAATAGGAATAAATAATTGCTATAAAAAGGATATTATCTCAGGAACGCGTTGAAAGAGAGCAAGAGAGAGAGAGAGAGAGAGAGAGAGAGAGAGAGAGAGAGAGAGAGATAGGAAGAAAGAAAGAAAAAAAATAGTGTGTGTGAACCAGAGACAGTGTGACATTAATATATTATAAAGATATAAATATATATATATACAAATATATAAATTTATTAAGAATGCGTTTATACATAAACACGAATGCACGGCGCGTGTCATTTGTGGTTGCCATTTTTTTTGTGACGGACAAAGTAGGAGAAAAAGAGCTAAACGTAGGAAGAATAACGAGAGAGAGAGAGAGAGAGAGCGAGAGAAAGAAAGAGAAACATATTCTTTTAATCGTGCCCGCTAGCGTTAAATAGCGCCTCGATGTCATTGTTGTTGATTGTTACAATTATTGTCACTAGTACCTACTACTCTCGACGTAGACCATTTACATGTGTACTGTGTGATTGCTATGATCGGTCGCCTCGTTTCACGGGCCTTTCCCGCCGGCAAAAATTCCGAAGGAGTTTCTCTTTTCGCGTGCACAGAGTGCAAAAAATCACTATCCGAATTCACTATGGAAATTTGCGCGGGTGGCCGACGAACGCGCCTGTACGATTTACAGCGTCGCGGACTTTTCGAAAAATATCCCCCCCTCCCCCGAGAGATCGAGGCCCGTTCCGTTTATTATAATTGTTACACGATCGGGGTTGGTCGAAACAACCAACAGTTCGGAGGATTCAGGAAGAACGCTGGGATTTTTCGTTCGGAGACGAATCGCCATTTTTTTCGCACGCGAATCAACGAGCATCGACCCCCCTCCCCCTTACCCCAGGATTTTTTGGAAATTTTGTCGACTGAATATTTTGTTGCGCAACTGGGAACATTGTTTTCGGGATCCCGAAGCAGGCCCGCGTTCTTCCTGAATGTAAAAAGCAACGAATAATCTTTAGGCGTTAAGGACCTCTCTTTATCCTGGCCTTAAATTAGTGTCGGCGTTGTAACGAAGAAGGAAAGAGAGCGAGCGAGAGAGAGAGAGAGAGAGAGAGAGAGAAAAAGGACCGAGAAAATGTGTAGCGCGCAGGAGATCGATGATCAAAGGCTCCAGAGATCGAACGGGATCGGCCTAGTTGTTTTCAAAGAAAAACATAGAAAAAATAAAAACATTATATGTGCAATTGTGGCAGTCGTACGAAGACAAAATAATTGCTAAGGTAAATTATGTAGGTTTTGTACTCTCCGATAGTGAGATTAAAAGAAAAGAAAAATGAAGTTTTTTGAAAGAAAGAGTTATTATATATATATATGTGCAATACACATATGTTTACGCAT
>CM052127.1:11478831-11568686 GCA_028454245.1 Halictus quadricinctus
TATATATATATATGTGCAATACACATATGTTTACGCATACATATATCTATATATATATTTATATATAGATATATAGAGATACATTTACGATATATTATTAAAATATACATTAATTAACGATACAAACACGAGCCCACGTATGTGACCAGCGATCGATACGAGTGATAAACGAAAATACGGACGTTGATATGCTACGGAAGAGGAACGCGGCAAAGAAAGATGTGTAACAAATTGCGAAACACTGCATTCAATACTGTACACAATGTATAATCAACCACTTGTCGCGTACGTTGCCTGTTTCTTTCTATTTTTTCTTTTTCTACGACAAACATCTGCGTTCCACGGCGTATAGAAAACACTTTTCGCATCGGTTCCACGGAAACCGATTCGGACTTCCGGTTTACGGTGTCGAAGCCTGCAGAACACGACCAGGTCATTTCGAAAGGTGAATCGAAAACTGTTCCACGGAACATTCTGCTCGAACTTTCCCCGTGCAATTGCGAGAATCACTATCTTTTCGTTGCAAAAATTCCATTTTTCTCCGCATCGATCGTTCAGTCATTTCCTGTGACATTGATATCGTTAAAAACGTCTCGCGAACTCCAATTATTTCAAAGCAATCAACTCAACTGATAAACCCCGTTTGTCGACAGTATCGTATTAACCCTTTGAGGACAAACGTTGGTATTATTTTGCTGACGTCAGAATTAAAAATTTCTAAAAGTTGCAGACATTTAATTGTGCACACAACTGGGTAAATTTCTGACAAAAATGATATATATGTAATTTGGTACAGCAGAGAGATTAAAAAGATGTAAAAATATTATTACTATTTCCACTTTACAGTAGGCTCCCGTGTAACGTGGTCGAAAAATTATTTAAAAAGACGACATGCATGTAAGGTGACAGTAAATTTACAAATAATTGTTTCGAAAGATTGCACGCTTACTGTCACGAGACATGCATATGTATAGTCTTTTTGAACAATTCTTTTACCACGTTATACACAAGTCATATTCTAGTTATCGAAGAAAAGATTTTTCTAATCTAATTTCTGAGGAAAACGGTGTTGAAAAATCCTCGAAGGGTCAATCGTGTCGACGTCGATCAATTCGCAGAAAATTGCATAAAATTGACGATAAGACGATCAGGAAACAGCGAACGATAATGCGTTGTTTTGTCGCGGTTGCGCGAGGCAAGTTCGAGAGCGGTATCGTTGTCGCGTTATCAGCGGCTTTTCATTTGCCTTTCAGAAAAGGAAATTATTCGAAGGAAAAACGAACTCCGCGAACAAGTTCCGAGAACGATCCACTGTGGGTCACAGGTGATTCACTACACGGTCGAGCAGTTTTCCGTTTCGCGGCTAGAGAAAGGGACTCCGATCATGGGCCACCGGTGACCCACTTGTCTCCCCGGACGTGGACAGGTCGCATGATCTCGCCGGAGGCGAGAGAAAAAGTCGACGAGAATGCCTGAGAACCCGCGTACGGAATTCTCTCGATCAGAATATAACTATACACGTGTATGGCGAACGCAGATGATTCGGAACAGTGAGTGTTTCGACTGTTTGTAGATCGTGCATTAATTACAGGGACCGTACGCGTCACGTGTTCGACCAAGAAAAAAAAAAATAAGCATCGCAAATAAACGTTCTGTGGAAACGAAAAGTACCTTAGTGATTATTTTGTCTCTTTCTTAACACAACACCATATGCATATATGTATACGTAAATATATACGTAGGCAGATGTATGCATCCAGGATACCGCCACGGTATGTTGATGCATATAAAATTAAAAAAAAAACAATATATATATATATTTATACGGATATACATGTATGTGTATTAATTACTTATATAATATTATCGCACATCATATTCGCCGCATCTTTTGTGTACTAACATTTATATATATATATATATTTATATATATATATATATGGATCACAGCTATTAGTATGTAATTACGATGATCATGCGTAAGAGTCGGTCCATTGACATACATATCATACCACGGCCGAGGAACAGTATAACCGGTCCGCTGATTAGGATGGCGGTAAAATTAAGTCGCACGCGTGTTTGATTTTGAAATTTCGCTTGGTGGAGGGTACCTGCGATTCGCCATTGTTGTTATTGTTCTACATCGGCGCTATTGTTGTTGTTGTCACCTGTTGTGGATGTTGTTGTTGTTGTTGAAGTTGTTGTTGTTGTTGTTGTTGTTGTTGATGTTGATATTGATGTTTGTTATGGATGTCGCGTGGGTGTGCGAGTTTGCATGGGCATGCGCCGCGGTAGCAGGCTTTCATTTGTGTTTGCGTGCATGCGTACAGTTTTTTAAGACACGCTTTCGACTTGCGTCTCTCATTCGACCTCCTTTTTACCGATGGGAATCAGCCGACGACACGGTTAACGCTCGTTCGAACGGCATTCTATGGGGTTCGATGTGATCCGGGGCTTCTAGGCCAGCCGGAAACGCGAAATTCATTACCCCCCTCTCCCCATAATCGATCCAAATCCATCGAGACACTTTAATTCATCGGACAAGAGATCATCAGGATTTTCTTCGCTTGTCGAGCTTCGTTCACGATTCGATTATGGATCATTGCGCGCACGTATTTTTATTAACGCTAGAACCGCCAGGCAAAATGACTGATCTCTAAGTTTTTCTTTTACAATTTTCACGATTTCAGCCGGAAGCTTTTAACAAAATTTTTTGTTGAAACACGTATTAAAATAAAAATTTATCAGTCGCATTTAGCGTTCGGTAGTTCTAGCGCTAAGTTTATGCAAATGTTTTGGTCTCTTCCCATCGATTAATTGCTTCTAAATTGATATCTTTGATGAAGAAATCCGAGAATTGTAAGGAAATGAGGGAAAACATTTCCCAAATTGATTTATTTAGCACTGTAGTTTACAACTAACAAGTAAAACCAAAGAAAAGACCGAAATCTTTGCATACGCCTAATAAAATGCAAGGGAACCACTCGAGGGATCATTTCAATCGATGCAGGCAACATTTCTTGTGCCAGTTTTCATAAAATTGAGCGAGAAAATTGGAATTTGTATAGAGATCCGCAGTTTCTTAACGATTAGGCGAACATAGGTAGTATTTCGTGGAAGGGACGAAAGAGAACATCCTAGAGACGGCCATCATGGCTTCCACTGTGATCAAGCTGGCCGATTCTACCGGAAACCGCAGTAATTAGTCCAAAATGGAGGAACCTGTGTTCCCGAACTCGTGCAGAGAATTACTGTTTCGCGTACTATCGGTTGATCTTCTATTAAATGCTCCCAGTTTCATTTACTTTTGAATTATGAGGGCGAGGGTTGCCAATCACTATCCACGATTTCGATGAAGCGATTCGACACAGAACTCGAAAGATATTCGATACGCGTTTGTTTTTATTTTAGAGATCATCATTCGTGTTTGGGAAAGGAAAATGGTCTCCAAAGTTGCGGTAGTGAATGTGGAAAAATTGAAAACTTCGATTTCGATTTTATTTTTGCTATAAAATTCACGTACACTTCTTATGTCATCATTTTAATGGATACGAGACAAGATTTTATAAAAAGACTCGCAAGAAAATGCTTTTGAAAAAAGCAACATTTTACTAAACCTGACAGTGATTTTCACTCTCCGAACACGAATAATTGTCGCTAAAAAACGATGTATGTGTGAAACCCTTTATCGAATTTCATAAAAATCTCACGAGCGATGATCGTAGGCAACTTTCCTAAACAGCATCGTCGAAAACCTCGAACTGAAAATTCGACCAATGAAAATGGTCGATACCGATCTAGAGCCAGCCGATAGTGGGGAAATTTTGTTCGATCTTTCGATGAGGGAGCAAAGTACCACAGTTCTGTTTGTATTTTCAGGAGAAGCACTCGTCTAGCCATCACAAGAGCTCAAGCAAGATGTCGCAGTCCCAGCAGTCGCACGCGACGTAGTATTCGGACCCGGGTCGAAGAGGATGTCGGTAAAAAACAGAAAAAGAAAAAAATCCAAGGGAAAAGTCTGCGAGCGGCCACAGTTGACCCGGCACCGACATCCGTGAACCGGAAGCCTCCATCTTTGCTGCGGTTCGTCGTTGCCCATCAAGATCGGAGGCCTCGAAGAAGAGGAGCCCTCTTGCTCATGGCGAGAGAAAGAAGAAGAAAAACGGACGCCCCCAAGATAACGACGCTCCCGAGGCCCGTTCCGCTCGGCCATTTTGGTGCCGTGCTCCGGCCGCCATTTTGATGCCGCGACGGAAAGACGCCGCTTTAGACTAGCCGAAGCTTAACGCGAATCGATCAGCGATTAACTGCTTCCGACTAGAACAAAGGGGAGAGCACACAAAACGGGGAAGATAATGTTCTTATACTCAGGTGAAATTAGGTACGCGATAAGTTATAAGAGGAAAGCAAACTTCACTTCGTCCTTGGTCGTTGGATCACGCGACCGATAATCAAACCTCCCGTTTCCTACTCGTGCGTCTGCAATAGACATTGTGTAACATAAACTTCGATTACCACCGTTGCGCCTCGGGATCGCTCCGAGTTCCATGGCACCCTCGATCGAAAGCGCTTTACAATGTCGAGGGAACGCTGCTCGCTACCGTTTCCGTGATCCGTTTATTATTAGTTGAGAAAGTAGTTGTAGCAAGCTAGGGATAGCACCGAAAAGACGCTAACCTCCCTAAGGTCGCGCGAACTGCGACCAGATTTTAGAGAGTTTCTTTTCATTTCTTTTTTATCTCCGTAGATAGTTCTTCGTATTTCCTCCGTAACGTCGGAGAACAGTGGAAGCTGTGTTCTGAATAGCTTAGAATAGTTAGAATATGATTAAACAAAAAAAAAAGAAAAGAAATGAAGCGGCGACGTTAAGGGGGTCTTAGAAGTACGTCTGAAAAGAGTTAAAAAGCGCGATGTTAGGAAGATGATCTGTATTAGAGCGTCCCATAAGTCGTGTCCTCTTTTAACGCTGATTGTAAGCACAAAGTGATTATTTCCACTTACAATCGATACTAATTATGACTTGCATGATCCATTGATGAGCCGAAACTGATGTTGCAAAAACTTAGTATTCATCCTTCGAGTGTAAAACGTACACTTTCTTTTAATCATCGTTTTCGTTCTTCCATCTATGGATCAGCTGTTTGATTCTGTTTTTAAAAAGTTCAGGTTCATACCAGGAATAAATGTCCACGAAAGTATGGTATGAACAAAATACGGTTTATTTTTTACGAAGTAAGATAAGGTAACGATCTATGGGACGAGCTAATCGTTTGGATGATCGAATTTAGGAACCTCCGGGCCCCGATCCCGAGGGCAGCTACGGTCCCAGCCCCTTTTGCATTTGTTATCCCGTTCAACTGCCACGTTTCTTTGCATCGAACGAGAAGTATAGACGATGCGTCGCCATTCTGACGGCTAGTAAATTGATCGTCGATCGATTCGTTAAGCAGGGACGTTCCCAGAAACGGTTCGAAACGATTCGAAGCGATTTGCAAAAATCCGGCCGACGAGGCACCGCGGACAGGATCGTCGCTTTTCATCGTGATCCCTTAGCTGGCCGGTTTCCGTTTTCTCGCATTCGTTGTGCATTTAATCTCTTTTTGATACCGTGTTCTCTCTCTCTTTCTTTCGAGAATCCGAAATTCTTCTCTTTTGTTTTTCTTCGGGATCTGTTTTTTCTTTTTTCATCTCGATGGAAGCAGACACGCCTGTTTCGTTGCTGCCCCGTCCTGCAGCGTCTCCCGAGGTTCTGTTTCCTGTCGGTCGTACGTCGGAAACGGTGATCAAGAATCTCGACGTGTCCCTAAGCAGCGAATCGTTCTTGACGAGCGTGCACGCAGGACAGACAGACAGACGGACGGACAGAGAACGAGAATAGAGGGAGAAGGGAAGGAAAAAACCACTTGGTCCATTGTCCAATGATATTTATTCGTGCCGTTTTGTTATGTAAATAGCCGGACAAACTGCATAATATAGTAAGTAATTCGAATTATACTATCGCCATTTAGTATAAAGGACTATAGATAAAATAATTAATATTATTGTCAGACTGTAAATAAAATTATTTTGTATGCCAAAATAAACCAAATGAAATGACTCGACACACAACGGTCACACAGTCTCGCGTTACAATACATGTTATGACACACCGTACACGTACACAGAACACTGAGGAATAGGGAAACGCAGAAAGTGGAGAAGTATGCGAGAATGTGCTTACGGGTAACGATAACAGTGAGGATTGCTCAGCCAGCAGGACCGAGTGCAAGAAGTTTCGATGCCAGTTCCTCCTTTAGACCAATTCTGAAATCTCTTAACACTGTAGACAGTCCTGAGCACGCAATGAAAGTGTTTACGGTCCCACTGGGTCAGCTACTTCACTGTATCATTACTTCCCAGTGTGTACCTGGAGGTATAACGAGGCAGCAAAGCGTATACTCAAGTATACTCGTGCTAAGATAACCCAGAAGGAGTACGAAGCAATTTTTAGCTTTGGAAGTGAACGTAGAACTTACTTATCTTAGTATCCGTACAACTTTTTTCACTTTTTCTCCTGTTGTAAACACTTGCTGACTGTCGAAGACAGTTCTAGACCTGCAAAAGAGGTTCAGTAGATGAACACACTGGGTTTGCTACCTCGCATTGTTACCTGCAAGTATACATTTTAATGGTCAGCGAAGCGATCCAGTAGGACCACGAGCGGAGACTTTACATGCTATGTTATTTGCTGCGAAGAAAGGATATGTATCAGTAGAGAGTAAACTTAGTACAGCATGTTCTTTCTAATTCAGTCTGCTTTTTATACTAGCATAAAAAATGCTCAAAATAGTAAGAGCAGTACTGAGCGAACACTATACTTAACACTAGGTTTACAGGACTCGTCAAAATAACTGTTTGTGGTATTTTTAATTTACAATGACTGTTTCTAGTATTTTTAATTTACGATTACTGAGATTGTAAATCTCAGAGATTGATTGGGATTCTTCAAAAAATGTATTTCTTTGGGTACGTATTACAAAAGAAAATGTTAGAAATTTGGATAGACAAATTCTTGTTACATGTAATGTGAAATAGTCACTTTCGGTGCCCTGTGAACCTAGTGTTAAGAAAATCTTTTGTCAGTGACTTGGTAGTTTCCTGTGAAATTGTAATTGCTTTTAAAAGATTCTCAGCGTAGAATCGCAACTTTGAAAGACAGTCTCTAACAAGGAATAAGAAAATGTTCAGAATACGAAGCACAGGATCCACTCATGGTCCTGTTGGGTTGTCCAAGAAGCTGGACTCGTGTCGTTACCTGCGAGTACAGAGAAGCGAAGAGAAACGTGGTACAAGTTACAGTACGCGGCATCGGACGAGACAGCACACGATATCTTTAACGAAGCATGCGCATAGTTAGCGAACCACGGTTTAATACTCGCAGTTCCGTTCACCGTAGGTCGATTATTTTTTAAGTGGAGAAACAAAGAGAAAAAAATGGGGAAAATCGGGGAGACACGCCGTCCCCTGTAAAAAAAAAAAAACGGCCGTGCTACTGTATACCGGAAGCGAAGCGAATCGTGTTTTGTCTGCCGGTTTTTTCCACAAATGGAGGGAGAGACACCATGAGAATATTCTATATTTCGTAATCCGAGAGCGATTTCCGTTGTCGCGTCGACGAGTAAACAAAAATACCGAGAGTACAGCGGAGTCCCCCTTTAACCCGTTCTATTATTAATAATAATTACTATTTAAAAAAAAAAAGTATTGATAAACCATTAATCACGATTATTATAATAACACCGACGCAGAGACCGACCCACCAATAAGACACACCATGGAGAACACACACGTGCGCGCACATACATATGTACATACCAATACATGTAACGATAATGATAACGATAAGAACCGCGAAACGGTGGAGAACAAAAATCGACCCCCATGTATCGTCCGAAGGATGTTCGAGCGAACCTCACCGCCAGCCACCCCCATAGCCATCGTTATTCTTCTTCTTCTTCTTCGTCGTCGTCGTCGTCGTCGTCGTCGTCGTAATTAATTAATTAATTAATTCTTTCTGTGCATATCGAGGGTCGCGTCGATCCCCTCCTCCTCCTAATTGTTTCTCGTTAACGGGACAGAAGTGAGAATGAACAGGAAACATGCACGAAGCGATAAAATGGGGAGGAAAGTTGCGAATACTATTGTCTGTATTTATTCTGCGATTTGTCGGATCGAATTGTTAAGCAAGGGATGTTGGCCAAACGATCTTCTCCGGTTTTTATGTATTATCAAGCGAATATTTACCCTTTCTTATTGTTATCAGATAAAACACTGACGCATAATTACGATCATTAGTTTTTTTATATATGATTCTATAAGTTGATGGAACAGAAGGGAAACAGTATAAAACGCTAATGGTTGTGCGGTTTCATTTTTGTATTTTATCTTTTATAAATGTGAAAGAAGACTCGTTTTATTTGGGAGATGAATCGCTGTTACTGTAGAGCCGGAGAAAATATTCGACACTTATTTTTTTAACAGACACTGTTAGTATTCGAGGGTTGAAAATAGCCCCGCGAATAGGGGATGTAAGTCGTTCATCATGGAAAGTATTAATTGTAGGAAGAAAGTTTACGCGTACGACTCGCGTGCTTTTTAGCGATAAATTTGCCGTTGTAAATACAATTTTTAAACAACTCTTTTGTACAATATATATTGAAGAACAAGATCTTTTTGCAAGTTTCTTTCTTAAGCGTTGATTTATCTTATACAAGAATACAGACAAGCTCGAATTTTTCTTTCACAAGCTTTTCGGATGAATGAACATTTTTAATTTAGCATTACAGTCCTTAGATCTCGGATCAATTGGAATTTTTTATTTTATATTGTACGCGAAGTTGTTGCAAATTTTTATAAAGCTTTGGGAAGTGTCAAATATTTTTGTAATGTGTATAAATCACTGGAGTCGTTACAAAAATTTCGTTCAAACTAAGAAACGGTGAATCTGGTTTGCAGACTCGACTTCGAGCGCCATTTTCATCCCGGCAACAGAAAGATGTCGGTTACGAAGACGTACGTGCGAAATATTGTTGCGAGCTTTACATTGTGTTTGCGTTTCATCGAAATTAGTGGAGAAGATTGCTCGGCTAACAACCCTTGCCGTGGATCGTTTAATCGATGTCAAAAATGCCTTTGACGCGTTCGTTCAACGAAAAAAAAAAAAAAAAAAAAAACAAAAATGGTACCGTTAGCAATAAATGTGGTGCGCAGCGACTCGGCCCGATAAAATACCCGGTTTTGCTCGTCGGCGGCGACACTGCGGGGGATATTTTTCATTCTTATTAGAGAACGGACGAGAAGGAAGCCGACGAGCCTATTTTATCGCGCCGACCATATGTATTTTCGTATGTCCCGTGGCCGAGAGTAATTCGAAGAAGGAACTCTGCTTTCGAGGCTGCGAAACCGTTCGCGTTTTTCATCTCTATAGAACCAGAACAAAACGAGAAAAAGAAGGAAGAGAAACCGTAGAGATAAAAAAAAAATTAGAGCGACGCTAAGCTTTAATTGACAAACTTCTTTAGCGTTCTCTTGGCTGTGCGGTACAAACGACGTTTATTGCTAATTGTTTTCTCTCAGTCAGCGGACAAACGAAACCGTTTCCATTGTTCAAAACAAGAAACTTAGATTGTAACGAGGTCCGACGATGTTTTGTCGTCGCGGGTTTTTCCTTTTTCGAAGATCGAAACGGACTCGCTCGAGAAGTTTAATTTCCGATTTAGAAAAAAAAAACAAGTAGAGATGGGAGAGATGGGCGAGTCTCTCTTCCGTTTCCATCTTCGGAAAAAAAAGCCGACGAAAGAGAAAGAAAATTGTGCAGCAGCTTGAGCGAGATATACGAGAATGGACGAGAGTAAATGTTTTTTCTTTTCTTTTTTTTTTTCTTCTAACGAAGCGAACAGAAGTTAACGAACCGTGTCCGCGATGTAAATAAATTTATTCTTAAGGACTTAAACAGAAGCGACGATTCGTGAAGAGTGTATACTTATTATTATTATTATTATTAATTATTAATTATTATTATTATTAATTATTATTATTATTATTATTATCGTTTGCAAATCGTGCATTTGTATTTCACGTGCAGGCCAAAATGGCCGCGTTTCGTGGATACAGGCTCGTTCCGGAAGTCCTCAGTCGCGGGAAAATCATCTTCGCTCGAAATTCTCGGCGCGAAGAACGAAATTTTGCAGGGAGAATGCGAAAAAGACGCTAGGAGAATGGAGATTTTTGTTTCTTCGGTTTACTTTTTCTAAAAACAGATTTTTTCCATGGCACAGGATGGCACAGTCGTCGATGAACAAGATACGGGGCTCGAAGAGACCGCGAGGAATCGGGAGATCCGATTTGAAGTGAAAATTGAATTTGAAAATTTTCGGCGCGCTTTCGACGGTCCTAGACAAACTCCGAGTCCTTCCTGCTCGAAATTTCTGTAATTAGAATCGTTCTATGGTGCGAAGAAGGTCATTGGGAATGAAATGATTCGCGAGCCGTGTCTTGTCCACTGATTAGCATCCTTCCTCAGCCACGAGTACAATCATTGTGTCATGATGACTGACTCGCTTCCAGCGTGTATATTTAGAGACTTTTAGAGAGAAGTTTAATGAAAACGGAAAAGAGAAAACGTGGCAAAGCCTTTCTTCGATTTCTCACGACTGACGATCTTCGGGATTGAGCTGGGCTTGCCTAGTTTCAGGCGGCGTTTAAAAAAAAAAGTTATCCTCAATAAAGAGAGAAGCAAAAGAATGACTAAAACTAGATGCTGACTTGTTCTTTACCTCAACCTTTTTCATCAGCACCTTATTTATAAGAATTCCATTTTGAACAAGAGGGAATATAAAAATTTGTAATACTATATATATATTCAAAACTAGATTAGAGAAATTCAATATACATTTTTCAGTAGCCTATACTTTACGGTTAATAATAATTTTATATATTTTCATATTCCACTACTATTTCTAATCTGCTTATATTTGTTATGAATACCCGAAATCCGTAGTTTAATCGTAATATTAAATTATCAAAAAAAGGGAAAAAATCCAAAATTGTACAGAGTACACGCATAAGTAGAATCAGCAGATCATGATCAGACGCGCCGGCACCTGTACCGGTGGTTTTTAAATTTCGATTTTCTCAAAAATGGAACATCAAACAGAAAAATTTAATTATTTCTTCCCAACGTAATTTAGCCTGCAGAATTATCTCACATCCGGTCTCACTGATAATTCTACGGTATAAAGGAAAATATCATCTCAGTTTAGCACGTACGTGTGAATACAAGTGTTAAATTATATAGGTATATGTGTCACATTACGTGATTCTGAATCTGTTATTTCAATTTTTATCGTCGCGATAAGAGGATTAAGCGTATTATTGTCGTTCTTAATAATTGATAGCGGGTTTATATAATTCGATAATAAAAATGGAGATAGGTCAATGAAATTGTTTTATTTCATTCGAAATTTGAATACGCGTTTGCGCACTGCTTTCAGGTTAAAAGATACGTATGTATATACTTGTTTAGCTATTTATTTAGACTCTCTTGATCAGTCACGGAACATTGTTACTTTGCAGTATGTACTTGTATTTTGTAGACTTCGGCTGACAGATTTTGACTACGTAACGTTTATACGTCATCAAACTGATATATCATTTGGTTGGTGTAGTGAAACGTTCCAGCACTGAGATTATCGCTGTACACAAGATTATATACACACCCTATAGTGTGTACTTAAGTGATTGCGTTTTGCACAGGTATTTAGTTAGAGGAAACGTAATAAAAACTTTTTTGCATTAGTTGTTAATAATAATTTAGTTAATAATCCTTCTTTTTATCAAACTTCATTGATTTATCGAATAGTTGAATTTTTGCGATTTTATTTGCAAATGTACTCAAATGTAACTAATTTATATTAATTTATATTTTTACATTAACAGCTGTCACAATGAGTCACATTAACTGTTTACGGCACCCCATGTCCTGTCTATTTACCTGTAATCTTGAGCCATTTACAAGAAACTTGGTGTTAAAGAATGGATACAGACATCTTCATCATTCGTAAGTTATTTTGCATATATTGAAGATTTCGAATCAAATAACTATGTTTAAATTGGAAAAATACTTCAGGTGCAAAATACTGGTAGTTGGAGGTGGTACCGGAGGTTGTTCGATGGCTGCAAAATTTGCTAACAAGTATAAAGACCCTAACAAAGTTATTATTATAGAACCAAATGATGTAAATTCATTTTTCAACATATATAATGTTCCTGTTCATAAAATACTTGTTTGTATTAATTAGAATTATATTTTATAGGTACACTACTATCAGCCACTGTTCACTTTAGTTGGTGGTGGTATAAGGTCCTTCGAGGACTCTAAAAGACCAATGAAACAGGTCTTACCACCAAATGCAAAGTGGCTCCACGAAAATGTAATGAGCTTAGAACCAGACCAGAACCAAGTGACTATGAGCAATGGCGATACAGTGCAATACGAAATCATGATCGTTGCAATGGGTCTGCAACTGCAGTGGGAAAAAGTGAGGTTGGACAATTTATCTTATAACGTTGAATTAACAAATGAAAATTAACTGTGATTGATATCTACACCAGATACCAGGTTTAGCTGAAGGTCTCAAGGACTATACGTCGCAAGTTTGCTCTATTTATGGACCAGATACTGTATCCAATGTTTATACTAAACTTAAAAGAACCAAGGAAGGCACAGCACTATTTACTTTCCCAAATAGTCCTGTTAAATGTCCTGGAGCACCACAGAAAATTTTGTATATTGCAGAAGAATATTTCCGTAAAGTATGTTCTATTAATATTAGACTGTGGGTCTTCATACATTTATACTAGAGCTGTATAAAATAATTTATAAAAATAGGTGTCTGCATAAAGATCCACAGTCTAGTAATTGAATTAAGAAATGCAATTGTAAACAATTGTATATTTGTGTTTCTATAATTACTTCCCTTTTTTTATAGAACAATATACGTGACAATATGAAAGTTGTATACAACACTTCGCTACCAGTTATATTTGGCGTGAAAAAATACGCTGATGCGCTTTGGGATGTCTGCAAACGAAGAAACATTATAGTAAATGTTCAAACAAATCTTGTGGAAATAAGACAGGCTTCTCAAGAAGCTGTATTTCAGAAATTAAATGAACCGGATAAGATATTTGTTGAGAAGGTACTTAAAAAGAAGAAAATGAAGTAAAAATGATATTAAGTGTAATTTATTTTTTATTTGGTAAAGCAAAGATGTTTATTATTATTTTATATATCATTAAACAGTAAATGAACATACTCTTTTTTGTTTTAGTATTCTTTGCTTCACGTGTGTCCACCAATGGGTCCACCCGAAGTTTTAAAACAAAATACTGCATTAACGAACGAAGTGGGATTTCTCTCTGTCAATCCAGAAACTTTAAGACATACGAAATATTCGAACATATATGGAATAGGAGATTGTACAAATTCTCCAAACTCGAAAACAATGGCTGCAATAGGTATTAAAATGTTTAATGAGGTCGACTTGGAATTTTTTTAATGATATATATTTAATTTTCAGCGGCCCAAGGAAAAGTATTATACAAGAACATCTGCGACGATTTAGTTGGTAAACCAATGACTATGGCTTATAACGGATATTCGTCTTGCCCTCTAGTTACTGGCTACTCCAAATGTATTTTAGCCGAATTCGATTATAAATTACAACCGCTGGAAACATTTCCAGTCAATCAGGGACGAGAATATTACTTCACATTTATTCTCAAAACGTACATTTTCCCATTGCTCTACTGGCATTTAATGTTACGGTACATTTATTATAACTTTTACATTTTTAATATGATAACGAAAATCGAAGATTGAAGATTTATATTGTTGTTATTTACAGCGGTCATTGGGATGGACCAGAATTTTTCCGAAAATATACAAAGCTGTTAAAGAAGAAAGAAAAGACTACAAGCTAGAAAACTTTGTAATAGTTACCAGTCGCTTAGTCAACAATTAATTTATGAAGCAAACCATGATTGTATATAATACCTTCACCCAATATTAGCTTTGTTATTCAACACGTTCACAACGCGATGTACCACGGGTGGTACAAATACGACTGTCAAAGTACTTATGGCCTCGTCGTGATCGTGTTAATCATGTTACTTTTATACAATAGTTTATAATATATCATAAAAAGCATTTCTTTCAATAAACGGGTGTGACATTGAATGATGCATTTTTATTGTAAATTCAATACCGATTTCAACTTATATACTAACAATTTAAATCACTAAAATGAGGCAGACAGAATCGGTTGTGCAACAAGGACAAGAAGAGAAATTTTCCAGCGATGGTGGCGCCATCTACGGTGGCCGATTTGTGAACTAATTTTCCTTATCCTTTTCATGTGTAAGACAAGGACAGAGATAGTGAGCGAAGAGGACTCGCTCGTGCCACCTCCTTTTTCGAGGCGCTTCGAATTTCCTGGTAAGTATCAGACGCACATGAAAGGGGTAGTTATCTGACAAGGACAGACATACGGTTGAGGACTGTGTGGCAAGGACAGAAATACAAAGCTGGCCGCCTCCCGGAAAATTGTCAATAACTAATTAATACAGAGTCAGACCTGTGCAAAACTGTAACAAGAATTTAACCAAGACTCCATTCTATATTCTTCAATCAGAAAAGTGTACCAACGGAGGCTGTAAATGTAGAAAATTAATTATTTACGAGAGACCTGTCAAATCATTTGAAGTTATTTTCGTACAGGAGTCTTCTTAATTGTTAATAACTGTTTAATTCGGAAGGAAATCCGATCAGAAACTAAACGTGAAAGTTGCTGAATGTCCGCCTCATCTTTTCCAGTCGCTAATATTTATAAATTATTCCTGGGGAACGAGTTATTAATAAATTTTTTCATCGATTCGATTGATAAGTGAGAAGTTCTATGTCTGTCATTCTTTCTCTGCTGTGAAATCGTATGTATGTCTTACCTCCTGGTATGTCGGATACCTCCTTGCTTGTCGTGTTTGCCTAATACTTACCAGGGAATTCGAAACGCCGCGAAAAAGGAGGTGGCACGAACGAGACCTCTTCTGTCCTTGTCGCACCCTATCACTGTCCTTGTCTTACACATGGGAAGGATAGGAGAAATTAGTTCACAAACCCGTCACCGAAGATGGCGCCACTACGCCAAAATCCAGATATCGCCAAGCGGATGATTCGTGCCGGTATTTACATGCTATCATACGATGTTGGCGGAACGAATTATTTGTAACTACATCTAATAATCGTCCAATGCATACTGTTCGTGTAAGAAAGAATTAAAATCATTATGTTTATTATATTATCAATAAACTACATTCAACGTTGTTATCAAATTATTTAACTCATTATGTTGCTTCCACTAATCATAGCTTTTGTTCGGAAGGGAAGAAAGTGATAGTCAGGCTCATAAATTTTTTATTGTGCTATCAGTAGATGACATTACTATTTATTCGAGATTTAATGCTCGTTGTGTACAGGTACAACTAATACAGAATCAATGTAAATATTGACAAGAATTACTTGCTCTCGGAGAACAGTGAAGCTTGTAATTTTAGTATAGATGGCAGCAGGTTCGTTTTTGTCTGTGAGAATATTGACGCGTCAAGTTTGACGTGAATATGGGTTGCCAGCTATTGGTAGGTTCTTTTACTGTACGTCTTACGTTCTTTTACGCAGATTTCGTATTATAGTACGTCTTGTAATAATTCATCATTGCTGTAAGTATTGACCCGTGCAATTGTAATCATGAATCGTGGTGGATCATCGAAACTCGTGCAACATAACCTCTCTCCGATGCATCAGAGTGACCAGGATCGCGAATACCTACAACGCGTATGATTTATATTGATTTTAAGTTTACTTTTCCTGTCTGTTCCCATTTACTGTTTATTTTCCTAACACTAGTGCAAAGTAAAACTGTTTCTTGATCTCTTGCAATTTAATGTGGCATGCGTGGTTAGTCAAACTTGTATTGAAACTTGTAATCAAATATTACATGGGTGCATACGTGGGAAAGACACGAAAACAAACATGTTTCCTCCTCAGTTACAATTTTCTTTTTACTTTAGGAACCGACACTTTACACTGTCAAGGGTATGGCCATCCTTGACAATGACGGCAACAGAATATTGGCCAAATATTACGACAAAAAAATATTTCCATCATCAAAGGAACAAAAAGCATTTGAAAAGAATCTTTTCAACAAGACTCATAGGGCAAACGCAGAGATCATTATGCTGGATGGTTTGACCTGTGTTTATAGAAGTAATGTGGATTTGTTCTTTTATGTAATGGGCAGTTCTCATGAGAATGAGGTATGAATCTTCTTTAAATATTAATTATATTAATTAAACAATTTTGTGTAATTTATAATATATATCTTTATATTGTTCCAGCTTATTCTGATGAGTGTGTTACATTGTTTATACGATTCAGTAAGTCAAATTTTAAGAAAAAATGTTGAGAAAAGAGCTGTTCTGGATAGCTTGGACATAGTTATGTTGGCAATGGATGAAATCTGTGATGGAGGGTAATTAATATTTATCAAGTAAATAAATGAAATGTTGGTACTCGTGAGATAATATGAAACAAAATTGTTTTAGAATTATTTTGGATGCAGATGCCTCTAGTGTTGTTCAAAGAGTAGCGTTGAGAATAGATGATATTCCTCTGGGAGAACAAACAGTTGCACAGGTAACAATTAGTATTACGTCACAATCTTGATGAACCTATTGTTGTAGTAAAGTTTGTGTCCATTTAAAACATAGAAACATTTTTGATTTCTTTATTTTGTGTTCATGCATCATTCTACATTCTTCGCACAGTCTCTGATTGTAAGTTTTTGTGAACCTGGAAGGCAGTGTTGTTAACAATACCTAAGCAACTTCCATATACGTTTGTGAATGCTTTGTTTCTGTTCTAGGTTCTGCAGTCTGCCAAGGAGCAACTGAAATGGTCTCTATTAAAATGAATTTTATACATGAAATCTGTATTACATTTATTTGTAAAAAATTAATATCTCAAAATATAAAAGTATTAAACTGTTTATTAAGTTAAGTTCTAACAGTCATTAGCCAGTATTTATGAACGATAAAGATTTACTATACCCCATAGTAATATAAATGAATCGAAAAATGTCTGAAAAATTTGTGTATTAAAATTGTCTTTCTCTTCATTAGGAACCGTTTAAATGATTCTAATGTTATCGAAAAATATATCAATGTGTTCGAGAAAGTATACAATCGTTCTATGTAAGAAACATTTGTACAGTTTTCACTGCTGAAGTGCAATAAATGATCAAACTACAAAATTCGATTTTTCTTTTCTCCTACTAACAAATTAAATCTCTCAAGAATTGAAGAATTTAGAAATTCTGTACTTAATTGTCAAAACGTAAAATTGGTTTTACGTAGCGTAATTTATTGCATCCCGGCTACTTATCAAACAGCTACGTCAGACTGTCAATTGGGTTAGGTTTCACTCGGGTTAGGTTAAGAATCTACCCTCCATGTGGACTTGTTTTCGTTGAACCCTGCAATCATGTCAGAGCTACTACCGTTGCCGCAAAAAAAATATTACAGACAACGGGCCCACTCGAATCCCATAGCGGATCACTGTATAGAATAGTATGTATTTGATTGTATAAATAAAATTAAACTGTTGTATAGTCATTACACTACAGTATTATTGTTACTCTAAAATTTCATTTAGAGATTCTCTGACTTGTAAATGAAATTCCTTTTAGTCCTGTAAAACCTGATGAAATGAACTGGAGTTCTCTATATCCACATTACTTCTCAAAAAGTGAAAGTGAATCCGATGGAAAAGATGTCGAACAGAAACTTATAGAATTTGCTGACATTGGCTGTGGCTATGGAGGTTTGCTAGGTACGTAGAATTTCAGTTACAATAATGGTCACTAATAGTAGAAAATTTTCTATAACAGTTACATTGTCACCAATGTTTCCTGATACTCTGATTCTTGGTATGGAAATCAGAGTAAAAGTTTCTGACTATGTAATGGATCGTATAGCTGCATTAAGATCCCAGAATCCCGGACAATATCAGAACATAGCTTGTCTGAGAACTAATGCAATGAAATATTTACCAAATTATTTTTACAAAGGGCAGGTACAAATCAGAGTATGACTTTAAATAAAAAAAATTAATAAATTTCATCCAATTTAATTACTGTTGTATATTATTGCAGTTGAAGAAAATGTTCTTTTTGTATCCAGATCCACATTTCAAGAGGTCTAAACATAAATGGAGGATTATAAACAAGACACTCCTAGCAGAGTATGCCTATGCGTTAGCTGAAGGGGTAATATTGTTTTTAGTATCTTTTTTTGAACACCTTGAATTCATATTTTTCTTAAATAAAAATCATTAATTGTGTACATTATTTAAAGGCAATTGTATATACAGTAACAGACGTTCATGATCTACACGAATGGATAGTACAGCATTTTCGTGAACATCCACTGTTTGTTGATGTTCCTGAAAAGGAATGTGTAAGTTTCTCTGAATACGAATAAGTATAGGTTTGCGAGGAGCCGAATACTAATAAGAGATATTACTTAGTTTTACATAATACAAAGTTTTCTGTAATTCGAATATTTTTTCTCATTTTTTTTCTGAATTACATATCTGTTTTTGTATAAATTCATTATTTATTAACTAATTTCCTCCGCAGAATGAAGATCCTATCGTGGAAAAATTGTACGAAAGTACAGAAGAAGGCCAGAAAGTTACAAGGAACAAGGGAGACAAGTTTTTGGCTGTGTTCAGACGGATTTCGGATCCATATAGAAAAGAAATTAGTTAATATCAAGTATAACTTACTGCTTAAGTATTTACTATTTAATTTTCTGAGAAGGAAACTCTAAATGCTCCTTTTGTACGATGATTTTTCATTCCACCATCAGGCAAAGGAAGATCTAGAAAATAGCATTTATACAGTGGTTTTGATTAAAACACGAATGTTATTAAAGAACTGATTTTTAAAAAAATTGTGATTCTGTACTATCACCTTCTCCCTCGTGAGGTATATGTTGTTTCAATATAGTTTTGATGTAATTAGCATGTCTTACATCCTCCTCGGGAATTAAATGAGCCATGTCCAAAGAAAATTGCTCATGTAATATGAGGAACAATACCTGAGAAGAAATATTACTTAAAATTTCATTCCAGAAAATTTACAAATCGATTTTATTGTCGTTATATATACTTCTTCTAATACTGAATTAATAAGCGTCAGTGGTGGGGAAATAAACGATCTTTTTATTAATCTTTTTCGCTCAGCTAGGCTCATCGCAAATTGAGAATAATATAATTTCGTCTTAGGTATTAATCTATCTTTCATGGTTTTCATGAATCTTCTACCATTAACGATATCCCTACAAAATATGATTTTTAATATTCTGCTACAAGGTGTAATATGTTTTTAATCCTTAACACTCGAATGGTGACTCTGAGGTGTTAAAATAGCTCAGAGTGCAGAGGGTTGCTTTTTTATCATTCCATATATTTTAAATTAAAACTAATATTTACCATAATAAACCTTCCAAAATGAATGTGGCAATATTAAGTTCTTTTTCGCTACCCGTGATATTACAGTTCACACTGTCATCGAGGAAAATCGCATGCGATGGTGCAGCTTCCAGCTCTTCTTTTAAGCTGACTCTTATACACTCATCTTCTATAGGATATATGGTGCAACGAAAGGTCAATGTTTTGTGAAATGTTTCTGGTTTGTCCAGCATATTTAGCCATGGTTTCTACAACAATAGTCCCGGTAGAAATATTCATGATAGTTCGTTTTGGTATGAACTGCTTACTGGGATAGTGGTGCCTTTTTCTGTGATAATAAATTGTCCCTCCAATTCTTTGCTCAAAAGATTATATTTCAGAACACTTCTTCGATATTTGCGTTCATCACTGGCATTTATAAATTCGCAGAATATATCAAGATCGCATCTGCACGAGTATCCTCTTGTGAATAGATTCAGCTTGAAACACTTCATGGTGTGTGGACTAATGATCCCTTTACGGGGAAATACCTCGACTCCAAGTATCTCTGATGCATGTTTGCTAAAATAGTTCGATGATTTTTTTGAGGATATAAAATATAACACGTCCGTGTTAAATTTTTACTCAAAAGCTTGGAAAGCTACCATTTCCATTTGAAACCAAGTGCATCCTGATCCAAACTGTTTTGTATGATAATCATTTTAGTAATGCAGTTGTGCATTGGGAGAGACCACATATCGATGCAGTCTATATTGAAATACACAGGAAATTCTAAACTTTTGCAAGCACAATAAGGCGGTATTGATTTTCCGACTATGGTTGATCTAAAATCACCGGATGACTCTCCTTCTAATCTCAGTTCCATCGTATGATGACCCAATGTTATTGGAACTACTGCCTTGTGGGAGGAGAACATTCTATACTATATCTTTCTTAACATTTTAAAGTATGAATTATAATTGTTTATACCTCGAATAGGCCAAACATTCTAGGCTGAAATCTTAAAAGCAAAGGCATGGCTGATCGAGCTTCCACAATGCCAACCAGAGTTAAACAGGAAAACACTTCGCAATGATATCGCTCATTGATCTTGGATATATCATCGATGTTCACGTAATACGCTAAATTCGTATTCGTAATGTTACGTATCCAATGCACCTATGCAATTTCATTTGCTTTATATTGATTCCGAAGAAATCATTGAAACTAAATTTTACTTTGTACACTGCATCTCTGTTTCCAAAATAAATCTGCCCGAATTTTGCGCAAGTTCCGTATAGAAAATTATATTCCTGTTCCGATTCAGATATGCAATCAATTAACATATTTAAAGTAATATAGCGATTGTGTCCTATGTCCAAGTCCCAAGATAACTCAGATTTTCCGAGAACTGTGTGATGGACTTTCATGGTGAGTACAGTTTCTGTACACCCCTAAAAAATTTTACGTGACGTTACAGACAAACCATTGTTGCTTAAAATTGTATATTAATAACCAAAGACATAGTACTTCTAATGTGCCAGACAGTGGTTGCAGAAAGCAAATTTTTTTGTGAAAACAATCGAGCTCTTTCTTCTGAAACGAATAGCCCATCTTCTTCAGAACAGGTTTGCAGCCACACGGAAGCGTCTTGAAGCTCCAAGGAACAGAAAATCTTGAGCAATTCTTTAGAACCAGTTTTATGAGAATAGTTTCCTGGTTTACAATCACTGGGAAGAATGTTACGTTCCATTTCTCCCTTTCTCCTGGCAGTATTTTTTCAAGAATTGTATTTAATCTAAAAAAAAAACCAATAATCAAACTCAATCAATCATATCACATAAAAATCAAGTAATTCTTGTGGATCATACTTATCTATTTCCATAGTTTCCCACAAAAATGGTTTGCTCACATTTATCGGAGATGGTTGCTTGATTCCATAGGCACACATATTGTAAACCTGTTAAAACATAAATATAAAATTAAAGTACGACAATAATGTAGGACAACGGAATCATAAAGTTTTTAATTTTTTAGTGATAATTTAATTGCATACATAAAACAATAATTTAGTAGTTCTACGTATAGCAGAAGTAGGATAGATCTGTAATAAGGCAAAATATAATATATTAATTAATGTAATATATTATAAATATATTATAAATGTGTAATGGAATCAAAAACCGAGTCCATTTCAGGGCCATTGAGGCTGAAAATAAACTAAACTAACTATAGTTTCGTATGCAATTAAGAAAAGTCTTTTACCTGTAAAGTGGGCAATATACACATACAGCACACAGTACAAACTCTGACAGGAATTTGATCGGACAAAACAGTGTCTACTCGAGAATTAATTCTGACCAAGTACTGGACAATAAATTCGTAATAACCAGGAGTGTGCGGTGTAATTGAAATCGAGACTGTTTTATGATAGCCAGAGAAAATGGTTCCTATAGCTGGACGAATTTGAATATCCCGTTCAAGATCTCCAAGTGGCCAATTTCGGTGGGCACAAATTAATTTGTAGTGAATATTTACTTGGCTATGATTGTACAAATTAAAATTCAGTGTTTTGGTGGAATTGTATTCCATCTCTTGAAAGTTTAATTCCTCTGGAGTTGCCTAGAACGGAAGGCGAATTATCAATTGGAAAACGAATTATTAGAAAGAATTTTACCATCAAATTTTTACCACTAACGTTCCCTCCTTGCATCGTCCGCGAACCCGCAGATTCACGCAGCTCTTCAATCCAATGATATTGTCATTTTTGATAACAAGTAATACGCATTGTATCTCGAAATCGTAATCGCATGGTTCGTTCGATTGTAACGAATACTCTTGAATCAAAGTCTCATTCGGCTCAAGTTCTCCGCTCGATGTCTGCATAGTGAGTTCGTTTGGTACTTGGTAAAATGTGTATCTATCACGTCAATACATCAATATATGAATGACAACACATAAATCAATTTCCGGGACAAATTCCCATTGATTTACTTGATCTTGTGTCTCGTAGAGTTTCGAATTCCGAATTCTTTAAACTGCTGACACCGCGGTAATACCGGTGCGAAATCTAATACACTGCTATTCAGGAACATTATATTCGCATACTCTGCGTAGCCCTTGAAATCTATGTAACTTGCGTTCTTGGTATTCCCGTTGAAGTATACTGTCCATCGTTCTAGATAAATTTGCTCGTTTTCAATTTTCGGCGACATTTTTACCATGACTATTTGAAAATTACTGCAACGTACAATTAAGATGATACGAACAATGCAAGCTAAAATGATGTGTCACGCTAAATCAACGTTTTAATTCATGTGTAAGCTATACCAATTAGGTGAACTAATTAACCGGCACCTGATCTGAGTCATAGCAGCGTGACATCAGTCTGACATCATTGATTCGGATCCGTTCAGTACTATCAATCTTATTGCGAACGGAGACATCATTATTAATAAATAGTATGATATAATGATCGTACTCGCGAATCAAGCCGAGCATTGGCTTTACGATGAAGCGGGAGTTCGGTGGTGGAACGAATTGGAACATCAGGGGTAAATGACCGAATCTTCTGACCAAGAACGTCGTGTAAACCGGAAATGGTGGCACGCATGGCGGCATTATTACAGTTTGAGGTATTTCATACTGCGGAATCCATCCGTTCGATGCAACCGGAAACGAGTGACCTGCAAATAGTTTAAATTAATATAAATTCAATTAAGCATATTATTCAGACAAATGATTTTTATATAGTCTTTAATTAAATGTAATCTAAAACAATCACACCTATTACTCTAATCGCCATAACGAATGGGAACACAATGTCCTCCCAGTGTTCTCTGAAAATGGAAGCGACAATCTCGCGTCCAAATAAATTGTTGCTTGCGTTTGGATGGAAAGAAAGATCAAACAACGCTGACTGGTTCCCTTTCACAAGCAGCTCATTTGGTACCACGTTGAAAACATTGTCATGATCTGTAACAATATTAAAATTTTCTAATTTTTGTGTTTAGTATATCCAAAAGAGGCTTAATTATCTTCATTTAAATAATAAGAGAAATAGAGTTGCATTTGAATATTATGTTGAATTATTCTTAATTATTTATCCTCCATTTTTAAAAGATTGTTGAGATAGAATCACACCTTTTTCCCAGACAATTAATAGATCACATGAACTGTGATTAGTGAGACACACAGCCTGAGTAATCCTCTGGCTAACATTATCGATTTCAAATTCAGTGCGGCCAAAATCGAAATAATTTTTCGACAAAGACACGGAAGGTATGTCGATGGTTGCGTCCACGCAATCGTTTACATATCCTACAAAGCCATCTTTCTCTTTCGGAGGAAAATTAAAATAACTCGGATGGTCTTTTGTGTAAAATATGCTACGGTACCCGTGTAAATCGATGACGATCGGTTCCTGAGTTAAAAACAAATTTTTTTATTAACAGTAATTCCGGATCTCGGAACTGATTAATTTACCTGATGCAGAATCAAGATGAACAAACGATAACTATAAATTCCGTCCTCGGACGGAGCGAACGTAATCGTTGCATATTTGCTGCCAAGAGGATGAATGCAGCCGTACTTCTTATCCGATTTAAACGGCTGGTAATTATCGTCTATAGCGAACATGAAAAGAGCCGATGCCCTTGAATTATTTATGAGCTTGATCCGCCATTTTGGTTCAGGATTCTTGTCGGTACTTATCAGGACTATTCTCGTCGTCGAGCAAGTCACGTTGGGACCTAAAAAATTGTGTAATATGAAAAATAAAAAAAGATAATCATTGCACGGGGTGAACCAATAAAAATTGATACAAAATGTTATCATTAAGAGAAATATGATACAAGGTCGTTCGAAATAAATTATTTGTACGAAAATTATTTTTAAATGAAATCAAAATTAACAAAAATAAATATTCTTTGATTAAAGTTTAACAGCAAAAACTAACAAAGACTGGTACAATGACTCATGATGCAAGGTCACTCAAGGTCATTCGCGAGACAATCGTAAACGATGAAATATGATGGAAAAAATTATAGTTATCTTTTTACAGCACCATGATTGTAATTGTACCTTTTACCTTGCAATTCTTATCAGACATTTATCATAAGTTCTACATCGTGGAACATACTCAGTAAACATATTCGCGAATCTAATTTTTCTCGGTTCACCCTGTACACGTAATTAAATTCAATATTCTATTATGCGCACCGATGCAAGACCCGCGGGCAATTACTTTTAAACAAGTCCCGAACGAGTCCGTGATAGTGAAGTAATCCACGTTTACAGAGGATGCAATGTACGGTTTGTAACGTATTTCGCACACGTATTTTTCTTTCGGCGCCAGCACCCAAGTGTACGATCGTAAATGAAAAACGTGGTCCAGAGGATTCGTCATCGGATCTCGTTGGACTTGATAAATCAGTTCGTTATGCTGTACGAATTTACAAACGCGTGTCTCTTAATTGACAATAATTAACTGTTATAACTTATCTTCTATCTCTCACAATTTTCAAGTTACAAAATAAAGTAGAAAAATAATTGAATTTTCAGTTAATTCGAACCCTTTGGAGCTTATTTTGGTAGCAAAGAAACTAGATATAAAAATTGCATATCGACACGTCATTTTTACTGGAACTTGCAGAAGAGTGGAAAAGCAATAAAACTAATTCAATTAAATAAATTAAATAAAAATAATATATATATATATATATTTATACTCTTTACGTTCCCAAAGTTTTGTTTTTTCGCTCTTTTACAAGTTCCAGTAAAAATGACGTGTCGATATGCAATTTTCTGCAATATTTTGTAATAGCTGCTAATGCGAGAACCGGATACTTACACAGGACTCGTTCCATAATTCTATGGTTTTTACCACCGTTTTGCCGACCTCCACTTCCTCGAAATTGAGCCGCATCGTTTTCCCGGTATTTTCATTCATCTCTGCGGGATTCGTTCCGGACGTTATGTATGAGAATGAGTTTCGTCGTGACGTGTATTTTCGTTTTGAAACTGTTTGAAACGCAGAGAGGTAGACCAGGGATCGTCGATCTCAGGGATCGTTCTCCTTCCTTCTCTCTCCTTCTCTCAGACACGAGAGCCGCATTCGTTTTGTTTTGATACGTGGATGACGTATCCTCGAAGACGGTGAATCGAACCTGAACTATTCCGCAAAAATATCCCACGTCTTTCGATTATTCTTCTTGGCGGCCGTGTTCGTGTTCGCAGCGAATTACCGAGAAATTAATCACGGGCTCGATTATTCGTTGATCAACGGTGACGTTAATCGTGTCCTTTATGGCTTTCTGACAGTTCCTGCGAAAATGGCTCGATGGGACGTTTTGTATCTTTTGTGTTTGATGCTACTCGCGAACAATTGCGTGAACTACAGCTCGTGTTATGGCCGTCACTACAATATATGTGAGTCTTCCGCATCGAATTCAAACGATTTTTCCCATTTGTTTGAGACACTTCATTTATAACCTCTTCTTCCTTCAGATGGTTTGGAGTCGGAGAAGATTTGCCACATGCTTGGCGTAAAGTCTATCATCGAGACCAACGATGCAGCCGCTATGGTCCTGCCCAAGCAGATGTTCGATCGTTGGGATGTCCTTCAGAATGTTCACTGCAAGTTTGTCATCAAGGCGGCTAAGGGAGATGGTTTGTTCGGAGTCATTCAGAAAATGTCATTCAGAAAGAATGGAACACAGTGCTTGGACTACGTGCAGGTACATAGTTTTATCTTATCCAGTTTCTAATCAATTTCGATGCCTCTATCGTAACTTTATCAATAATTCAATAATTATGCTATACTAGAAGCGAGCTTAAAAATCTTCTCTAACGTAATGATTCCAAACGAAATAATTACATCATGTTACTGACTTGTTGGTTCATGATTAAAATTGCTATTGCTATCAAAGGACCCATTAAAAAATCCTTAGCCACGGACTGTAGATTTAAAAAAATGATGACATAATTGCTAGTAAATAATGTATTAAAATCACTGGTTTAGTCAATGTCATTACTATACAGAAAAATGATTGAGGTATGATGTATTAGTTTAAGAGGAAGGACAACCATCTGACAGAAAAATTCTGTGGTACACTGGACCGCAGTAGAACAAAGTATTACCCAGTTCCTGAACCTGAGCACAGCGAGTACTCGTCTGTGCTTGCAGCAACAGCAAGAAACTTTGCTGAATTCGATCCAAGTGGACGCAAGTCTGGAGGAGAACTGGAAACTGAAATATTCATCTCGAAGAATAAGTTAGAAGATGATGAATCTCTTGCCATCAGCATCGTTTACACTCCATATAAAAGTACATAAAATTTAACTGGATATTTTCTTACTGCAATTTCAATTAGAAACCTGAAAATCATTTTTCCTCGCTGGTAGGACACGCATTCATTTAGCATTGATTATTTTCAGGCTGCAACAACACAGACCCAGCCAAATACACGTCAATTTATAGGAACATCTGTCTGCAGAATGATTTCTTCTGTGATGGAATTTACAATTGTGCACCGAATGTATGTTCAGACGAGGAGAAGTGTCCAACAAATGCCAATGAGTTCATTAGCACCGGCACTGGTACAAAAGTAACAGTGGGTGCAGTGACCACAATGATCTTGTGTTTCATTATATTCATTATGGGTTTATGGATATGTAAGAGATCGCAAAAGTTATGCTGGTCTTTGGACTGCTCTGATCCAACAGTATGCTCAACAAGACCAGGTCCACTGCCACATGAAACTGAAGGAACAGTGAACCCACCGGTACCCACAGCACCGATGTTGGAAGTCGCTGTGTCCTCGACTGTCGCCGACAAAGACCTGCCGCCGAGTTACGATTCATTATTCCCAGAACAAAGTAACCCGGTTAGATCATAATAGCAGAGCAAACGTAAGTTATTAAGTATAAGTAATAACTAGACTGCAGATTTCATGTATTTATGACAAAAATGGGTATGTGCACCTTTAAAACTGTAGAAAGGTTAAAATGATTTAAGAATGTCAATCTATAATTTTCAGCCTGTTAGAATGTTTGAAGAATGAAATGTTTATTCAGTTACAGACTCTTGCAATTGACGTAGATAATTTTTATTTTCCATAAAAATCCGCAGTCTAGTAATAACTATCGACAGCATATTATCTAATGTTTTAGTTAGATACTGCTGTGCACAGTGCAGTCTTCATATGTATATGGTATGAATGAGTGCCTTTCTGAATGAAAATGATACACAGTTACATGCAAGAAATCCTTAAGAACGAAACTATTAGATCTTCGATTATTTTTTTTTTTTTTTTAGTATTTTATACCTTCAAGTTTTTTTTCCTATGCTGTTTCTACTTACTGCAACGTTGTAAATTTTTATATTTTATTATCTTTAAAACTTACTTTTTCTACCACTGCGAACTAAATACTCTTTTGCCATAATTGAGATACAAATATGCGACAACGGCTGTATAACCCGAGTTCAAGCTATGAGAAACTTATTTTAGAAAAGGGATCATTCGATTAATTACAACGAACTATGTTAGACGAAACTTCGTTCCTAGATAGTAAGACCTTTTTTTAAATATTGGAAGAACTACAGTATTTAATAAATGTAATATTTATACGAGATTGTTTTTAATTCGTGTCAAAATACTTGCGAATCATTGCAAGTAACTGAATTAAAGCATCATTTAATGTCGGTACTCTGCATTAGGATAATCTATGCAACAATTATATCCTTATATCGAAATGCGTATTTATTACGATGTAGGTCGATAGTTCTATGCAATTTTTGCGAACACGGAATAATACAGTTTATACATATGTAAGATATTTATAATGTTTTTATACATGTACTGAAGTATAAAAATTTTATAGTATTATACAACCTCTACAAACATGTGAATATCTTAAAAATGTATTTGTTAGGAATTTCTTTATAAACGTATACATGGCAAATTTGTGTAAATATTAAATTTGTAATAAAATCCTCAAAAGTCATTAATATTCCTTGTATCGTTATTCCTGCGAGTTCACACCTTCAGGTTTTTCAGGCGAGATATGTTCGTGCAACCATAAACAACTATTGATAACGTTATCGATTTCCACTGGTCCCGTGGCTAGAGAATGGTTGTCCTCGTATAGGAGCATTCTGCAGAGAAATTCCACAAATAATTAGTTGATTCATTTCAGAGAGATCAAAGATCTTGTATAACTTTTTAAGAGCTCACTTTGTTTTAACGTTATTCGCTTTGAGCCGCTGATACCACATCTTTCCTTGAGAACATGGTACACGCAAATCGTTTGAGCCTAAGCATAATAAAGTTGGCGCTTTGACTTTGCCGACATGAATGATCGGAGAACACGTGAACATTTTCACAAGCATTTCGACTTGGCCGTCCTTTGGCACCGGTTTGCTTTCGTCGAAAGGATAGTTCGTCTCGGCGCAACACCTAGAATGATCAATAAAAACAAAATTGTGGACTAAATACGACAGACGTTGTAGAATATGCTCGACATTTTTGCCATTAAAGCATCGTTATATTTTATGCGTTAGTTATTTTTTGCTTCTTAAGATATCTTGTTTTACATTTGCGCTTACTCATCGTAATGGTACTTAATTTTCTCTTCCTTAGACAAAGCAGAGCGACTGCAATATACAATTGTGACAATTCAGAGGTATGAAAGATTTAAAAAAAATACATTAATGCTTTACCAGTCCGGGATGTCCGATATCGTGAACATCGCGGCGATGTCAATTACTGGGTTCCTTGTGACAACGACTTTGTACAAGTCCTGAAAATATGATTATTACGTTATACATACTAAAAGCTTCGTGTTGTATATTGCGTACACTTACTGGATATTGACCGCTCAAATGAGTCACTAAAAATCCACCATGAGATCCGCCTGTCAGTCCTATTTGGTCCGGATTTAACCATGGATATTTTCTTAAAGCCTCTTTTGTGGCAGTTACGCAGTCTTTTACATCAACGACACCGGCATTTCCTTGAAGGTACTCAACGTTCTTAGAACCCATTCCTGTTGAACCACGGTAGTTAACCTGCACCATGGCGAAACCTTAAATATGATTATAATTATTGAACTATACTTATTGTCCAACAAAGTTATGCCACAACAATATTTTGTAACTATACACTAATCGTGTAAAGATATAAATGATGTTGTTCTTAAACTTCAATGCGAAATCTTCATTTTCTTGATTTTTTTTTAAGGTTTTTGAATTTTTACAACCAGGATTTTCAATTTAAAACTCCAGATTAATTGAGGTATATGTATCTGGGTATTTGACATCTGATCAATTTCTTTTTAGAATTTTCGCATTTGACTGAATAGGGAAAGTAGGTAAAAAACTTTTGGTCGAGACATATAATTAAAATTTGATACAACAATATTTTTTCTCGATGCCCTATTGAATGGTTCATAGGCTGTTTAATTTGGACCAAGGGAATTTTTGACCACCTTATCCGGCTGTACCATTTAAGGAAATTGAATAGTTACCTGATAATACAAATAAATAATGATCCATTGCGAATTGGTTCGCATAATTAGCGTGAGGTCCACCGTGTGGTGAAATAATCAAAGGTATAGACTTGTCGTCTCCACTCTTTGGTCCAAAATAGATGTAGTTGAAGTGTTCTAGAAGTTTTTGGAAGTTAAGCATACATAACTAAAATCATTACATAAATTGGAGTATTTCAGCTACTCACTAATTTCATCGCCATTATCATAATCATAATCACAGAGTTCGTACATTACATTCTCAGAATCAGGAATTGTTGCGGAAGTTGTAATTTTATTTCTTGGAATGCTACCACTGTTAATTACCGCAGGTTCAAATTTTCCAACCACAAGGGCAGTGGGATCTAAAAGGGATGTTTGCAAAAATGCGATAACGTCGTTCTTCACATCCAAAATGTGTAAGCTGCTTCTATCGTTTTGAATCTCGGTCACAGTCTTTGCTTCTGCAAATAATGTTTCTTTATCAGTGTTGCGTTCAACGAGAATTTAATCAAGATCAAATATACGTCTTACTTATATCAACAATGTAGGAGCGAATGTTGTTCTGTTGAGGTGAACTTAAGAATATATATTGCGAGTCGCTGCTCCAACATCTGCGTGGTATGCGACCGTATAAACCGTAAAATTTCTCCGAATTTTTTATAGCTACACTAGTAGGCACGATGTCGACAAGTATATTTGCCTAGAAGAGAATAAGTTTAAATAAAAAAAATTTATATTATACTGATACTTTAATATACAATTACCTTCTGTTTTTCGGACTCAATTTCTAAATGCATTAGCTTGTGAGCATTATGATGCGGGCCATAAGCTTCTCTTTCCAACCAAATTAAACTTTTTCCATCAGGGCTCAGTCGAGGATTGCGAACAGCACAACCATCACTGGAAAGCTTTTCTAAAAAATATATATTTATATTTATTTAAAATTAGAATCGTACATTCGATCAAGAATACATACACAAGAAGTGTATAACATAATGTGGGATAGGAATAGTACAAAATATTTCTTACTGAACTCTCCATCCTTCCACGAGAATATCCAAGAAAGCCTGTTGCTGCACACAAGAAGACCTAAATGCCTCGGTTCGTGTTTCCACGCTACACCAATTATTCCCTGATTGTCATTCTTCCACAACACTTGTCCAGGCGATAGTTCATCAGGTATATTGGAAAGAGCTGAAATTGTGTCTGTTGTGGTATCGAGAACAGCAACCACTGGTCTATGTTTACCTACCAGTTGCTCTCCCCAATGGGGTTTGTAAAAATATTCGTTACCCTGTTCCAAACATTTTATCATAATTAACATTAAAGAAGTCACAAATATATGTACATGATGGAAATCTAAATGCTTTACCACAGATTCTTCACTTTCATCTTTCTTATCCTTATCTTTCGAGTTAAGAGCTTTTTGCTTGTAAAATGGTTTTGATTTTGGAAGTTTCTTCTCTGCAATATAAAGAATCTTTGTTTGATCCGGTGACCACTCAAATGAAGAAAATTCAGCTGCAGATAAAAATGATGGATATAAATTTTTAGTTGTTAGAGAAATGATATTGAATATGTAATATTTAATTACAGTCTGTGTACACATCTCCATGAACATCTAAAGTGGCTAGGTCGTAATTCTTCACAAGCTTCTGTTTATCCCATATTTCAATGAATTGTTTTGTGGTATTATCAACTGTAGCTTGTCTTAATATTGCTCTACGCTGTTCATCTTCGGTGGATGCAGATAAAAGTCTGGAATAGAAAATGTAAGAAATACACAATTCTTGTGAGCATGATGGATTGTCTAAACTTGACATACTCTGTTGTAACATCGATAGGAAAACTTTCAGACACAAGTTGCAATTTTGTATCTAAAGTGTAGCTTTGGCAGAACTTTTGGTTCACTCTCCTTTCTAAGTTTCTTTGCGACCATCCACTCAAAATTGATATTTCCTTCTCAGTGGCTTGAAGGATCTTTGCACTGTTCAAGGATGGATTTCGTGCCAACGTCCTGTATAAATTGACGATTTTTTCGATCTACGATAATTAATGCATGTATTATTATATACAGATAAAACGGTTTTAGAATATCGCATAATTTTATCGTACAAAAATATTTATTCAATATATCTTAACGGTTTAATTACCTGAGGCGATGCCATTTTGCAGAGAGACGTCTATTTCACCGGTTCGTTTATCAAAATGAAATGAAAGTGCTGTAAAAATTATCTCAGATCCTGATAAGAACTACATGAACATCGACAAAATGTGTAAACGATAAAGTGATATTTTGAATCAAAGCTCGTTACATTATCACGCACTAACAATAAGTGATAGCAACTTATAAATACCTCTGTAAATACAAAAACCGACGCAAAAAATCACAGGCTTCTATAAAAGGAGAAAAAAAATTGCTTTGAAATCTGACCAGGTTATTTTTTGCGACTATGTACTTACAAGCGTTAAATTCGTTGTTTATATTTGTTGCAGTTGAGATTTAGAAAACACATCAATTATATGCAAAATAAAAGAAAAACTGTAATTAGTAAAACCTGTTTCGGTATTTTATTTTCAAGAATACCAATTTATATAGTCAATATTGGCTCTGCATCAAAAAGATATCATAGAAATCACTATTCTTCCTATTTGCAAATAAAAAAATAAAATTTATTTCAATAAGTTTGTTTGCTAGATGACTAATGACTAACGAATTAAAAAATATTATTTTTCCAGGATTAGAAATGTGCGATCGTTATGTGTTGATCGGTTGGCAACACTACGTGAGGAAATAAATGGCGCCACGTTTGAAAATGTTTTACCAGGTAGAACGAAACCGTCATCGATTTTCTTTAAAGCAGTTGTTTATTTTACATTAATTTGCAGTATTTTATCACAATATCAATACAACGCTACGGTGACCTCGCCTTACCAGTATAACGAAAGCCTGTTAAGAGAAACTGAATTAAACAAATTTATTTACAGTGTATAATTTTACAAGTGTATCTGAGACACATTCACGGCTCTTTGTATCATGTATATGTACAGTTTACAACAACACTCGTGGCTTTAATAATTCCATCCATAGAAAAATAATAAAAAATTTTTCTTTTACTTCAATTCGCTTCGTTCAGTTATTTTAAATCAATGCAAATACAAGACACTATTGACATACAGGATTGTTTATTGGTAATATGTGGATGTTTATGCTTTTTTTTCTAATTGCATGCACACTACTTCACAGAGCCAAAAGAAATACAGATTTCAATAATTACAGAGTCAAAAATTACCGACAGTAAAACAAGAACTGTGTTTACTGCTTTCTAATTTCTTGCTCGGCTGTGTTACAAATTTATACACGCCATTAACGCATAAACACCCACAGCTTAATTATTACACATACTACGACAATTCTTCTCCCAGAAAAAAATGTATATGAATATACTTCTCGTCTTTTTCTCTTTCAATGTACTATTGTAGTGACAATGTAAACGTTTGGTAAGAGCCACGACTCCTCTAACGTTGCTTAAAATCTTAATCATACAAACGCCAACTAAGCTAACACGTTTAAAAAATTATTGTACGTTGCTGAAGGCTTCAACTATAATTTTCCTCAGAGTAATGGAATCGTCAGAGCGATCCGACAGAAACGATCTCGACCAAAAAGGTGCGCCAAACGTTACTCTCTTCCTCTGCGTTCAAATTATAAAGTAATATACACACATATACATTAAATTGTACTCATGCGAACATCAGTCGTATATTGAAACCTATTCGTCGTCTGTTAAAATACAACCTTCGAAAAAAAGTCCAGTATCAAACACCTACAACACTAAACAAAGAACGTCTATCGTTTCATCGACAACGGACAACAGGATTGACCCATTTCTTTTTCTAAATATAAAAAAACAGCTTCGTTTTTCGTATTCGTAAACAATACTTTCAACGATTCAACGTAGTCTCAGGGATTTTTAATATTAAAACGCGTTCGAGCGGTATTGTTCTATCGGTCATTCAATTTCAAGTGCTCTCTAATTAATTAACTTTCTAAGGATCGATAATCATTTTTACTAAAAACGTGATGCGCCGAAAAGCCGATAAAATATTCCACGGATTTCGAAACAATTATAAACTTTCGCATTTTGTTTTCAATCAAATGTCAAACGCTTTAACGATGCGCAATCGCAACGGGGATTATAGTATACGTGCAACAGCGACTCACATGTTTATTTAATTGGAATGGAAACAACAATCGAGAGTAAAAATTGTTTTCTATTTATTTTCTTTATTATTTCTATCGTTCCTCTCTAATACTTTCGTTTTGAATAGTGATATCAAATTTAATTAATTTTACATATTTTCTGCAGCTGCTGGCTTTTTCATTTTAACTGTCTTATCTTGCAATTTTATTGACTTGCACTTTGGTTTATCAAATTTAGAGTCAGATAGAAAATGGGAACAATCTGGTTGTTCTTTTTGCAATAATGGACTTCCAGGAACTTTCTCAACTTGATATAACAATGTTCATACTATAACGAAGTACTTATTGGATCGTCAACAACTAATATCGAGGTGGCCAAAGGTCTTCTCATATTTTTCGATTAAGTGTACAGATACGATTTACTTTATTAGGTTTTAAAATTACTGTGCATTGCCTACTTTCTTCCAGATTCCACTATGTTTTATACTATTTATGTCATTCATTCCAGTATTATAAACGTTAAAGGAAAGAGTGAAGACTGGCCAGCTGTAATAGTATCCATAAAACGATAAAAGTTTAAGGCCTGCACGACCCGGCGTGATACAGTCATTACAATCGTCATTATTGAGGCTTTCACGACCCAGCGTGGTACAGTCATCATTGTTCAGGCTTTCACGACCCGACGTGTTGCAGTCATTACTAGGATTGCGGATTTTATGCATTTGTACTACATTAAATTATATACAACCCAATGCACTCAAATATTTGATATACTTCGATGATGTTCTCATTTGTACTTGAATAAAATTTTTAACAGGATGCACACATTTTTTTTTTATTCTAAAATGTCTTTAAATTAACGTGCAAAAATCTGCAGCAATTACAAGACTTTTATGTACTCGTAGAATATTTAAAAAAATTCAACATGATTTTTTAAATATTTTTCAGTATTCAGCATTTATAAATTTGTCCATAAAAATTTACATAAAGGTAATTATTAGACTAACAATCAACTCCACTGAATATTTTCACATTTTTGCATCAAAGCACTTGATTGACCCTCAACATTTTATATTTAAAACGAACTTGCTAAAAGACGGAAATTAAAAAAGAAATTTTAAAAAATAGCATAGTATTTCATCAATTTTCTCTGTCGTTTGTTCAGACAGCAGATTTTTACGCTTTTACGTAAAATAAGAATATTGTAAGAGTACAATAAGACATAAAATTCGACGAAATTGAACATTTTCTGCATTTCAGTGTTAAAACATCAACAGTTAAGAATTTCTCAACAAATTGTTTAAAATCAACAGCAATTTCATTCATAGTTCAACAAATTTTTAGAATGAATGTAATGCAACAACTTCTTCGGAAATTATTATTTGAAAGAAAATGATTGAGATTCTTTTAAATAGAGATCAGTCATTAAAAAGCCTGTTAATAGGCTTCCGGTAGGTAAAGTGTACTCAACATCATCGACTTTACAAATAGCGGGTAAAATATTCGATTTCGCATAAAGTTCCGCAATCAAATTGGCGTTATACAAGTGTGTGAGTCGCTGCGCAACATTCGAGCAGTGTCGCGTACAAAACAGGTGAACCGATACATATATATATATATATCGAAGGCAATCGTTTGTAATTCCATTATGGTAGCGGTGCCGCCACTTTCGACTCGGTTTTCCCTTTCAATTGCCGAACAGGGCAGCTTTCTGTCTGAATTGCGCCCGCCTCGCCGCCTTGTCCTCTTCTTCCCGCTTCCGTTCCTCCTGTTCCATGCGAATTTCGTCCTCGAATTTGCTCGCCTTGCGCAGCTGCTCGATCTGCGAGAAGAAAAACACACAAGAGAGGCCCCCATTAATCGATTCGCAGGAAACATTAATTGGCGCGGACACGCTTTCGCGAGTCCTGTATCCACTACACGCTATTCGGAACCAAGTCCATTCATAATTTCACTCGTTCACAATTTCATTAACACGCTCCGCGAACCGCGCGCATCATCAACGGACCACCGTCTCTTTTTTTTTCCTTTCTTTCGTTTTTCCATCGACAAGCTGCGACGAGCTTTCGATGCAACAAGTGCAACGATGCCTGCTTGCGTCGCCTTTGTGCAGTCAGCGACAAGCTTTCTTTATTTTTAGAGTCAAAATTCACTGAACTTCCTTTTGTTTATTTTTTTCCTTCTACCGATCTGTTTTTCTCCATTGATTCGTTCATTTGTTTACTCTGTTCTTTGTACTTTGCCTAGACTGTTTTTTATTATAATTTTTTTCTGTTTTTCATGATCAGTTTATTTATTTGTTTCAGCTACCCTTAGCTGCTTCTTCGTTTATCTGACTTTTTTACCTACTTTGTTTACTCTGTTATTTGTACTTTCTGTATTCTGAATTTTATTACAGTTTTTCTGTTTTTCTTGATCATTTTATTTTTTTCTTTCAGCTACCCTTAGTTGCTTTTTCATTTATTTGACTTGTTTTTACCTATTCTGATTAGAGTCTGTTCTTTATATTTTGTTTAGTCTGTTTGTTATTATGTTTTTGTTCTGTTTTTCGTGACCATTTTTATTTATTCGTTTCAGCTACCCTTAGTTGTTTTTTCATTAATTTGACTTCTTTTTACGTATTCAGATTAGAGTCTGTTCTTCATATTTTGTTTAGTCTGTTTTTTATTATAATTTCCCTGGTTCCTCGATCATTTTATTTATTTGTCTTGGCTATCCTCAACTGTTCCATTTATTTTATTCTCTAAATCCCTACTATATCTGTTTTACTCTTTGTATTTTACTTAGTCAATCAAATTACTTTAATTGCTCTATTTTCCTAATTTACTTTCCGCATCCTCAGCTACTTTATCTATTTAACTGTTTTTACCCGCTCTAGTCACATGATTTCCTGTCTTCCATTTTGCTCGTTTTATTCGTTTATTCATTTCTACGAGCGCTGTGGCGTTCTCCCAGGAAGATTCTAACAGATCGATTCATCCGCTAGTAATTGCAAATCCGGGAAAAACACGATTTAGGAAATGAAATGCTCTTATCCAATTCCACAAGCGATCCGGTCTGAAAACTACGTCGGTCATCTCGGAAGAAATTTGTGGGTCACTGTATTTTCGTGTTCCCTTGGCGAAACTTGAGCTTTGATCGAGATTAATGGCTGTTTTATTTCCGTTTCGAACCGAGGGAAACCTCCGAATCGACGAGATACATTTTTCCTTTATCCTCGACCGTCCAAAGTACTCTTTACACTTTCAAAGTCCGCAGAACGATGCTAAACGGTGCGTTTTGTGAACTCAGTTTCTTAAGCTTTGCTTTAGATATTCGGACGATATCATACATAAATAATGTCGTATAACAGAGTTGGGCAGCAATTAATTACATGTTCGATTACATGAGCAAAAGTGGACTATAATTTCAATAAGAAAACGGTTAAATGGTCCAAAACATAAAAATTAGTGATTCGAAAGAACAATTACACGGAAGTAATTGTTAGACCCAATTACAATTACTGTAATCGTGTTAAGTAATTGCAATTACTCCTTTCAATTACTGTAATTGTAATTGAGGCTCTCATTTACGATTACTTCTTCAAGCTGAGTAATTGTAGTCTTAGCAATTAAAATTACATGGCGATTGCAGTAATTGAATTACGAATACTAAAAATATTGAGTAATTGAACAAAAGTCAACCAAAGTCAAAGCATTTGTATAAATAAATAAATAGGTATCTAATTACTTTTTTTTAGTGCCATTATGGCGTCAAGTAATTGCAGAAATAGAATTACAATTACATATAATTGTTAAAATTGGTAATTGCAATCAATTTGGCTCAACCCCAGTAGTTGTAATTGCGGACCACAATTACAATTGCAGTGATTCATCAAGTAATTGCAATTACCAATTACAATTACGTGTAATTGTAATTTTATTTCTGCAATTTGAAATTACAGTAATTGGTAAGTAATTGTAATTCAAAATCGAAATTACGTTCTGCCCAACTCTGTCGTATAACAGGGATGTCTACCTTGGCTTCGAAGAAGTTTTTAGCTCCCGTGACTCCCACCTCGTCCACGTCGACTTCTGTCAACCGGGCCAGCTGGCCCAACCCAGAATCCTGTTCTAATTCACCGGCGCGTGCCTTGCGGTAGATCAACAGAAACTGTAACAAGCCAGAAACCGTACATGTTCGCGTGTAAGTCTAAATCACTCGGTTTTCCGGGACGAGTCTCAGCGCAGAGGCCGCCGGTCAGCGACCACAGTTCCTCCACTTCCGGTTTCGCGATATTTAATCTTTACTGTCCACATATTCACATAATGCCTCCATTCTTTCATTCATTATTTACACGGACGCGTTAACACGTTCGCCGCCGGTGTGTCTTTCGCTCCATCATTAAAATGTTTCATCAAATGTATCAAATTTCATCATTTCGTAAAATATTTAAAGAATTCAACAGAAGAAAGCCATAGAATCTCGGATTAGTATACTACGACTGTAGAGAACAAAGTGTACAAAATTGACTAATTTCAAATGAATTCCGGGATTATGGACGTCACATATCCGAGACAGCGGTAGCGAACGATACTCGAAAGCTTATGGTGCTGGAGGGTTAAGCAATGATCTCTAATAGCACCTTGATGACTTGGGTATTGGCTGACCGGGTCCAATGAGCTATAGTAATTTTACGAAAATGTTTTCCAGGAAGAGTGGAAGTTCATTAGTTCCGGATTAGGTCTAATGAGTGTCGTAGACAAAATTCCAGGACTAAGACATTTAAATGATTCACCGAAACGTTTTCGATCGCTCTCGATCAAGTCTAACCGTGCGCCCCGAGTGAAAGAAAATGATCCAAAGGCTGTGACAATTTCACGAAACCATTTTCCACGAAAAACGAAGGAAGTCCTCCGCTTCTCGAGCGCGTCTAAATTAGCTCTGAAAAGTGTCTACTAAGATGGAAGGAAAATGATCTAATCAGGTCCTAATCGGTGGTAATGATTTCAGTAAATCTGTTCCAGGAAAAGTGGAGGCAGTCGGTTGTCGGTGACGGAGGATAATCGATTCGCCGCGAGCGATCTACATGCATATCGACAGGACGATGACTAATAAAGTAAGAGGACGGCGGGACGCACAACAGTGATCGGTCGCTCGCTCTATAGTTCAGCGTCGCGGTGAATCACGTTCGCGATCTACGGAACCGGTGGCCGCGTGGATCGCTTGCATGCAGATCGAACACACCGCTTTGTTTTCGAACCACGAAAAGTCACGTAGGAATGCGCGCCAGCAGCGGTGCATTCGCATCCGTGGACTTTCCTTCGATGCACGAGCGTGTCCTCGCATTCGCGATCTATCCGCGCCGCGTTTCCAGCGAAAGTTCCCTAACAGACGCCATGCTTAGCGATTCCCCCGGTTTATTTTCATTATTTATATGCCAGCCAACGGGGGGAATGATTTAATTGCGCCGTACAATGAATACCCTCGATTATGCCGCGCTTCAATTACATTCTCTTCACTTATTCGATAAGTCCCGTTTCATTCGCACTTTCGTATTCCAAGCAAGCCAGCGCCGAAGCGCAATTAAAGGGAAATCAAACACTCTCCGGTTTATGGGAATGTAAAGCGAGCGAATTTTTCGAAGAGCAGCACGACGGGGCAATTACTGCGATTACTATTGCAGTAAAGACGACGGAGAAACTAACGAAGCGTGCGGAAAATGCGATACGAGTATACGGTAGCTCGATTTTATGACCTTTCCACTGTTCTTCGGTCAACCGCAGCCGTACGTGGACACTTTTAAATGATGGCGACTCGTTTTATGGAGTAATCAAATTAGGAATAGATTAAGACTATTTATTGCAATAGAAAACGGGACGGGACGTTCTATCTTCGAATCTTTACGATGATTTTCATTTTTATGGATGTCATAAGTATTAGGGGGACCCATAAGTATCGGGCAGTTCGGAATACCTAAAACGACCAATAAGTAATCAATTATTTTGAAATCTAAAACAAACTTTGTAGTGAATTCAAGTTTCTATTTGTATACTTAATTTTGAATCAGCTTCCACTAGAGATTTTAGGGTGTCAAATTCAACTGGTCGTCCACTTCGAGGCCTGTCAGAGAGATCATAATCACCAGCAGCAAACCTTCTGAACCAACGTTGACACTTGTTGACCTTCAATACATCTTCATAAACATCGCAAATTTTCTTTGTTGTTACCGTTGCATCAAATCCCGCATGAAAATGAAAAAGTATGCAATGACGAATATAATCCTCGGAAGGTACGGACGCCGCCATTTTATTACAGGGTTGACAAAAAAATTATTAGAATATTTTGAATACAGGATGCTTTACCGAAAACAGTAAAAGAATACGTGTTTCCTCTTCAACGATACAGAACTAAAGGCCAAACAAATTCTTTGCAAATAATTGATTACTTATGGGTACCCCTAATATTGATACAGTTGTAATTAGGAGCGAATCGACGACTTTTTCTAGTTCTGATGGAATTATATACAGTTGGAACTTTAAATCTATGTTTGTTGCACTCTTCAGAGTTTATTTTATGGTAATCTTTATAATTTTTTAAATGTATTTTCTTTGTGCAAGATATTTGGTTGGGTCGAGGGTTCAGATTCAAATTTTCTGAAAATGGCAATATTGCTTTGCTCTCTGATTGGACTGCATGGAGAAGATCTAATGTTTGGAATTCCAGAACGAGTCCACGTTTGATGCCCCCCTCAAAATGTATTTTAAGGCCACTTTCCGCCGGTTTGCGGTGCGCTTCATTAAAATAGAACACCGCAGACCCCCACGGACGTGGAACAACCGCGTAAACAGTGGCCATGGTCGAACGACGTGCGAGATTCACGTTAAAACACCCCATGGGGCGCGCTATTTTTACGAGGGGTGCCATGACACGTGCTCTCAATCCTTCCACTCGCAGACCCATAAGAATTCCACAAAGTTAAAAGTCTAATCCATCCTCGATATCGATAGCACGTGGTCCGAGAAAGGAGAAGCATCCTCCTCGAAACTGAACGAAGTGAATCTTTTAGAGTTCAGAAATAAAAGTGAATCTTCTGAGTAACTCTTCTGGTATGAAAGGATAACCATAAGTTGCTCGCAACTGGTCCGCAGATTTGATGCGGATTCATACTTCCGTAAATACGACGAAAGTGAAATTAAATGAAATTGTGAATAATTAAGGGTGATTTCCACGGTAAATTGTAAATCAAGTTGTTCGACTAGATTCAATCCTAATTTCTCACTCTGAAGCACTTTTTACTCCATAAAACATTAAATACACCAAGTACGGATACAAAAGCATAATTACGTCATGGAAAAATTCTGTAAACATTTTACCGTGCAACGTATAAAGTTCTGCAATTACATCTTCACGCGAAGATCAATAATTCTGGACAACAATCCGCTGGATTTTCCAGGTCAGTTGAAAAGCTGCTTTCAGATTTCTGTATCACTGTTATTAAACCGAAGAGATCCGTTTTGTAGACCATTATTTAATTACGCTGATTACAAAGTTCGCGTGAAACGTGGTCTTCTTATTTTTACAACGTAAACCAGTTTCGTTCGCGGCTCGAGAGTGCGGATTGCGCAAGAAGGATAAAAAGGGAGACAATTTTCCCCAAGAATCGAGTGTCTAATTTGCGGTGATGAAATGGTTAAAATGGTTAAAATGGTCCCCGACGCAGAGAACGAAACGATTTCCGTGGTAGAAAGTGAAATGGAACGGGACGAATCGGTGCCGTTAAAAGCTGCTCATCCAGGGGTAGCCATAATGAACGTAGGAAAGTGCTCATTGTGGCGGCGATTTCCGGAGGAAAAATGGCACGAACGGTTACGCAAACAATACAAAATTCTTTCCTGCTTATTTATCTATTATACCGGGCGTAGGGCAATCGACGGTATAGCAATCTTTCCCGAAAATGAACGGTAATCAGTTACGTGAAATCGCGAACCTCGCGGAAGGAAATCCGTCCATCGCCATCCTCGTCCACTTCCTGTATCATCGACTTCAAGCCGAGGTGGGTCTGCGGAGCTCCCAAAACCTCCATCATTCGTTTCAGCTCTGACAAGTCCAGAAATCCATCGTGGCCGTCGTCAAACCTGCGAACAATAATCACATCTTTCGTTTAACTAACGATTTTACCATTCTTGCTCGCTATGCTTTCACCAAACAGAGCACATACGGTGAAGAATTATTTTATAATTTCACTTATACAATTTTATGCTGACAATGAATGAGCGAACGTATGAATGGGTGAAATTTCACCCATTCACTATTTTTACATACTTGTACAATGATTAATTCCTGTGTCTCGTCTACGTTGCGAGGAATATTTCATTAAAATGTACAAATTAACATATTTCGCGGATTTTTGTGAAGCTAAAAAGGGTGAAATATTACCCCAAAACGATTTTTAACCAGTTAACAATTTTTAAACGATTTTGATCGGTTCCAAATGTTTTATTTTACAATTATTGAAATGATAAAAATTATTTCATAAGATATGATTGTATAGATATCTTTAGTAGAGTTTATATTACGGTAGGAGTGGCACAAAGTGTAAATATAGTCAATCTAGTCATTTTTATATGGGAACATCCACCAGTTACCGTTTAAGGCTCGGTAGGTTTAGTGTTGAAGGAATTTTGCCATGCAAATAATATTCTAATAATTTTTATACATCTCTGAAACCACAGAATTAATTGTAATATTACATAGAAAGTAGACGCACTTTCATCGAACGATTTTAGCAACTTTCGGTAACAATTTCGGAAACAATTGGGCGAAGTGGCTGAATCAAATTTTTTATGGGTTCCTCGAGGAACAACCGAGACGTTCGCATTGTGTAAATAGAAGAAACACATCAGTTCAGCGTATCTTCAACTTTCAAACGCCACTTTCGTCGCGCAGAAACTATTCTTTCCCGTGTAATCCTCGCTTGCGCAAATTAAATGGTAATCATATACAATTATCCGGGGCGTCTTTCGCGGCGAAAGGGTTATAATTGGAAAAATTGCGAAGGAAAATTCTGGGAAGTAGGAAACTGTTAATCATCGTGGATTCCGGGTCCGCAGGCACGTGAACGTATCATCGCCATTACATAATAATTAACGTGCGCGTATCGTGCGTACGATATCGCGCGGTACCGTCAGATTTCTGCGAGTTTAACTGATCAGCGATTAATAATTTTTGGAAGTGCTGATTCGTCGCAAACGTCTTTGAGAATTAGGCTTTTGCGTTTCTCCTATGATACCATTTTCACTCCGATAAAATTGTTATCACGACCGGTCGATGTTAACCGACGGCGCGTCGGTCTGATAACATATGTTTGTACTATTTTTCAAAATTTTCCAGTATAAATCTTGTTACGACAAGTTTTCCTTTGGAAATGGATCGCACGGTTTTCTGTTTATCAGACAGGCGATAATTATTTTTAAAGTGGGTTACGGGAGGCCCGTTAGCCTCTTTCGTTACGGTGATCGATTTATTATTTTCTGTATCAAGTTCAAGTTGCGAAACAATTCATTTATAAATAGTGGATCAACATTCGCAGTCTAATTATCGGACGGAAAGTTTAATGGGAATTTTATCTTCCTTAGGATACGCTGGTCGCTCTAATAGAACAAGGAAATTTGAAATTTTAAAGTTAATTCATAAAAATTCATATTTGCGGTCTTCAATAATCAAGATCAAGCATCAAAATAGAGATACATGAGATGATTTCAAAAGTTCAATAGATACTTTATCTTCCTTGGAACGTGAAGGATTGCCCGACAAACTAAACAAATGTTTTCATCGCCTCGAATTTTTATTTGCTACAAAATAACTTTACTAACAAATTCGGGGACGCATTAGAAGCATTCTGTATTTTCTACGTATTAATAGAATCTTAATTTACGTGTATACCGATTTAAAAATAGTCGGCCGGCTGATTCGCTCTTGTTAAAATCCATCCTGCCCTCGACTCCTGCAGGGTGAATTCGTTCGGATCGATCTTCCCGGGACTAACGAAAGTGTTCCGCACTGCTATTTAATCACGTAACTCGTTATTTTAATTGGAGTGTAACATAATTAGATCGAAAGGAGGAGGACGCTGCGCGGGCACGTGAGAACGAAATCGGCTCCGCGCGGCTCGATTTCGAAAGTCCCGGAGAGAATGTGTCAGCGGTGTTCTGCAAGCCGGAAGCTCGTGAAATCGACTTTCCGTGTAAACGATTCCGATAGCTCGATTCCGCGGACTGCTTTCCAGGGTGTTACACCGGTGTAACTCTCGATCCAACAGCGCGCATCGTCCGATAAGATCGAATTCCTCTTCTCGATTGACTGGGCGACCGATCGTTCCCATCGACGTGGAAATCTTGCAGAACAATGTAGCCAGTGTAGACACCTACCATTTTTATCCCGGCATAGCTTTGTACCCGAAATCCGTTGCTTTCTTCGTTTAATTTCACTTTTGTTCCAATTCTAAACCGGTGCCGCCGATTCTAGACAAGAAGCATATAATAATAACTGAAAATTATAAATAGATTTATATATTATGTAGACCCATAAGTAATCAATTATTTAGAAATCTAAAACAAACTTTGTAGTAAATTCAAGTTTTTATTTCTTAATTTATTATATAATCTCCATCATTATCAAGGACAGTTTGCCATCTTTCCGAAAAATTTTCAATCCCGTATGTACGCCACCATTTTATTACAGGGTTGTAAAAAAATTATACTTTTTAGAATATTTTGAACACAGGCTGCTTCACCGAAAACTGTAAAAGAATACGTGTTTCCGGAGATCATGCCAATATCAGGAACACATATGTGCATATGATTTTTTGCAAATTTAGAGTAGCTTTATGATGTTCCTTTAACATCTGTTTTCTTTGAGAATTTTTAGAAACAACGTTTGGTGCGTTGTGCAAAATTTGTTGCACATGTCTCGCAGTTATTGGCAATTGCGATTTACCAATAATTTAACGTGCAACTAATTTATTTTTTGTCACTTCACTTGGGATTGCGCTTTGTTCTCGTTTTGTTATCTCAGTGTTGCCTTCCGTAGCATATTTTAATTTTCTCCAAGTTTCAAAAAATTTCGCGCTTCGGACTCGGAACATTTAATTTTCCGTCCAATTTGTCGACCTGATTACTCCCTTTTCTTTAAAAGTTATAATTACTGACTTTTCAGCTTCATTTGAATATTTTCCTTTCGCCATTGTTTCGTTATACATCAAATGAAAAGTATGACTTAACTAGAAACACAGGACAACAATACCTTTATGATCGCTCTTTAAATCGAACTATCAAAAATATCTAAGAAAGAAAAGCATTGCGGTTTAAACGAATTTCGCACGAAAAATATGGTTCTGTTTGTACAAATTTTTGCATAAATGTTCAGGTAAATATATATGTACAAATCTTACAGTATATAAATATATTTATAATCCTCAGTTATTATTCTATGCTTCTTGCTAAAATTTTGAACCTTTTGCCCCAAAATCCTTATTTTCTTACATGGGTTTAAACAAATTTCGCCCACTGTAGTCCTTTGACAAAAATACATAAAATCCCTTACAGCGTTCAGAGCCAAATTAAAAAAGAAAATAAAATTCCTTCACAAATTATTTTAACAAAAGGAAGCATAAAAAATCGAGTATTTGAACAGTGTTAAATAAGAATTAGTATAATGAACAGCGTCAATATCCTTGCGATCCTTACTGATCCCAGCAGAAACGAATTTTTTCGTTTCCCTAGCCAAACGAAATCCACTTAAAAATAATTATACCGGAAAGAGTGTCTAAAAATCAACGGTTTAAATATTAATCAGCAACTAAGCATTGTTGCAGACTCGCAACCGACAAAGTCGGTTATCCTGACGATCCCAGAAACTGGAACGCGCTGTAGCTGTATACTTTCACAGGATTCGTTCAGAGATTATGACTATAGTGACGACCTGTTCTAAAATCGATCGTTTAAATAATGCATGTGCAACGATTTCCACTTACCGCGTTTGTAGACACGGTTTCGTCGACGCAGAGTGCAAGAATCATTCGAAGGTCGAGGTTACACGTTTATGAGCACGGTCAAGCCCGCGCCTGATCAATAAGAGTGGGAGAGGGACTATAGATACGCCGTTTCTACGGTGCTACTCGTATCTCCCCCACGTGTCTGTCGGATTGGAGACACACTCGCTCGCGATTTCACAGATCGTTTGAATAATCTGTCGACGACGAGTGCATCCTCTCCACGTCGCCGCAGCCATTTTCTTTCAATTATCGTAATCAGAATAATATTGAATTCTTCCCTCGACGTCCACCGCCCCCTGCTGTTAGCCACAGACAGTTTAAAAAATATATCTCGATTTATCAATTCTCGACAACAACGAGAATTTCGCAATTTTTGCAAGCTCACAGAGTAGCTATTAATTGCTTGGTCACAATTGTAGTTCCTTATTTCGTTTTTACTTCAGTTCAATAAAATGAAAATCAAAGCTTGAGATAAACAGTGAAAGAGAAAAAATCGGAAATAATTGAGCCGTTATTTTTCGAAGTTAAGTCCATTTTTTCATACATTGAGATATTTAAGGGTTTGCGTTTGAATTAATTTAAAAATATTGGCAAACGTTAATCAATTCGGGTGATGTTTTTAACACTATAAACCTGTTAAATTTTATGATGTAATAATAATTATTAAAATTGTTAAGGAAAATAAACGATTTTTTAGCTCCAAATGGACTTATTCCACTTTTTATAATAACATATTATAAGAAATAAAAACAAGAGGAAATTTAAGTGCATATTTTTATAGAACTTGGCTTTCGTGAAATAGATTTTTTAATGTGAAAAATAATAATTAACATGAAGTCATGTAAATACACGAATAATCAAGTTTATTAAGAATTAATTTCAGTTATATTCAAATAAAAGATATAAATAAACAAGTGGAGTATGTAATTATTTCGTTAGTAAAACAATCTCCAATATTCTCGCGAAAAAATTTATTACTCTTACAAAAAAATTATTTGCGATAACATTTTACAGTTGAAGTGCTCCGTTGAATGTATGATTATAAATACAAAAAGAGGATATATCTTACTAAAATTACCATTAACTCATTTTTTTCCAAAAGTGGATTTGTAACAATTATACCGTTTTTTCTTTTTTTTTTTTTGAAAGCGGTATAAAAGAGATTAGTAAATGAATTTAATAGGGGGTTTTCAGGAAGTAAATAAATAACAGAGAAATATAGTACCTAAGGGTAAGGCGATAAATGTTAAATAAAATTAATTAAATTTATCTTGAATTTTCACTATTCGGTGACTCATGCTATTTGATCCGCATAGCTTTATCGTTGTTTCCTGTATTTCTACTGATTTCCAATAATGTATTCTCGTCACACAGAATGTAGATACAGCATTTTTGATTTCGTGCGTAAGCCGGTCAAAAATGTTTCACAATATTCTGAGAATGAATTTCTAAGTTACGCTTCCCACTCGAGAATACACGTGTATGTTTCACCGAAACACTGTTCACAATTCTACGTGCTCGGATTATTGAACAGAGAGATACCGAGAGGGGGGGGGAGGAGAGAGAGGAGGGGTGGTGGGAAGCTGGAGAAAGATGCATGAGTCAGAAGAAATTCTCATATCGCCGAAATTCATCCCAGAAAATCCCGAATTCAGGATCAAGCGGCTCTCATCAGAATGGTTGAAACGAGCCTGCTTGATCTTTAGCGTAGACTTGACCTTTCGCTCTTCTATATCTTCGCCGCTGACATCGCACGCCTCGTAGCGGAAAATAAGGACGATAAAAGCACTCTCGGCACTGTATCTACCGTCCAAAAGTCATCGCACGCTTGTTTTCTAATTAAATCTCCGATAAACCGCTGAGAACGAAAACAAACGCTCCGCGAAACAATTTACAAAACACCGAGCGCGAAAGTGAAACTGCGATTTTTTGGAGAAGTTTCATTCCCAATTATCTCTTTAAGAAACCGCTATCAGCATACTCGTGACATTTTTCTGATTGAAACGATACCAAACACGATGCATTTCGGATCGGCTTTACTCGCCTAATCCACGGTACAGTGGAACCTCGATTATCCGAACTAGTCAGTAGAAAATAAGTATTTGGATAACAGAATTGTAGCTGTAGATTAAATCCTTACTGACTTGTGCGATAGATCATGCTGTATATGGCTAGCATCAAGTTTGAACCGAATCGAATAATGAAGAATTCAGAGATCGGTTCGGATAATCGAGGTTCTACTAAATCGTGGATTACACAGACAAACATGGTCCGAATGGGGTCATGTTTGGACTCATTTTAATCAGAAAAATGTGGCGAATATTATGGTAAAAGTTTCACGAAGAAATTATTGAACACAAAGTAGTTTTGTTAAGGGATACGCGATAACGTTGTCGACGTTTCGTAATTGTTCGATTGCTCCGAAAAAATTTGGTCTTGTCTTCCAAGTCACGGTTCTCTCAAGGTAGATTTTAGACGTGACCGGTAACAAGAGTCGACTCTAATCGGGCCAGGTAAATCCGGAGACATGTCGGGGGTTGGCAGTCAGGTGTCGTTATCGCGGAATCAATTCTTGCATTATGCGGCTGCGATACGTTCACCGTCGTTTTCCAAGACTAGCTACCAAGGAACTGGGTCAAGGTGGATGCCGGTACTTGGCTGATACCTTCCCCTCGCCCTTCTACCCATTCTTACCGAGATCGATGCGATGGAGATTCTCCTTTTGTATTCGGGAGCACGTCATCGCCGCTGCGGCCCGATTGCGCGGTTTCGCATCACTTTTGCTGGCCATTCGTGACAAAACTCATTTTCCCCGTCTAAACTACTCGTGCATGCGAACTGTGACACGGTGAAACGATTGAGAAATTTTCCTTGCTAATTATCCTCGAGATTACGTCTCACGAAATAGCATTAGTCGACCCCAAATTAAAATGTTTTGCGTATCTCCGGAAAGAATGCCCCTCGTAAAGCTTTCAATTTCATATAAGCTTAGTTAAATCTTCGATAATAAATACTGTGATTTTACCAAAATTGTATTAAAAATTAGAGCTTCGAATTTAATGATGTAATATTTTATGCGGAACCTTATAATTGTAGAGTGTTTCTTTTTTATTCTAATATACAGGGTGTTTCACCTAAACTCGAGCATCTAAAATATCTCGCTTGTTTTTCATGATAGAAAAAATTGCAGAGAAAAACATTGGTTCAGAGGAGCAAATATTGTGATAGGCAAAAAAATTTGTTCAAGATTGTATTTTTTGAGATTTCAAGGTCATCAAAGTTTGTTTAAATAGAATGATATATTTTTATTATCGCTATATGATAGCCGAGGTCAAGACGAATCCGACGACCTGTAATATTATGATCTTCACAATAATATAATTTGTTCTGATTTTTACCGATTAATTTTTTTAGGGAGCGCAAAATACTCCAAATGTATAGTTGTGTTTGAAAAAGAATTAAGCATGAAAAATTTGTGTCCCGATAAGAAAGCTCGAATCTTAGAAAATTAATTAACGGTTTAAAAACCCAGTGCTACAGAAGGATGCTGATTTTTCTACGGTGTTTTGCATGGTAAATACAGTGAAATGCTCAGTCAGGATTACGGAAGAGTTTCGGGAAATGTTTTATTTGTTTCACTTTCTCTCCGCCGCGGATACAAGCCGATTTTCGTCGATCATGAGGAAAGAAATGAGTTTGGTGAGAATGCGGCTCTCGTGGTTTGGCGTAGTTGTCGCATAACGACATGCAGACCGTTACTTCAGAACTATTCGCGAAGATCACGCGTTCCGAATATATAAGCGTCAGGCAAATTCATTCGATAACTGGTCGACGACGTGAGGATATTTTATATTGATCCGATGGACAACGCGGTGACTAAGGAACTTGTTTCTTCACCGCCAGGGACTTTATCACTGTCTTATTTCTCGTTTCGTCCCGTTTTTCCTCGGCGAACTACGTTCATTATTTCAACGAGCGATTTGTGGGGAAACAAATCCTGACGGTAAATCGACTGTTTTTGCAAAATTTAATAACACGCCTACCAGCTTACGGATAAAAATACTTTTATTTTCGAATCTTTTCTCGTTACCGTAACATTAACGCTAGATTTACGGGTTCTACAGTCTTCAATTTACAATTAATGTGATTGTAAAAATGCATTTATAGGAAATTTAAATTATTCCCATTTATTCCTTGGAACATATTTTATGGTTAAATCTGGCTAAATATATTCTGTATAATTTTATAAAATAATCCCAACTGGCCACTTTCATTGCCCCGTAAACCTAGTGTTAATTACTCGATTAAGTTAAATGTGTATTTCATAATGGCTATAGTCTAAAAATTCGATTGTGACTTTAAATCTCGTCCTAATTACAGCGCTCAATTAACAGGCCGCGGGTTTGAAATATTTATGGCGTGCACGAGGTTTCTCGACATTCCGTAGATTTCAATATTTGATGAATGCTAATTAACCCGCTTTTAATTGACGCTTAATGGAAGCGGTAATAAGCTCTGTGAATTTTTCAGTCAGGTATGAACTAATGAGATTCTTGGTTTAGGAAAATTCATCTAATCTGGACGAACATTTAACGCGACACATAAATCTCGAACGAAATGACAAAAGCGAAATATTTCCACTTCGATGAGATTTAATTTTGAACGAACATGTTTTAATAAAACTGACCTGAGATCCGAGCTTCAATAAACTATTGAACAAAACTGTACAAATGCGTGAACATTTAATGCGATTATACGTTCATACAAAAATCCCGCACGAAACGATGGAACAGAAGTGTTTCATATTTCATTTTCGAATATTTGATTTTGGACAAACATGTTTTCGTAAAAATTGATCCAGAAAAATCCTGGGCCAAACGAGGAAGGAAATAACGAAACCGGCGAGTTAACTAATCCTGCCTATTTAACAGATTTAAAGGCGGAAGCGATCTATTGTTGCATATCGTTTCTATTACGCTTCCATATTGCTTGATCGTATTAATGCGCTGTGATACCGTGTGTGCGCCACGGCCTGTAGAACGGATAATATATTTTACACGTGAGAAGAATTTATTGCGACACGTTCGCCGTGCCGGAATCGGTCACGATTTTCCCCGGCGAACTACCGTGAAAGGAGGAAAAGATAATGCCGCGACAAAAAAAAAAAAAAGAGTTAAAAGCGGCCGCCTTTTACGCGCTCAGAAAAACCAAAACGAACATAACGCCTCTCGAGGTGAACAGCATGCTACCGTTTCTTTCGCTCGGCGGCTAAACTGTCTCCGGTTGCTGGAAAAATGATACCAGTCGATTCGCTTAATCGTAAATACACCGAGCACTCTATGCGTGTATCGCATAATCGAGCTGGCGAAATTTGAAACAGAGGAAAGATTAACGCTAGGATTACAAATATATTTATTCTGCAGTAATTTATAAATACAACGAAAACGTATCTATCCAAATTTTTAGCCATTTCTTTAACAATCTACAGTGAATTCTCGATAGAAGTCGCTGCAAGCCTCGCGTTTAAAGGTCACTGGGACTACCCACACCACCACGGATAGTGACTTATACATTTCCAGCGTGCACTGTGGATTTTGAAGTGCTACGTTTGGCGAGAACCACAGATTTCGTCTAAATGTCCCTCGCCAGAACCGCGCAAATGACTTATATCGGGAATTCACTGTACACAGAAAGAAATAAATTTGCTGAATAATTTCACATTCGTGCGTCTTTACAGTTTCGATAATTGAGAATAGACTGCGGATTTTTATGCATGATAACATTTTTATAGATCAATTGGAATCTACAGGAGCTAAGTAAACATTTATTTTCCTCATTAATAATCTTTATATGTCACAAATAATATTTCGACATTGCTGGACTTTTTTAAATCTATCCACTGTTTTGAATTACACCTACTCAATTTTGTTTAGTCCCGTAAACCCAGTGTTAAAAGAATATTAATGTACATTTTCAATCTTTTCTTAAGTTTAGTTTATTACGATGCACATTTTCATTTTAAGCGGCGAAAATATTGCGGAGGTACTTTATTTCCAAAAAATGAAGATTTTCAAATATTTTTCACAGTTCGGGAAATAAATTCGTGGATTTTTGTCGGGAAAAATGCATGATACATTCCCAGGCTATTTTAATCCATGAAGCAATGAAATATTGCACAGATATTAAATACTTCATATCCACTACTCTGCATAAATCAAGCTTCCCGACAGTCCAGAATTAGATTAAAAGTCCTTAAACATTTGTTAGACAGTAAACTTTCCATTTCTCGCAAGCGAAGATATAAAATCGTGATTTTCCTCGGTAAAAGTGCAACGGTATCGATACTATTTTAATTACCGTTGGATGAAAATGTTGCCGAGCGATTAAATAAGGAGTCAGGGGCACTCGCCTCGCCGGGGCTTATAATTAGAAGCCGGTGTGGTTAATTTATTCCCGGCTGGAACGAGGGAAGTGTTACGGAGGCCCGCGACAAACAGTTACGCGTGCCCACCTGCCAGATATATTTTATGGGGGTCAGACCTCAAAGGGGTTTTCCGAATTTCCTATTGGCGTGCGCGCCCCGAAACCGGAAGTCATCGGGAGTACGCTTGGCGCCAATCAGCTGCGTGATTCACCGTGCTTCAACGACTCGGTGCAACGCGTTGCAACGTCGTCGGTGCAACGGTTTGATTCGCACGCGTGCACTCGGGGTCCGGCGTGCGTGATTCACGTTGGGACCGATTCGAGTTGCACGGTACTCGACCCGTGCACCGACGAGTGATTCGCTCAATGAATGTTCAAAAGAAACGCGTGATTGAATTACCCCTCGGCCCGGATCCTCCCGATTGCTCTCGATCTATCCAAGTGTACACAGAAGCTTGAGGACGCCGCTTTGATTGCGCCTAATTCCGTGAGCCGCGCGATTGAACGGTGCAGCACGATGCATAATTGCAGAATATGTCTGTTGACGCGGTACGAATGCTGCGCGATTTTAACGTCAGTACATTCGCAAAATGTAATCTCTGCAAATGAATTGAATAATTGGATGCTCCGTTAGAAAGTTCTTTTCTTTTGAAAATTCCAAAAATGAGTAATCCGTGCGATTTAATTAGCGCTAAATCATTGCATGCTCCGTTAGAAAGTTGTTTTCTTTTGAAAATTCCTAAAATGAGCAATCCATGCGATTTAATTAGCACTAAATAATTGGATGCTCCGTTAGAAAGTTGTTTTCTTTTGACAATTAAAAACATCAGTCGTCTGTGCGAATTCAAGGTTCCTCTAAATATTTCGGAAATGAGCAATCTTTGAAATAGTACTTGAAAATTGAGAACGCCACTAGAGAGCTAGATTGTTACGAAAATTTAAAAAATGAGCTATCTTTGTAATTAAAATATGATGCAAAAATTGGGTGCATCGCTGGAGAGCTAGGTTATTTTTTTATTAAATATCGAGCAATCTAGACGATTTAAGTATTATTAAAAAACTGCTTCAAAATTCCTTTAAAAATTGCCTCTTTTAAAAATGAAAATAGTGAACAATGTGCGTGGTATCAATATTGTGAAAAAATTGGGTGCATCGCAGGAAAGCTCCTTTTTTTTTAAATTAAATAGCGAGCAATCTAGACAATTTAAATATTATTGAAAAATTGCTACAAAATGCTTTTAAAAATGGCCTCTTTCAAAAATGAAAAGGGTGAACAATGTGCGTGGTGTCAATATCGTTAAACAATTGGGTGCATCCAGAAAGAGTTAGGTTGTTCTAAAAGTTCAAAGAATAAGCAATTCATGGAAAGTTGGGTTCCGAGAATTTCGAAAATCGTCAGTTCATACGATTTTACGAGACGATTGCTAATTGGGCGAGGAAGAATTATGATGACGGTTTGTTAGCTCGACTCAGGTGGAAATGATTAATCACGAAACGGATAGCCCCTAGGAAAATCAATGTTCTGATAACCGACTAAACGCTTATCACGCTCGAGCGACTATAAATACGCGTGGCTTTTGTATCGTGGTCAGATGATATAGGTTCGCTGACATTTGATAGCGGTCGTATAGTTTGCCGCCTGATACTAGATGCGCCAACGTAGGCTGCGGTTATCTGTTAGCCACTTCCTGCTATGACACTCTTACCTCCATGGACTTTCCCAAATTTTTCATTCTCACATTAGCGCGCGCGCATATTGTCTCGGAATTTTTCTCAAAAAAAAATATCAAACATTTTACCGAACAAAACACGCCATTCTCTCCATTCAATTTCCATACTTGGTACTCTTCAGTACCCTATTTAATCATTTAACTAAAAAGAAATTTTTAATATACCACGTTTTCGAGACGTACTAAAGACGTGGCATATCAAAAATTTCTTTTCATTTAAATAACTATTTTCTGCTTTTTAGTCCTGTCATTCAGTTCTGAGCTATGATTACAGTTTCAAGTCTCTAGCTCGTCAGAATCAAATTACAAATTACAAATCGAATTAAAATTAATTACACAGTGAAAACTAGACACCGACTAAAAAGTGTGCTGAAAATGATTCCCGTGCGCAAGGGGTTAATGTTTGCAATGAAATCCGTATTTAGTCATTTTCCGAGAGCTTCCACGAATATAAAATTGAACGTGGAACATAAATTCGCGACGTTCGAAGCAGAAGATCGTGTCCTTCCTTAAAGCAGATAGTGAAACTCTAAGCTTCCCCGCGAATCCGGCTCCCAGCCGATTGATAACGAGGAGCAGGCTTCGTTCAATTATTTATGCGATCGACGAGCAGATAGCGAATAAATCTGGTAGCAGGAGAGTTTCACCGCGACCGAAGAGCACAGGTATCGTGCGCACGATAGATGATACCTCAGCCAGAAAGATAAAGTCCAAGGAGCTGTCCTTGTCGTCCGAGAAACTTAGCTACCCACTTTTCCCTGGATTTCAACGTTCCGCGGACTTTGGACAAGGATATTCATTATCGTACGAAAGTTGTACACAGACAGATAGTTTCGTCGAGATACCCGCGTGTCCCGTAGGTCAATGATGGCCCACAATTTACAGGATTCATTGATCATTGGTTTTGCGGTGTCTGCTAACTAAACACGAAACGCTTCTTGTTCCAAAGTGGATGCCAGTACATAATTGTTCGAGTTATGCAATATAAAAATTGTCTGCGTCCCCTGCAGGAGTAAAGCAGAAATTCAAGTTTCTATTCCAAAATTTCAGTAAGTGGAAAATAATTTAGTATCTTTACATTCTTAAAACTCTTCAACTGTTTTGTATGTTGTTGACTCGTTGTCGTGAATGCATAAAATCTGTACTGATTAGTCGAGTTCCTGTAACAGTAATTACTAGACTGCTGATTTTATAATAAAAATGGACAGACGCCACTTAGAGCAGTAAACAGGTTACAAGAATGAAACTTTTATTCGGCTTCTGCTTATCGCAATTATAGCAAATCAGTTTTACTTCGCATAAAGTTCCGCAGTCTAATAATTACTGTGGTTCTTTATCCAGAATGAAAATATGAATTAAAAATATTGAAAATGACTTAAACCCCTTGAACAGAATCCAGTAAATATGTATGTTATCTGTGTTATTAGTTTCCTTTACACCGAAATAATATTCTATTTTGTTGTAGTCGGAGAAAACATGGGCATAAAATAAATATAAATTTTCTTTTCTCTTCTATGAAATTCTAAACGATGAATGTATTTCTAATCACTACACCACGAAATAAATATGTAAGGGGGAGCGTACAGCATGTAGGTTTCCAATGCATTGGTATTAAAATAATAGTTCACCGTAAAGTGGCAGAAGTAAATAGCTGGAATTAAATCCTGGCAACCAACGTTAACAGCAACCGAAAGAAATAAAAGGAATTAAGATCGAGGAGGGCTGTGTACGTATGCTTGAAAAGTTCGTGTCGAGTAGAAAATGCGACACGTTAAACACACAATACGTCTTTCAATTCTAGCCTCTTCTACGTTGTCCAGAGACACGCGATCCCCAGGTGTCTCGTGCAACGTAAAAGGAAACCGACTGGCACACGAGAAAAACCAGTTTTCCTCATTGTTTCGGCATTACAATTGCGTACACTCGTTGTTCGAATGATTCGAGCGCGGCTCGAAAGGGAGTCGGACGCCGTACGACAACGATTAATTACCGGGCGACGTGTGCAATCTGCTATTTACGGCCCCCGCTCGACGATCGGAAGACTATGCTGGACACACTTTCGGATGAAAGGAAAACTCTGCTGTAATTGTGCGCTGTATCTGGGACAATTGTCCTGCTCCCGATCCTTCGCTAACAGATCTTTCGAGATTACGTTGAGACTATTTTAAAGCTGTGCTACTTGTACGAGCACATGAAACTCGTATCAATTAAACCGTTGATTTAGATCAAAGTCTCGCGGCAATCTCGCGTGATCTGGAATAGTTTCGTTTTTCCACGTTCTTCGTTTTGTTCACATAAAATCGAGCGTAGTTATTTCTAGTTATTTGTTGATTCGAACTCGGATCGTTTTGGTGTTCAACCCTTGCCCTACAATATCGAGTCATACTCGTGACGATTATTCTGAACAGAGTCTTATACAGTGAAGAGTGAAACTGAATCCGCACTATTTGAATCGGCATAACTTTTTTAAAATTAGATCAAATGACTCGAGTGTTTTTGAGAAGTTAGAAGGAGAAGTTTATTAGACGAGGTGTGAAAAATTAAAGAAAATTTTAATGGGCGGAGTCGTGAAAGAAACAGTAAAAGTACTTTTTTACACCTCTTTATCTGAGCCAGTATTAAAAATTTTAAAAATGTGTTTTATTCACTCGGATAAATTATATCCATGCTGAAAATTTCATCGACATTCGTTAATTCGTTTACGAGTTATAAACGATTAAAAGTAAGAAGAATTGCCATTTTTTACGATTTTCCACTTTTAATCGTTTATAACTCGTAAACGAATTCTCCAAAATTGGTGAAATTTTCAGCACGGATGTAATTTACTCGAGTGAATGAAACACATGTTTTAAATTTTCAATACAGGCTCAGATAAAACAGTTGGAAAAATCAATTTTTACTATTTCTTTCGCGATTCCGACTAATAAACTAATCCTTCTAACTTCTCAATAACAATCAAGTCCAGGACCCCGGCCCAGGGTCGCCAGATGAGGGGAGGGAGCACGAATCGAGGGGAAAAAGTTACCCTCTCTCTCTTGGGGAATAGCGCGGTAGAAGGGGAAATCAGAGTGGGGGAACAAGTCTTGATCTGGCGACACTATGGTCTCACATCGCTATTTATTAACACTAGGTTTACGGAGCACTAAAAGTGACTATTTTACATTTATAAAAATAAAAAGAATATTCTGCCCAAATTCTTCATTCCTCACAACTCCATCTTTAGAGTCTTAATAATTGTAAATTAAAAATATTAGAAACCTAAAGTAAACCTAGTGTCAAACATAAAGATAGTAATGTAGAAGTTGCTTCTTAAAATACCAAAATTCGGTCCATTCGAATTTGACAAAAATAAGTTTGACTTGACTGAAAAACAAAGTTCAGCCGCTTCGATTACAACGGTGAATTAAAGTTTGTCAGAGTGATCGCTACTTGAACCTTTTTAGAACCCACAAATGCTAATCAAGCTCGGTTCAAGCAACGATTTTTATAACAAAAATGAATTTTTAATATCAGACGAAAAATTGTGTCATCTGACCAACGAGTTAACCCTTAGCACTCGAATGGCGACTGTTAGGCGCCACTAAAAATTGGTGTGTCATTATTCAAATATTCTTTGCATTATTAACACTAGAACTACCGAGCAATAAATGCGACAAACCAATGTTGCTTTTTAACAGTGACAAGACTGTGCCCATTCAGACTTCACAAAATTTTCATTGTAACATCTGCTTCAATGAAGAGGTTCATTAAAAAATTACTGATGAAAACATTTTTAAAATTTCAGTAATTGTAAAAGAAAAAATTAGGAACCAGTCATTTTGACCGGTAGTTCTAGTGTTAAATTTGTTTGTAAAAGTAAATTGCACCATTTTCGTATGTGTAACATGAAAACAAATATATAAGAAGAGAAATATTCTAGGTCGGAAGAAATGTTTCGTTTTGGAGCTAAAATAGGTTCGAGTGCAAAGGGTAAATGATGAAAGAATCGCAATGATCGTGGTTGCGAAGTAAAAATCGTGGGACTAGGGGTTAATTCGTGGATTACGAGGAAGGATAACGCGCGAGCCGCAGGATCATGCGAGGCAAGGATAATGGTTGCAGGGGCCCAGGGCAGACGACCTCGGGGCCCCAGTCTGTCCTGCGTCTCTCCTCTTGTTCTTCTTACAGGTATTTCGGAGTGAGCCGGGCACAGCAGGTTTGACAAGCCAGAAGGCGGGGTGGTTGCGAGTTTGCGAGCCACTTGGCCATCCTCGAAAGCTGCGCCTACGTGCCGCGAAATAACTGCGAGAGAACCTCCGGAGGCTAGACGGAACGAATGCTATTTTCGCTCGAGTCGCGGAAACGGAACCGCGACGAGGACCTCGAGAGAGACTCGCTTCTTCTTCTTCTTCATCTTCGTCTTCTCCAGAAAAGAATGACCACCAAGACGACGGACTTCGTTCCCAAACTCTTCGTTTGTTATGATCTCTTCGGTCGTAACATGAACACGTCCGGTTGCAAACACGAATACAGTCTTTGATGATGATGCTGTGAATGGTCCCAATATTTCATAGTTGTGAAACAGGCTTGACGTTTAATTGTCTAAAGGAAAATTGAAAATAACACCGTGAAGATCAGCTTTGCACTTTCAAACGGTACATAATAAATCATGGCCCTGTCTTAAATTTTTATTTGGATGCTTAGCCCCCTATAAAATTGATATTGTTTAGGATAATTTACAGCTCTTCAGAGCTACTCTGACACGCTGCCAAAAATTATTACTATTATTTGAAACAATTTCTATATTACTATGTAATACAATTAAGAAACTCGTAATTTTTTAGAATATACTGATTACAGTATTTGTTCAAGTCATGTTCGTTTAACGTTATAGTTAAAAATCGGACATCTCGTATGCAACAACCTAATGCATCTCTCGTCGCCGCAAGGTTTTGTACGATCCGCTGGAACACGATGGGCCACCGAGATTATGCGAACCAGATTTCGGTTTCGCACGCCTCCGGGACCATTCGTGGGTACCATTTATTGTTCGACCAGTTGTTACGATCGATCTCGTGAGGGATTTGTGTAAAATAAAGGTCGACCAAATGTTCGAGAAAATTCTTTTTAACACACTTAGAATTTTTATAAAAGTAGATGCTAGGATGTACCATCTTGTATGTCCTAAATAATTAATCTTTCATGATACCTCAAATGTGTTAAATGACAAATGCAATAAAATTTTTGCATTTTCCGTTTACCCTGTTTCTTTTGGAAGATGAAAGATTGTTTTTATTGAATAAATAGAGTTGAATTATATCCGTGTTTCTAATTTTTTATTGGTGTTAAAATAATCTTCTATGTGCTTTTTATACGTTTATAGGAAATATTAAAGATTTACGAGCTATAAAAATCTTCGTCATACTACTAATGACTGTGTACCATGTTGACTCATCGCACTAGCAATATTTGCTTGTGCATTACTCACTTTTAGTTAACGCACTTCTCGTCATAATTCTCTGTATAATAAACTTGCAATCAATGATCTCAGCATGGTCATGGTATGATCTCGAGTCATTCACCTCCATTCAAACAAATCTCTGGAAGATAAAATGCAATACATCATAAATTAACACAATCTTGAATGAACTTAGTTTCCATCGTTCGTGGGCAGAATGATTGACAAAATTGAGATTTGCTACAGCATCATTTAAAAATGGTTCTATTGCATTTTGCACTATATTAATTAATTTAGGACAGAATTCTGACATCGATAAGTGTTTTTTTTTTACGAATTTAACTTATCTTTACAATTTTTAAGGTATTAACAAATAATATTTAAATCTAGTTCTGATCTGAATGAAATAAATAAATACACACAACTACAGGGAATTAAAGTAAATTATAATTTCCAGTGATTACGCGTAAATGGTAAATATTATATTAGAAACACAGATTCATTAGTGGAGCAGATAAAAACCATTCTTTCCAGTGTTATTTTAGTAGGGTGACAGACCCCATTACTGTGGGGGTACCAATTACTGTGCTTATATTAATTATACTTATTTTTAAAATATAATGAATATTTAAAAAAGTATATAACGTATATTAAGTGATTTTAATGAAAATCCGAATATTCCGAAATTAAATTTCGCGCGCCTCTTCAAAAAAAAAAGTAACTAAAGAAAATCTACCATAATTTCCCGCCATATTTAGCAACTCTCCTGCATTGAAAATAACAAACATAACACAATGCTAAACACAACATACGTAATTACCTGGAAACAACGTGGTATCGTAACAGGATACAACATACTCTATTTCACCATGATTTAATTTCGCGTATTCCCATGCGAAAGAAAAACAACCAATTCATGGGAACACGATCTGCCAGCGGGCAGTTAAACAAACCCGAACGTAAACGTAAACACGAAGAAAAGTCTCGGCTCGTAACCACAGTCGTGATTCACTCTCACTTTTCTCGTCCTCCGTCTTGCTATTCTTCGTCTTTCATAACAAACAAGATAAAAAAGAAAAAGAAAAGAAAAGAACGATAAGATCGAACACCAATCTTCACCAAACAATTGTTGACAGTGTCTCTGCCAAACGAATCTAAATAGTAAATTATTACCAAGGATTAATCGATGCGTCAAAAGATCAACTCGTGATCGAATCGAACACTCGTCTCGATTCGACTAAACTCGGTCAAGCTCGGTTAACGCATTACACTACCGGCGACTATTTCGTAATTTTTGTAAGTCTATGGTCCACGGCGGAGGACATCTAAACAGCAACAATAGCAACTTCAATCTTAATGTGCAAATCCAAAGTTCACCATTTTTATTCTAAAAACTCGGAGCATTTCATACGCATTGCTATTGGTGCTATAGTCCATAAAATATAAAACAGCAAAAATTCATTAAAGAATTCCCAAATAATTCAAGGGGATCAAAACAGTACAAATCCAGTGCTAAACCTGCAAATCGCCTCAAGTAACGTGGCTAAACAATAATGTCTAGCATTATTACATACAAGAAGATTTTTAAGCTTCTTTTATTAAAAATTCTATTATAGGCTTCCAGTAAAATGTTAAAATAATCGGAGCGTTCAAAATTCGAACAAGTTCGCGCCCATTGTACGGCGTGTACAATGTAATGGAACAATGACATTCGGTCCGTTTTCTACGCACAAAGGCTCTCTATGGGAACTGTGTGGCCCTTAGGACCGGGGAAAGACAAGTCCACGGGTCTTTGAGGAGTAGGACGATATCTCGGGACAACAGTTTTACAGTTGTCGAAAATCGTGGGCAGACAAGGAGACAAGGAGAAAAGAAACGGACTCACCTGTTGAAGGTCTGCTCGTACTGCTTGATCTCGCGGCGGGACAGCTCGTGGAATTCTGTGTAAACGTTCACGAATTTGTACTGCTTCTTCACTTCTTTTCCTTCCTCGAGCTCGTCGTTGATCCTTTGCCGCCTGCTGAGCAGATTGCTGAGCTCCGCGTCCGCTGGCATCTTTCTTATCACCTCGACGAACTCGTTTCTATTTTCTTTTTACAGATATTCGGTTAACTTCGACGGGGATGCCTCGGCGGACCGGACCGCGTGTGTTCGATTTAACGGAGTTGAATAGACGTGATTTTCCTGAGAGAAATCGAAAGGACTCTCGGAAATGGATTAGGGTAACTGTCAGATTGAAAATCGACGAGGCGACGCGAATACGAACCGGCCGGCGCCGTGAGCCAGCATGGACTGACGGTACCTAGAGAAACCCCCACCACTATACCCACCTTTGCCGAGCAGGACCGTAACAAACTGGGGCCTGAGAGGGCGATCTCGTCGATGCTCGAAAAATTTTTACTCGATAAGCGATTTTTGAGAATTTTTTTTGGTATCAGTAGTATTCCTGATTTCTCAAAATTTTTCATTTTTCGAGAAGTGAGAAATAAGACTAAATTTCTCGAAAATTCTCGAGAATTCTCGAAAATTTTTAATAAAATAAAAAAATATTGGGAAACTTATAATATTCCCAAAACTGAACTAACGGTCTAACAGTTCTAAGTTCACTTCTCAGTAAATAAATTCAGAAATATACGTAGAAAAGAAAATTGATACGCATTTTAATGAATCTAAAATGTATCTAAAAATGTCTGGCATGTTTGTTAACAATTACTTGAAACATGATCGTTTAAAAAGCGACATTAATCAATATTTTGACACTATCATGTTGAATTTTTAGGTGCGCCGGTTTTCCCTTTGCAACACTGTATTTATTCTTCGTGGGAATCGAAAGATATCGATCCGATGCATCGATGGATTAACCTAAGAAGAATTTATTTGATAACCTCCTAGCGAGAGTCAAGTTATTCTGAAAATCTCGGATTTGTCGGACACGATTCCTGAAGTCCCACCAGGAGCGTGTCTCGAAGAGGAGGTACCCTATTCCACTGATTATCAACGCAATGTACGCGGCCGTTTCCGTATCTGCGTTAATCATGGTACTATAAACACAGCCTAATAGCGTTTCTTCGTATTACCTCCGAATATCCTTGGGCGTCATAACAAAGTTTTCAGAATATGCGTATTTGTAGGCCGAATTCCAAACGCCCAATAACTGGTGCTAGTCGGCTGCCGATATTCGCAGTTGGAACATTCTCGTGTGCTGCCGATATAATACTGAACAGCAAAGGCGGTGGAGACGTTGACGCATTAATTGCCACGGTGGCAATAAAAATAAATAATTTAAAAAATTCAATTACAGTCGACGGTATTCTGTGCAATTTTGTAAGTATAACAAGCTACCAATCTGCGTTGCAATTTTCATTAACACTTCGTACATAGTCTATCAATAGCTTTTCGAATGATTGTTCTATATTTAAAAGAAGCTTAATTTTGTTTTAGATAAAGTTTTTCTTTGAAAGCCTCAACAGCAATGGAATCCGCCAGCAATGCCTGAGTTCTCAATTGTTATTCTTCGGTTCGGAAAAGACTGTTAAGCCTTTATTTTATCGCCGGTAAAGCGTTAAGGGTGGCGCAACAAGATTATCACCTAGAGTTTCTGGTTTCTGAGCGATTCTTTGAAATTTCATTAGAGCGACGCGTCGACGACAAGGAAAACAGTGGCAGCGAATGTGTTAACCACGAGCTCGCCGCAGCAGCAAAGAGGGTGGTTCCGTGAGTAATCTCTTCAGGTGAAACGGAAGCAGAAACTCGAGCCTCATCGGCGTCGGCGATGACGAGACCGATATTCTTTCATGTGCGAGGAAACACGAGCGCTCCAGCCCTCCGGCTAAATTTCTGATACAACAAACACCGGCGTTCGAGGGGTGTGCTCGCGAGCGCATCGATCGTCGCTACCGGAACCTAATTCATAAGAAGCGCCGGGAGCTGTTCGACGAACCCGGAAGCGGGATCGAACGTTGCAAGAGAGCTAATATATAGGCTTGAGGATGTCTTCTTCTTCGGATGAGCCGCGGAAGAGGCGGATCAAGACCGGCAAAAAGTCTGTTCTCTGCAGCACCCCTTTAGAGGAAGCGTGCAAGCTGTCTAACGCCAGTCCATCAGCTTCCACGATCCACACGAACTCCACGTCGAGCATAGTCATCAGACGGCGCCTGATACAGCGAGCGAAAGCCGAGGAAAAACAGAAACCGGCGAAAACTGAGAAAGAACGGAAACCTGCGAAAACTAAGAAAGAGCAGAAGAAGAAGAAGAGGAAAAAGACGAAAGAGAGAACTAATCGCAAGAAGCCTAAAAAGCCCGTGGACTCCGATGATTGGCTGACGGTGGAGGAACAGTCGGATGACGAGAAAGAAAACCTGAAGCAGTCCCCGAGGACTTTGACAAAGGGACTTGCACTGTTCCAGGATACCGCATCCCCGGAACGGGTTCGTGAAGCTCAACACTTTCGCGATTATCATTTTGATTCGCCTATTCGCCAGCGTCGCGGGGATGATGCGAGTCCAGTCCCGGTAGACTTAGGGGGCTATGAGAAATCCTTGCCTTCAGAGAACCTCTCGTATCTTCGGATCCGTTTTGACAGCAGCGATGAAGAGGAGGATGAGAAATTATACTTCAGTAATTAGACTCTTTCTAACTTGGAGCTGACAAAGACCCCAGTCTATGCCAGTCTAAGAATGAATTATCTATCAACTGTAACGTAACTTCTGGCTAATTTTAATCTAATTTCAGGAAGAAGTAGCCCAGTCAAGAGTTATCCAGGTGCAAGAGATCGCCGGAAAAGAAAACGTGAAATACGTATTGATAAATCTAAGCAGTGGTTGGAAAACCTCAAAGTTCCCACCGTGGCAGCTGATACCCTCTGGGATGAGTATGTTAGGGAACATCCTGAAGAAATGCGCGAGTATATTGCTCCACCTGCTGAACGACAAGAGGAGTCATCGTCGAGCGAGGCTTACTTGATTTCTCCCAGAGAAAAGCAAAATAAGGGTGATAAAGGTATACAATGATGCAATTAACACGTTCGCTACCAAGTCATTATTTAATTTTAAAAGTGGGCACCTGTGTGCCTTATTGTTTGTAAACGCTGACGAGTATACTCGACAGAGTAAGCCCGCATGCTGCAAAAATGAAATAGAGTGTAACAAATTTTTCTAGTTGTTTCTTTCATAACTAGACAGTGGATTTTATGCATTTATGTCAACAATTAGTAAAAGAAACATTTAAAGATACTGTCCTTTAAAGAAAGGAAATAAATTTCTAGTTTACTCCAATTTGTTGTAATTCACATAGAAAATTTTTATTTTGCATAAAGATCCGCTGTCTATTCATAACTATGTATGAGATCTATTATCGAAACTGGCAGCGAACGTATTAATAAATTAATGTGATTAAAATTTTCTTTGAAAGTAAAGGATTCGTTGTTAGTAGGCAAGGCTACTAAAAAAGATAATATCGAAAACTGGTGCAGCAAGAAGATATGTTTTGGCCAGGATGTGCCACGGGACAGGTTCAGGACACGTGGACACTTTGACGGAACCTCAAGGAAATGGTTTCGAAAAATCATAAAGCCGGACCTGTACAGCTTCCCTGAACCCAAAGATGCTGAATTCGAGGTAAGTAAAACAGGAGCTTCAAGAATAAGGCTGAACGAATATCTTAAGAAATGTAAGGCTCGGAAAGATTTGGATTCGCAAGCGGCTGGTCCGTCATGCTCGAGAAACGAGCAAATTCCCAATGAGAATGTTAAAAATACGAAAATTGAACAAAAGAAAAAATTGCAGAGAAGAAAACCAGTGGAGGATGATTCGTCATCAGACACTGAAACTGCTAATCCGGCAGTGGCGGGTTCACTGGCTACAGAATGGCAAAGATTCTATAATCTTCGTTCGTATGCGACGCGATTAAAAACGAATGAACGGGAAATGTTGTCCAAGAGCGTCACCAAAAATTTGAATGAAAAATCTCTGGTTCCTGCAAAAAGAATAAAGCAGGAAAGAGCGAGCGAGCCGAGAACACACGATTCAAAAAGGGCAAAGATAGCGGACGAAAATAATGCACCTGTCATAAGGTCTGTGCAAAAATTAGTCGACAAAAGATACATGAAAGAAAAAGGCCATTGGCGAATTGTATGAAGTGTAAAATATTTTCGTTGAACAATAAACATTCACAGATGACTTTAATTGGTGAATGAAATTCACGCTTTTCGCCACAGTTATTGCGAAATGATATGCTTTTTTACGATCTTTTCGTATCGTCTCTATACAATATACTGTTTTTCTTATACACTATTTTGATTGTATATTATTGTTGTTTTGGCGAAGAGAAAATGATTGTTTCAATAAACGTTTATTTGTTAGATGAAAACTCATTATTTTCGAATTATAGATCTTCCCTTGTAGGAATCTTCTGCGATGTTATCAACAGTTTCGAATTGTAGTTGTCAGATAGATCAAAGATGTCGCGGGCACTGTGCAAATGATGTTTAATTTCTGGTTATCTATGTATACTCGTTAATTAAATAGTAACCAAAACGAAACACAGTGGACTCTAACTCAAAACACCATTGTTGATTATAGTCTCGTTCGTTTTTCTATATTTGTCTACTTATATAGGTTTAAAATCGAAGATCGACGATCGTAGTGGTCGGTATGAGTTTTGTTTTCGACTTCGTGAGGAATTTGTTTCTAAAGATGCTGCAGTTAGTTTGGTTCGGGAAGCGGAGGATATCTAATTCCTTGTGTATATACGTGAAAACGAACACTGGCAATACACTTGCCGTCGATCTGGATCCAAAATGGGCCATAAAAAACGTGAAAGAGATAGTGGCCCCTCGAATGGGCACATCACCTGAAGACATAAAAATTATTTTTGCGGGGAAAGAGTTGCATAACTCGACGATAATAGAGGTAAGCATTTGCATTTCACTTGACAGTATCGTTGACAATCTGTTTTTACGAGCCGAGTTAAGGTTAGGTATCATAACCTCACTTGGTTCTATTTTTTGTCCATTTTTTGAATCTTTATCGACAGTCGCGGTAGTTGTGTGTTCTACTGCTTTCAATCATAAGCTATAGAATTGGAGTAGAGTGGACAACTATTAAAGCTGTCGTTCAGTTAACAGCACCGCATATAAACTGTACTGGACCAACGTCGACGTATTAATTTCTATCGAAAGGAGGAAAAAGGAGGTCTTGTTCATGTGCGGTGCAGTTAAGTAAGCAACAGCCTTCATGATGGATGCTGTAGTTCAGGTATTTAGTGTTCTCAGTACTATGCTATTATAGGAATGCGATTTAGGGCAACAAAGTATCCTGCACGCTATCAAAACTCCTCACCAAAGGCTCAACAGAAGCAAAGACACAAGCACCATTGAAGAGTCTTCGGAGTTATCTGATCTCAATGATAGTGGCGGCAAGCCAATGAACGAAACTCTTACCGACTTGCCTTTGGACGATTCAGATCTGCAAGAGAATTCATTGAAGGAAGGTAGAATAATCATAGCTTTTTAAAGGGTAAACACATGTGGTTAATGTGTATGTCTATCAGTGTAAACTGCTATGAAGTTTCAGCAATTAATATTATATGATTGTTTGCAGACCATCGGGAGAATCGAGCTCATTTCTTTGTGTACTGTTCAGCACCCTGCAGAGCAGTTACAACAGGAAAATTGAGAGTCAGATGCGCAACTTGTAACAGCGGGGCTGTTACAGTAGACAGAGATCCCCAATGCTGGCCAGACGTACTCCAGCCACGTAAAATAACAGTTCAGTGTGAGAATGATCTGTGTTCTGCACCTACAACGATTTCTGACGACACTGAGACACAAGTTCTATACGCTCATTTTTATTTCAAATGTGCGAACCATGCCAGTCTTGGAGAACAAGATGAAGCAGTTCCATTGTACCTTGTTAAACCAAATTTGAGGAAGATTCCTTGTTTAGCATGCACAGATGTTAGGTAATTACTGTACTCTGTGTAGCATGATCTGGGTTCTCGTATCTTTAAACAAAGTTACATTATTGCAGAGATACAGTGCTGGTTTTTCCATGCGAAGCAGGACACGTAACTTGCCTTGATTGCTTTAAAGATTATTGTGCAGTTCGCCTAAGAGAACGTCAGTTCCAATTCGATGATGTTAAAGGGTATTATACTCTTCCTTGCCCAGCAGGATGTCCTGACTCTCTTATTCCCGAAGTGCATCATTTTCATCTTCTCACTTTGCAACAGGTACTTCGAATACTGACTAGTACTACGAGTTATTGTGAATACTGAAAATTCTTTGGATATTTACCGTATGCCTGTGCATTATTTAGTACGAACAGTATCAGAGGTTCAGTACAGAGGAGTATGTTTTACGTGCTGGAGGTCTTTTATGTCCCAGACCAGATTGTGGGATGGGAATTATACCCGAATCCCCTGATGATGGTACCTCTGATGAAGCGTGTAGGAGAATTCAATGTATTGGTGGCTGTGGAGTAAGCATACTTATGTAAAAATATTTTGCAAATATTAGCTGTTTTGAGTACCGATGACAAATAGACGATTCTCATAGACTTCTGAAAGAGGGGGCCACATTAGGCCCATTAGGCTACATTATTAGGAAATATTACATTATTGTTCAATGTGCAATAACGTCGTAAAAGAAGCAGAACGAATCGTCGAAGTCAAAAATGTTGCCTATAGAAATCTGTAAGAGTCGCCTATCGATTATCGAATCGCAAAAGTGGTTAAACAACGTGATTAAAGAAGTATTATTGTACTTTGTGCCTGCAGTATGTTTTCTGTAGAAGATGTCTACAAGGCTTCCACGTAGGAGAGTGCGAATCGCAGCCGTATGAATCTTCCAATGGAATGTTAAAATCTGGCGGATATTCGGTGGACCCGGAAAAAGCTAAAGATGTACTTGAAACGATATTATACAGAGTCCATTTATCGTAAACCTAGAAAAGTCATTCTATATTATTTGTTCCAGGCAAAATGGGACGAAGCTACTATGGTGACCATAAAAATATCGACAAAACCATGTCCGAAATGCAGGACACCGACTGAAAGAGATGGTATTTACAGTACCGTAAAACAAATTAATATTATCAACGTACAGTTCAAGATAAATGAAATATATTTTTCAGGGGGATGCATGCACATGGTTTGCACAAGAGCCGGCTGTGGTTACCATTGGTGTTGGGTGTGTCAAACGCAATGGACAAGAGAGTGCATGGGTAATCATTGGTTCGGTTAATGTACAGCGAACATTTAGAATCTCATATATATTATTAATTTATACAATTGTAAATAGCATAAAATTTGTATACTGGGTGTTCCAGAAAGGGGTGATTCCCGTGGTGGTTCTAAGCACCTTTTTCCTTTGTCAATTCGCGCCGAAACGCTTTGTTTTCAAGGTATTAACGAAAAACACGGACCAATTAAAGGTCCCGCCGTTGATCGCTTTGATCGGTCTGTGTTTTTCGTTAATAACACGAAAACAAAGCGTTTCGGCGTGAATTGGCAAAAGAAAAAATTGCTTAGGATTAGCTCAGAACCACTTTCTTTTTCTAACACTCTTTCTTGGAAACCCTATATACTGTTTTTATGGAAAGCTAGATACTAGTCAACTTAAAGTATCTAGAAAGGAATAGGATCTATACATTTCTCGAAAGAAACATAACAGTTTTTGTATAGCTTTTCTGAATTATACTATTTTGTAATTCTATAAATAATTTATTAAAATACTCTTGTTTCCTAAAGATTTTGTCACTATTTAATATATAAGTTAATCGTTACACGCGTAACAGTTACAGGTTTATATATCAACACAAACTGTACTAAATTATTATGAACTAAGCGTACAAGTACCTTTGCTTTATCTACAAATAAATAATCTAATATGTTCTATGAGCAATTTGTTTGCGATTCGATCACGCTTCTGTGAATTCTGAGGAAGACACCATGTATGCATGTTTAGTATACTTTATTGTAATGATTATATTATCCAATACATACCATTTAATAGTATTAAGACACGATCTTCGGACGGATTGATTTCTTGGAAATCGATATTGAACTGATATCAATTTATCGATTACAAAATTCTTAAATTATTCGTTCCAACAGCTTGCCGAATGCAATTTGCAACCTGCTCGATCGATCCCGATACAAACGTTAATGCGTACTTTTTAGGCTTATCAATAATTGAGAGGTTCGTAGCAAAGGCAGTACAAATTTTCATTCTCGACTTTTAAAAAAATTTAACAAACCCTTTTTATTTCGACCCGGTATGTCTAGAATATTAGAGAAAAACTTCCTATTACAATAACAGGAGTTAAAATGGTTCTACAATATTTTTCACAAAGGTCTTTGTCAAGAACCTTTCAATATCTATTTTATAGAGGTGTGCGAGAACCCGAAATTTTGGGATTCTCGAGAATATTCGGGATTCCCGAGCACATTTGGGTTCCTGTGAGTTTCTGACATTCTTGAGAATCCCGAAATTTTTGAGAACCCGATACATTCGAGAATCCCGAAATTTTCAAAGAACCCGACTTGCCTTGCCCATCGGGTTTTGGCGCAGCTTTACTATTTTTATATTGCACCTACGTAGACGCGTTTTCTACGTTAGTCCTTTTCTCTTGATCTAATCACCTAGCTATCAGAATAATTGTAGAAATGAAGTAGCAACGATCCAGCATTATTAAAACTAATTGTATCACATACTTAAATCAAATCGCTGTAGTTTGCGGGGCCGGTGGTGGTGTCAACGGTGTCCAAGCGGTAGTCTGATGGTCGTTGGCAGCGATATCTGATTCCTGCCGATGGTGTCTGTCAATGACCGTCGTCAAGTATCTTCGATTCTCGTCTGGCTGTACATCGTTCAACGTATCCGCGTTTTGGTCAGCGTAACTGACTGGTATATGGTGTTCTTTTGGCGGAGTGTCGTACTCTACACTGACGGGAGATACTGTTCCAGTCTGTTGGATCGGTTGCAGGTGCAACATCTGAGGATGATGGTGTTGCTGGTGGCGGTCAGGTGTTGTAGATTGAACAGGTGACGCCTGGTACTCGTGAACATAGTCATCCACTGGAGGAACTGTGTCCGTGCCGTTGGGATGCAGAGGATGATGAAGACCGCTGTGAGGAACTGAAGCGTAAGATGACATTTGGTGATGCAGATGCAGGTTCAAGTTCAAGTAAGGTTGCTGTTGCTGTTGCTGCTGCTCCGAGAGAGAGCTGGGATGAATCCAGGCCGAGGCGTCGGTGCAGTGACCATGCTCTTGGGGCACGGAAGGCAGGTTCGATGGTACGTACAGGGCACATCCTGTGGCTGTAGTTGGCGAGGATGTACCGACGACGCTCCTGCTGAATATTGCGTGAGAGGATGATGTTGGTGACGGCGACGGAGACGTGGGCCACTCTTGAGCAGGTGGTAGACATGCTGGACTCAGAGTTTGCAGAGATTCTGGGCTGCGCGGTGACCATCCTGATGCTGTCACGTATGCCGTCGAGTGCAGAAGTTGCACTGGACTGTATGGGTCTGCGCGTTGCTCTGTAATAAAAGTGGAAAGTTAGAGTCAACTCATTTTTATTATTTTTTGGATGCTATGCAGAGGAGGTCGGGGTCGAAAGTAACATTGTAAATCATTCAAAATCTATTACAGCTATTCTTGCAAATTTTAAACACTTGAATTTTAATAAATATTGTATTACTATCCATCCCATGCCGAGTTACAACCGCCTCGGGGTACGGGAAGGTTGTATACTTTCTTCATTTTGTATTAATAACTCAAACATTAGTTGTTGAAAATCGAAAATACCGTGGTTAAGTAATGTCAGGTAACTGGGTAACATTTTGGCATACCAATTTTTGTTGTAAATGTAATAGATTTTGTGTAATCGTGGTCCGAAGTCAAGCTGTTATTTTCGACCCTGATTTCCCCTACTTTATGTGGACTTTACCATCTTGTATATATTTATGTCTCAGAGAATAAGGTGTGGATCTGCACGTATTTCTGTGGCTGGCTGTGGACACGGTACAGGCATTAGTGAGATGATTATTGACTGTCACCGATGCTTGGTTTTGTGCAGCTGCTATCGCTGTAGCCGTGTTATACTCGTATCCCATGGTCGGCTGCGGTAAAAACCATGCTCCCGTGTCTGCAAATTAAAATATCAATTTTAGAGACTCGCTCAGCATTCCCCAACAAATTCTGACAACTTTGGGGACCTTCAACAAATTCTATAATTTTGTACACTTACATTGCGGATAAGTTTGTGGATCAGCAGGACGTTCTTTGGCATCCAGGAACGCCTTTGCGAAGGGATTATACTTGATCTTCAAGTTCGTCACTTCCTCATTTTGATACGCCGTCACTGCTATGAACTGTGTCTCGGGATAACGATACGTCAGCACCTGGATAAGATAAATATAACAAATCATTTAAAAAATAATTACAAGAACCGCAGATCTATATTGTATTTTTGTTAATGTTATACCGTTCTTTGTTCCACAGCATCCACACGGACGAGATGAACCCGGGGCTCGTACTTGTGCAACGAGTTCAACATTATCTGTCCATTCCCATTCGATTTGTTAGTTAACTTCACCTTGGCGAACGAAACTGCTTCCTTCATCCAGTGGGACCCGAAATTAGGGCTCTCAGGGTGGATGTAGATCGGATTCGGTGGAGCAACTTCCGCTTTACCGCCTGGTACCCATTCTCCGTTCACGTACTTCCATCTGTGAACATCATTCTGCCATGTATCCTTAAACGTTCAATCTTTTACCAAAAATTAACAGAATATGTTTTGCCAGGTAAACAATTTGTTTACCTGCTACAGGTTTTATCTTTTCAACTCTTACCATGATCCAAATTATTTCATTTTCACTTAGAGCAATTAGGAAAATTATTATGCTCCTACTGCATCTATATTTATAGTTCAATTTTTCTGGCTTTTAAGCTATCTGGCAGAAGTATAAATATTTATGAATATTAAAAGTTCACACGACTTTAAGGATCAAGAATAGTTTCTTGTTATAAAAATATGAACATAAGGGAAAATACTTTTGATTTGGTAGAGTACTGCTCAACTAAAAGCAAAGTATTTGACTCGCAATTGCTGTCACCTAAGAACTAAAATATTTGGTGAAGGGTTAACAGATAGGGAGACAATTTACCTGTGCGGATCCACCTGGACGAATTCGAGAAGAAGCGTGTACATCGCTTTCGGTTCCAATCCTCGTGCCACCACCTTCACCACCGGAAACATCCGTCTGAAATCAGAAGACAAAGGGCTGTAGCGGGTCGGGAGAAAGATATTCGTCTTGTAACTGTTACCGGCTGCTGTTCCTCGGTGTCTACACGCCCTTATCCTTATCGGGATCTCACCCGGGGCCCCGGCTACCACCGGACACGTTTTGTAAAATGATAAAGAAACCCGGCGTGACGCGGCGTGACGCGGCGCGGCACGGCCTCGAGAGCAACAACATTTTATAAAACACTAATGAAAGTAACACTGAGGAACAGCCCGATCAGCAAGAGAAGAATCGAGCCGCCTGCAATAAAAGTTTACGATACCCAACGATACCCGCGTAAAAAATTCTCCCGTCGAGCTGGTACCTGCGAACGCCTCGTCGCTCGACAAACCGTAATCGTTTTTAATAATATTACGAATCGTAAAAGTAGCCAATGCCGTACCGGATGTCCTTTGATCCACCGGCATGCGCAGCGACCGATTTCCCCTTGGACAGGTTCATCCGTCTTTCGCAGTTTCCGGTTTTGCTATTCATTAGCCGACTGCGGATTTTATGCGTTTATAGCGCAAAAAGCGCAGAAAAAAACCACAATAATTTTACCAATTTTCGATGCAGTTTTTAGAAGTTAACGCGGACGTGTCTCGATTTTATAAATTAATTTTTACGCGAATTCTTTCAGATCTAGTTTGTGAGTTTATATTAATTCTACAGAAATCGACTTCCTAGGCTAGGTAATTTATTTGTAACATTTTGTTAGAGAAATAATTTTTCTTTGTTAAATGAAACGCCGTTCGGTATCAATCTTGAGGGCACCGATAAATATTTTTTAATACATTTTCTAGAGGTCTGAATTTTTTGAAATTCAGTTTAGGAGTTTCAATCCTAGACTAGACCTTTTTTTTTTTTAAAGAAATAATTATTTGATTACTGCATTAAATACTATTCAATATCCAATTCTAGAAAAATTAATTCCCAAAATGAGTTAATTACTTGCATTCTCTTAAACAAAAATAATAATCTCGTCAAATTAAACTTGGTTGAATAAAAATCTTGATTCTATTGATAATTATGAAAGAAATTATACTGAATGTTGAGCTATGGCGGCGGGTAAGAAAGGAATAGCACCGAGTGGCTTTTATCTCGTGCATGGAACGCAGGTTCGCGTGAATCATCTAAATTCTCGTAACGTTTCGCAATGATCTTTTTCCATTCCGCGTACCGTTTTTCTTCTACCGAGTGGTACATATGAACTATTATTTTTACCTTCTGCCTTGTTCACACCGGCGCTCTAATTAAGTCATTTTTACGCGCGACGGCGAGCCATCTTTGCTACGGATCTTTCGACGTTCTCGAGCACGACGAGACAACCAGCAACAACCAAGCCGCATCGAAATGATCGCGTCGTCATTCGTGGGAATTAATTATTCTAAGCGAAGCGGCCTGCACCGAGTGACGTCGCGATGTCACGGGACTTTCCTTCGTCTTCGAGGAAAATTACGTCTCGAAATTCGACATTTTTCCTTATTATTGTTTGACCGCCTCGATTAGCCTTGCAAGCATTTTGCTAAGACAGTAATTTGTTATTTTGTGTGCTCTATTAACGCTTTCCCTCTTTTCAACGTGACTGATTGCATAAGTATTGTTAACATTCTAATTCCTAATTTTATGTAGTCACCTATTCCTCATTTTAATCTAATTGCATAGATATTATTAGAATCTAATTCTAATCTATTCAATCTATTAATCAATTCATAATATTATTTTCAATTTTGTGTTCATTATGTTTCCTAGATAAATATTAAAACAGTTATTTTTCCGGGTATGTATAGTTTGATGTACAGAAAGTTTATTGTTCCCTCCATAATCTACAGGCATATTAAAATTACAAAATGGCTGAAAGCAATTTCCTTGCTGTCCATTCCTTCATTTACTTTTCCTTCGTTTCTCTGTTAGCAAATATTGTTATACGAACAATTTCATCTCACTCACCTGCCATTCTTAGTAACAATCATCTCATTGGTCAGACACTGGAACTTGGTCCATAGATCTCGATCCTCGAGAGACAAAGAAAGAGGCAGGCCCTGGCTTCCGGTGATCGTCATGCCACCGAGATTCTGCCCGGAAACCACTGTCCTCTCGTCGTTTTGTTCCTCGTGATCCCCTTCGGGCGATGATCGACTCCTAGCATTGCCACGTTCCCTGTCTCGATCATCATGGATCTCTCTGTCTCGCTCTCTTTCGCAGCACGAAGATCGCGCTGGCGATCCAGGGTTGATCGCTGGCTGCTGCATTTTCTTTGTTCTCCAACTCGGCTTTGTCGATCTTCCAATTGATCTAGGTAGTCTTTTGTTTTTTATTTTACTTTTCTATTTCTCGACCTTTGCTCCTTCAAATCTTCAAATTTTCTGTTCTTCTATAATTCTACTCTCTGATCTTTTGATCTTCAAATATTCGAATTTTCTATTCTTCTATTGTTCTATTCTCGGATCTCTAAATCCTCAAATCTTCAAATTTTCTATTCTTCTATTGTTCTATTTTCTGATCTTTGGATCTCCAAATCTTCAAATTTTCTATTCTTCCATTATTCTATTCTCTGATCTTTGGATCCTCAAATCTTCAAGTCTTCAAAACTTCAACTTTTCTACTTTTTGATCTCCAAATCTTCTATTCGAGTTTACTCAAGTTCTAGTCCCCTATTATCTATTCTTTTAACTTCAGAATATACCTCATTGTTCTGAATTCTATCCTCAGCCTTGAAGGAGGAGACGGCGCAATCTAGAAATGTTTCAAACTTGGGATCTGCTCGAACTCCTTCGTGGTTTGGTTCGTCAATGTCAATTGGAGTATCCTATCTTCAAGTTGATTAACAGTATCCTTACCCCACCGTCTTTAGAATATTTCACTAGTTGGTCACTAGGAAGATGAATTTCATCCCCTATCGTCACGACCGAACAGTCTCCCAACTTCTCTTCACTTCACAGATTATCTTCCCTCGATCTGGAGGACAATAACACAGAATATTCCCAAATTTTCACCACAGTGAAGTTCACAGGTCAAATGTACATTCAGGCACCTGGCTTACAAACCAGAAGGAAACCCAAAACAAAAATCAATCTAAACTAGGTGCTCCAATGTCTCCTTTGTCCAAAATCCCAGCAATCAATCAAATCCATGAATCCTTCGACTTCCGTATCACTTCATCATCAACCATTACTCTGTCCCTAATCCGCTTTCAATTCCAATCGCCACAGTCTCTCAAACTGTATCTCGACTCCAAAAAAACAACAAACGCGACAAATCTTGATGAGGAGCAATGCACTGATCTGCTAATCGATCATCCACCTGGCATTCTCTTCAGCAGAAGATCCTCAAGCAAGACCAATGTACCGATCTACGAAATTATTCCACCACTTGGTAATCTTTGAATCAAATGATCCTCAATCAAGACCAATATACCAATCGCTTCTTCACTTGACAATCTCTTCATCGGAGGATCGACAAACGTGTCGACGAAGCGGTAAACCGGTAGTAGGTATGTACACCCCAAAAAATAAATCCCTCTCGATCAATCCTGATGTACCAATCCACCGATTGATCTTCCACCTGCGGATCTCTTCATTCAACAACTCTCGATCAAGACCAATGTACCAACGTTCCAATCACTCGACCTCGCAATGTCCTCATCAAACGTCCTCCGAGCAAGACCAATGTACCAATCACATTGGATCCTAATTTACCAATCCACCGATCACTCCTCAAAGGATCGTCGATCAGGACCAATGTACCAATACTCCGATCGCTTCTTCACCCGTCGATCTCTTCATCAAAGGATCCCGCTGTCCGGAGCGTGTGCACGAACCGGTCAACCGAGAGCAGGGGTGGCGTGCAGGGTGAGTCCGATCGATCGGCATCGATGCGTTCGATCTTTCGGCCGATTGTCCACGGGTGCGAGAGAAAAGGAGAAACGAACGTGGGAAAGTCGACGTTAGAAGGTGGAAGAAGGACAACGGGCGCGGTGTATTCCTTCCGGAGACTATTTCGGCCCCGTGGTCCGCGTGGCCGTGCTCGTAACACTTGGGCGCGATATTTCACACTAGTCGGCGAAGACGAGCCGCGGACTTGACTGGCTCGGATATCGTCGTCTCTGTTCGACAAAGTCTGTCTTGGCTCTGTCCTGCCTCTGTTCCCGGCGAAGGTACCCGCCGGGCACCGTCCAATCGATGCCCTCACCGGGTGCCCCCGCCGCCGGTCCAGCCAGGTGCTAATTAAAGGTCCGAATTAGGAAGGCACGCAGAGCAGCATGGCGGCTACCGTCAGGATCGGCCAGGATTGGTCCGCGATCTCCAACCGACCACTCGATCCTTTTCTCCGGAGAGGATCGAGGACACCGGTCGCCGCCTATTCGACCAACATCTGGCCAATCAGCCATACACCTGGCCAATCCTCGAACGGTAACGTTTCGCGATTACACGTCGGTTGGTCGATCCCAACGACACCACGAGGCAAGTCAGTCCGCCCACGTCTGACTACACGATCATCCTCGGGATCGCCTCTGTCGTCGCGATCGCGGGAGTCTCGCGATCCAGCTTTCTAGATCCTCGATCCGAGCGGAGGCTCTCTTTCTTTCTTTCTTTCTTTCTTTCTCTCTCTCTCTCTCTCTCTCTCTCTCTCTCTCTCTCTCTCTCTCTCTCTGTTTCTCTTTCTCTCTATCGTACAGGATTTGTTTGCTCGCTTCGATCCTGCGAGATTGTACGCTGTCTCATTGTTACACTGGCTTGATCTACTTTTTTCTGCCGAGGGTCTCTTTCGAAAGAGTGATCCTCGGATTGGTTGCCGAGTTCAAGTGCGATGAGGATCGAGAGTGTTCTGGAGAGTTTCAGTAGAGATGTAGTGGTGATATGGGTTTCATTTTTGGAGGATTCAAGATTGTGGTGTGCGCTGAGAAGATTGAGGAGGCGAGACTCACTGGAGACTGGAACCTGTAATTGGTAATTAGATGATTTGTTTTATGTTGTTTGCGAAAGAAAATTGGGGTTTGGTGAACTGTTTTTGACACATTCGCTATCATTGTTGCACATATGTGACGTCCATAATCTCGTTGCTTTGTTAACACGTTAAATTTTGTGCTTTTCAAACAAGTTTACCTATTTCATTTACAGATCATTGCTAGTTAGTTGATTATGAATCTTTCATTTTATATTATAGTCTAGTTAATTTCATTCATATTCAGTGGTATTAGTTTTATAGCAATCGTTTTTAAACAACTTGAAGATAGTTAAATTAATTTTGTACACTTTGTTGTTTCAATTCATTGTATGCAGTGTAATGTTGAGACTCTTCCAGTAAATTGTTTTAATATTTAATAAAGTAGGTACGTTGCATTTAATAAAATATTTTAACGAGGATGATGAGCAGTGAAACAAATGCTGGTAGCGAACGTGTTTATCTTTGTATCATTTTAGTAAATAGTTTTAGAATAAGAATTCAATTGCAAATGCTTCTATAAGTACGCAGCTACAGAACAATACATTATGTTTAACTCTTGCAAGGGGGGTGCTTTTGACAATTTCACGACAACAATAGCTAAGCCTATAGTAAACTCCCATAATAACACGACTTTAAAAAGATTTAGCATACTTTTTGTATTTTTGGCGATTCCAACGTATCCCCAGTGAAAGTTGCTCTATCAAAAGTGAAACTGGAGATAGCCACAATCATAAAGAAGATTTCACTATAACTTTCGCTTTAGATGTACGGTCGTAAATGAAGCTGCACTTGTCAAAAAGTTTTGCCGTTCCCTCTCCAATGTGACGTTCATATTTTCATGCTTCAATAAATGCTATGACCAAATAAATTCTCTGGAAGACAAAAGAGTCCTCGAAATGGTAGTAAAATTTTTTTTTCGTTCCTCATGAGCAGACTGTCGATCTTTATGCAAAATAAAAACTTTTGATCTGAATTGGAACAAACTGGGGTGAAATAAAAATTTAATTTCTTTTTGAAAAATAATATAACAGTATCTTTGAGTTCTTCTAATGTTGTCACTGTTCTAAATTACACCTACTCATTTTTATCATAAATGCATAACAGTTTCCTCATGAGTCAAATGAATGAAAATTAAAATGACAATGCAATAATCTCAGTTACTTTTGTCCTGAAAGGGTGAACTAAACTCAACTTAATCCTCGTTTCTACAAATCGGTCTAGAGAACTGATTTAATGCACTGCTTAATGAAACTCTGAATAGACTGAGCCAAGTTCTATTTAATTCCTGTACGTTTATAATGTCTCATAAAAATAAATATTTATTTCATTCGCAACTTAACACTAAACCTACCGAGCCTTAAAAGTACCTGATACATATTGTCTTACAAAAATGACAAAATTGAATTTATTTCGATTTTGTGCGGTTTGTATTATAATATATGCTCTACTAAATACATCTATTTAATCATTGCCCACAAAAGCATCTTTAGAATTTCAGTAATTGCAAATTAAAAAATCTGGAACCGATCATTTTGACCGGCGGTGGTAGGTTTAGTGCTAATGAAGCTCTGACTACAGCGAATCAAGTTCTACTTAATACCTCTTAATTTAAAATTTAATTATTTCATAACATAATGAATCACGTATCCTACACACTGCGACTCAACGTCTACAAGATCAGAGTTTTCCAAACTTTGTTCAAAGGATAAACAATCGCGTAAACAGCCCGGGGTTGACAACACCAAATAAGAAAGCCAAGCAACACGTGATTATTTCCTCATTCGCATCGTTTTGCAAGAACTCGCGGACAAGATAGCGACGCGAGCAAACATATTCATCTTCGCGGATAGTAAATCAACCGCGGTTTCGATCGTGACGGGGTTAACGGGTTAAGGTAAAACGGTCCTGGCCACGGTGGATCACCGCAGCTGCAGGCGAAAACGGTTAACCGTTCTCGACGGATAGACTGTACTGACCGTTCCCCGAGTCAAATGACAAAAATCAACAGCAAGTTACGTCCGGCCGGCCGATGTATCGCCGAGTAGATATTTGACCAGGACCGTTTCTTGTTTGCCCGAGCGCGCGAGTTTCGGCTGGCAAAGTAACCATTCAGCCCTGGCCGATATTTGTCCTAGTAATTTCGTCGGAGGGAATGAAAAAAAAGTCGCGATATCGGTGCCGTGACGCGACGTCCTCGTAACGGAGTGGATGTACCATCCGGGCTCGACCATTTGTTCAACGTTTGTACTCTCTTCGTTGTAGCAGCCATTTTTACTTGGCCTTCAAATCTGAAATAAAATTGTAGAAATATTAGTGCTTCATTAATTATTTTCATTGGAATTCGAACGTGAAGTTTATGCTACATATCTCTGTCTAAATTGTAACTTTCATACCGGTCAAAAATGTTCTCCATATCCTTTGAGACAGAGTAACTTTTGTTTGTTCGATGTGCGTCCTTGCCCCCACAATTATTAGCAGACTTGTGGACTGTATGCATTTATGACAAAAACGAGTAGCTGCAAATTAAAACAGTAGTAAGAGTACAACAATTCAGGAGCGTCGAACAACCATGTCAAACTAACAGTCAACCATCTTAAAAGTTATCATTAATATACTATTTTTTAAATATTTTATACCAGAACTATACCAGCTATACACTGTAAGTAAAGTATAGACATTGTGATGATTCAAATGTATAAGAGCTTGGTAGTAGATGTTTTCTTATTACTGAATAATTAATTTTAAAGAAGGCTGGCCACTAGGTAGGTATTGAGGCACTTTTGCTTTAAAAATAAATGAGATGCAGTTACGGATACTTGCCAGCGTGCATAGTAAAAAGAGAATTGTAAACTGTCGAAAAGTGTATATAAAATCGGTGCAAGTTGTAGGATAGAGACGAGAGAAATGGTGATTCGTAGATGTAGGGTCCGCCCGGTAGTTGCGATGTCAGCATCCCGTGAACAGTGGCAGGGTGCAATAAAAAGAAAAACCCTTACCCCAATGCTCATCGTGCCCCGTAAGTCGTTTATGATACGGATATCCCGTCCACTACCTGTACTACCTGCCGGTTTTAGGTAGCACCACAGACGGATTGGGAGGTCCACGACATTTTCGTTTTTATCGCGTTTGAAGAACGCCGCCTCTCCTGTTGGTTCATCCATAATAAACATCCACGATTACAATCGCTTTGATAAACCATCACCGCCGAACCCGGACCCGGAGCTTTTGTTCCTTTGTTTACAAGTTTCATTCTACCGGTGAATCCTCCGGCAGAACAACGGAAACGATTAATTCGTTTTATTGGCAACGGACCATTAAAGTGACCGACGACCTCCTCTGCCTCTCGCTTCCTCCCTCTCTCTTCTCATCTCTCTTTCCTTTTCTCTCTATTTTCTACCGTGTTTTCAACCCCTGTGTCAATAACAAATATTTCCTAAGACGTTCGATAACGCCGAACCACTCGATTCTAATCTTTTGACGTTTTTTCGAAGTACATTGCAAACACAAATCAATGGAAAATTATACGAGTGACCGCAAACTTACTTTCTATCTTTCTGTGCCTATCGCATTGCGCTTTCGACCCTTGCGCCAATAGAAATAATTTTTTACAGTGACTGATAAGGTCAAAGCACTCAATCCTAATCTTTTGACGTTTTTTGTAGTAATGTACAACAAATATAAATTGTTGGAAAATTACACAACTGACCATAAATTGCCTCCCTCTCTTTCTGCCCTTATCGCATTGGGTTTTCAACCCTTGTGTCGATAATAACAATTTTTCACTCATTCCAAAACGTTTAACATTTTCTAAAAATGTTCTACAAGTTACAAGTTAATAGAATTTTGTCCAAACGACCTTCTGTATCTTTACCAAAGTGTTTACAACTCCCGTATTAGTAACAACCCAAAATGTTTAATAACAGAATTGTTTTGGAGTATTCAATAAGTTCGGAGCACTCTTCCTTAAACATTTTACGAACACTTAAAAATACATATCACTATTACAAATATTTCTAGAAACATAATTATTAGCAAATTATCTACTCGAGATATGAAGAACGTTAACGAAATTATTTACAGAGAATAATCTATACTCGAAAGAAACATTTTCAACTGAACAAAAATAACTGTATTTTAATTCTAACGATTCAGTAACACTTGTAAGAATAATGTACAAGGTTTAACGAGCTTGCGAGTGCTCTAATTATTTGTTTAAAACAATTTCATCAAACATCTTCGTCCTGTTTTGCAGGAAGCATGTTCGAACGTTCAGGCGAACCTTCCTCTTCGATCTTCAGGTTCATTTCTGTCTCTGTCTCGTTTTTGGGATTGTCTTTCAAGGGACTGTTATTGTTGCTCTTACTTCCGGTGCTGATTACTATGTAGCTCTCGTTGTTCCGTTCGTTTTGATAGTTTTCATAATTTTCTCTTTGACAGAGTATGGCTTGCATGCCCGACGGATGCACCAGGGACGCATTGTTTCGACCGAACCATTCTTTGTCTCTTGCGCGGTGCGAGCAATCCAGAAATGTCGTGCAATTCTATAATTGTTCATATACAAACAGAATTAAAAAACTGCCTCTCCCGTGCCACTTTGTTCGTCATTTTAGTCGACTCTAATTTTGCCTACTGCGTTTATTTCGTTTATACACAAAAGTTTAAAGCACGAAGAGTCATTAGAGTCAATAATACCGGTTTGAAAATCCGAACACTACGGAAAATTGAATATCGGATACAAAGAATACTGTCACAACCTTGTGTGAACAATACCGACTATTAAATAATTGTAGCACCATTGTGTGCCAAAATATAAAAGTATTGGAACCAATTCTGTTGTTTCTAATTTTGTCATAAAATAGGAGACTGAATAAGCTAACACATATACAGCTTATTAAATAATTGTATAAATTCCATCTTTCCAGAAATAATTTAATAAAATGCACAAAATCTTAAAGCGTCGTAAGGACTGACTAAAACCATTGTCTGCCAAAGTATAAAAGCATTGGAACCAATTCTGCTATTTCTAATTTTGTTATAAAATAGAAGACTGAATAAGCTGACACATATACAGCTTATGAAATAATTATATGAATTCCTTCTTTCCAAAAATAATTTAATAAAAATGCACAAAATCTTAAGACGTCGTAAGAACTGACTAAAACCATTGTCTGCCAAAGTATAAAAGCATTGGAACCAATTCTGCTATTTCTAATTTTGTTATAAAATAGAAGACTGAATAAGCTGACACATATACAGCTTATGAAATAATTATATGAATTCCTTCTTTCCAAAAATAATTTAATAAAAATGCACAAAATCTTAAGACGTCGTAAGGACTGACTAAAACCATTGTCTGCCAAAGTATAAAAGCATTGGAACCAATTCTGCTATTTCTAATTTTGTTATAAAATAGAAGACTGAATAAGCTGATACATATACAGCTTATGAAATAATTATATGAATTCCTTCTTTCCAAAAATAATTTAATAAAAATGCACAAAATCTTAAAGCGTCGACTAAAACTCAAATATCATAACGAATTGACGCTCAGTAATTGTTGATTAAAAATGTGAACGATACAGAAAACAGTCTTGTAATGGCCAACAAAAGAAGTGTCACGATTTTTTACCACAATATTGTCAGGCATCCTCGGTCCTCCGCATCTCTGCTGCCCAGCAAACCAGCAGCACTCGTTCGGGACAATTCGCGACACGATTTCTCCGTTTCCGTTGATCCTGTGAATTCTGGAAGCTCCGAGGATACCGCAGGGTCTCGTCGAAAAGGGAAACAAAACAGGAGAGGGCAGGTACGTCTTCGGGTGTAACTGAAGAAAATCAATGAAAAAAACCCATCAGAAGAACAGTTTGTTCTCGACTGTCGCATAGATATCCGTTTATTTTTCTCGTTTACGTTTTGCTCACGCTCCTTTCACTCGAACGGGACTCGCACAACGTGATCCTTGATCAGACATTTTCTCATTTTTCGTTCGAGGATAACGTCATAAGCATCCCTGCGTTGAGCGAAATTACGGCCCGACATCATGGGGACACGATCATGTTCACCCTCGATTTTCACATTTTTCATTTTTAAGCTCAATAATACACCGGCAATACATTTATCAATGTACACACGTCCGCACGAACGAAAACACGATTCGTTACGTTTCACATGATTTCATTTATCCTTTGACCCCGTCGGACCTGTTACTTTCTATCGGGGTCACGAGAATTCGAAGCTCGAACTCGAAATTTCATTCGGAACGGTTCGACGTGTTCGAACTTCGAGTCTGCTCGAATTTGGAATTGTTGCTTTCGACTGGTTCTTTTTTATTTATTATAGAGAAGCTAATTAGAAATTTATTACCGCTTTCGACTGTTCCATACTGATGCTATTTTAACAATGAGGATTTTAAGTCGAAGTTACCGGTCGGAGCAGTTCGAACGGTGTGGATTTTGAGCCATAAAATTTGAATTGCTTCAATTTGTTAATTTACACTGTCCCAAAATTCGAATTGCTTCAGTTAATTGGTTTGAACTGTCTCAAAATTCGAATTGCTTCAGTTCGTTGATTTGAACTGTCTCAAAATTCGAATTTCTTCAGTTTATTGATTTGAACTGTCTCAAAATTCGAACAGCTTTATCTCATTGGTTTGAACTGTCTGAAATTTCGAACAGCTCAATTTCATCGGTTCGAACAGTCTGAAAGTTCGAATTGCTCCGTCGCGTTGGTTCAAACCGACTCAAAGTCCGAATCGCATTGTTCGAACCATTTCGTCTGTACGAACAGTTTCGAAGCTCGAACAGCTTTCAAGTTCAAAGCGTTCGAAACGAGTTCGAACCATTTCGAAGTTCGAACTGGAAGCTCTCGTAGAACGTCGACGTCCGACGGAGTCTTTTCCCGCGCAAACACGCGTCATCGTTCGAATTCGATACAATAAAACACGAGCCTTTAGAAGGACTGTTATCTTTTTTTTTTCTTTTCTGTTTTTGTTTTAAACACCGACGTTGGCACTTGCAGAACTAAGAGGATGCACACAAGTATCTGTCGTCACCTCCTGCCGAAATCCGCGTTTCACCGCGGCCCTCCTACACCTCATTCGTTTCCGGTTTCCTCACCTCGATCCACCTACCGATTACGGTTAATAAGTCGCTAATAATTAGACAGAAAGTCGTTTACGTGTGTTTATATACGCATAGGTTCGCCGCACTCTCGCGACCGTTCGACGCCGTTTCCGTTTTTTTTTTCTCTCTCGCCTCTCCGACGACGGTCCTATCACAATCTAAACATTAACGTCGTTGCCAATAACGGGATCATGGGTCACCGGGGACCCTTACACGCCCACCATTTAAAACCGCGAAACGTCCTGTACTCCTATGTTACACAATCCCCGCCGTCAAAGACAGACCGTAAAGTAACAAAATCAGTTAAAATTTCAAGTAATCAACGCGTTACTGCACTCGTCGTAGGATTCGCGACTTCCGGCGGGTTTCTAACGATGAAATGTTCGTTGATAGGCGTTATCTTCGCTTCTGGATCATCGAAAACGTGATCATCATATTTTTCAATCGTTCTACAATCATTTCTCTACCTCTATTCGTGTTTTTGTAGACATTCGTTTGAATATTAACAGAATTCTTTGGTTTCGTCTTATGCGGGCAAAATGGCGGCGCTGAGACCTTTGGAAGACGCTTCAAAATGGCGTTTCGTAAACAATGTCAATCTCAAACAATAATTTTTCACCTTTATTTCACACTTTTATACCTTCTACTTGACATTTTAATGTACTTGTCTGATTTTATCCTTTCCGAGCAAGATGGCGACCCCGTGGGTCCTGGAAGACGTTCCAGAATTTGTAATCCCTCAATATCGAAAATTTTGTAGAACTAAAAACGAGTGTTGTCTGCTATTCTCTTTCAGTTTGATCAACGACCTTGAGACGGTAGCATGGTCTACCGTTTCGTCACTCTCGATGCTATCATTCTCTTCTTCAAATATTTTGCCACATTCTTCCGAGAAATTCGCGAGTATAATAAAACGCGCGTGACGCGCGGACGTTCATTGATAAATAACAAGACTGTTCTAGCTGCACGCTACAAAAAGTATTGGGACGGTGTAAACAAACTCGCGGTTTCAAACAAGACTCGCACAAATCGATAAATAATTTTTCTAGCGGCTTTTGAAGAAACTCGATGATTTTTCCAACGATCAGATCAGAGAATGAACGCAGTGTCCAACGTAAATTGGTCAAATATTTAGTTCCGCCGGTTTTCCACGATCCAGAAGCGAAAACAGCCGATGGTCGATCGTACAATTACAAAAGGTTTCTACGCGTGTATCGTTAAAATGTGTTGCGCGGTTTCTATCACAACTCGTCATCGACCGACGCGTTTACAATTATAATCGTTCTTTCTATAATCTACATCGTTCAATTTCTCTCTCGCCTTCCTCCCCCTCCCCCCACCATTTTTGTTTTAAAACAAATCACAGCATTATACATCATTTCATGTTTCCCGGACGTACGCTCGTCCAATAGAAGATAAACGAAGGTGCGCACACCAGTCCAAGGTGTCGCCTACGGACAATAATAATTATAAACTTCAACGTTACACTCTTCTCAAATCGAACAGTGTTCGTAGCTGTCTGCTCGACAGAACGTTACGTCATGGCGAACAGCATAATGCTCCTCGGGATCCTCGTGATTCATCGCATAATTAACGCGGTCCGCATCGGGCAGACCATCAAAAAATTTTCGCTTCCATCAATATTCATAAACCTATCGCATTTTCGAACGTTGTCGGCCGTGGACAATTTTAATCACATTTTTCGTATTCATGAATGCGGATTTTCACGCGAATATGTATTTTCATGTATCACTCTGTGTCATTACTATAGACAATTCCAAAATATATTCTTAATGTTCATTGTTAAATTTTCCAGCCACAATTCCCTAGTTGATGAAAGAAATTCTTCCAAATTTCAAATAATTTACACAAATAGAAATTTCAATAAAGATTCACACAAGTTTGCTGATCAATACTCCCAGCTAATAATTAAAATAATTATATTCTTTCTGTCTTGGCTTTCATGAAATACAAAAGTGAAACTTTGCATTAAGATCCACACGATTAATTATTATTGAACGGTTCCCTGTGCAGACTCCCATGGATTCGTTCGGATCAATTTACAAATATCATAATGATTTCGCCAGTTAAAAAATTTCTTTTGGCACAAATACATACGGAATAACGAGAACATTTTTTCCCGACATTTTCGAAATTTGTAAACGCTGTAAATGCACAAAGATCCACAAGTTCATTTGTCATTTTTGAGAAAAAATATTGATTGGTAATTTTTTTTTAAATTTTGCGCGATGGAGGATCGAGGAGCACCGTGCGATCCAGCATGGATCCTCGCCTCCGATCCGGAGCGATCTCAGCGAACAGAACGAGGGATGAAGGATGTCCTTAGAACGCGACAATACGTGTTACGTTTGCGCGACGGTGAACGTGAAATAAAAGCTTCGCTTTTGATTTGGTCCCATGATAGGTACAGGGTTAGCCGGCATGAATTCTGTTCAAGTCGATGATGTACCGATCGATCGATCAACGTGGCTCGCGAACGCCGACACGGGGATTCAGAACTCGATCATAAAAGTATACGGTGTAATATACATCCAAAAGTTCATTCGTTTGCTCATCTCGATTCCGAACGGTAGCTGGGACTTTTAAAAAATGTCTTCTATCAAATCGATCGCGCGGGATTCGGTCAATGCGAACCGGGTTTTGCCGAGTCTTTTCCGAACTGTTGAAAGCTCGGGAAAAAGTTCAGGAGTTTCGAGCACCTTTTTAAAAAACCCTCGAGTACCGTAAATTGAACGTGCCGTCGAATAGAATGGAACGGAAGCCTCCAAACTTCCTCAACTTCCATGACACTAGAACTACCAAACGGGTCAAAAGCGTTCCAAATTTTTCGCAATTATCACGAGCAAAGTTCCGCTCTGAATTCGTTTGTAGAATCTCCACAATTTATTCATTTGTTTCGCCGACGTATTGCGTTAATCGCCATGTTTTCTTCTTTTCGTTTTGAAAGCAGTAAGAAGAAAAGTTTTACACACGGTATGACGTTAAAGGATAGCAGAATTTTTCCTAACAAAAAGGGACAATACTTAGGCGTAGTTTATACAGATTAGCTTAATATTATAAAAGTTGCTTTTAGGCCTTAAAGCATGCTTTTCTGGCCAAGCCAATGGATACAAACAATAAGAAATGTGTTATATACAAATGCATGAAATTAAAGACTCTGGGAAAAGAAGAAATTATTTATATAAAAATTGAAGAGTAATTTTCTTGACTGTTTGGTAAATCTAGTGTTAAGGAACATAGAATGGGTCCTTCGGTTGTACGATATAGTACCGCGAGTTGATAAATCCCTTGCCTTAATATCAAGTTCAATCCGTAATGAAATAATTGCATTAAAGAAATTATTGATATTAAATATGGTATAAAGTGTTCAACAATAGTTACACATTCAAATAAACGTATCAATTTGTCTTTCATATAATTAATATGTTTTGGAAGATTAAAAGTATTTATAGAAAATATTAAAAGAAACATTCTAACATGAGAAATTTAACTTAATTTAATAAATCATTATTTTATCTTCTATTTGTCGAAGCCATTGACAAAAGAAACATAATTTCATGTCACCTCGATTCTCCCGAAATTTTGAAGAAACGTAGTATTTGACGTTGCATCGATTAAAAACGTTTGTTAGTCCCGACGAGATGACAATGTTTAAAAGAATAGAAAGGCAGGGGGTTGATCCAAGTGTTTAAAACATCGTCTATAAGTAATCTCGAAAAGGTCCCGAATTTTCTATAAGTCCGACAATGAATACACGATAAAACGGGTTATATAAAAAATTCAGTTAGCTAGCCTTATCGTCTACGATCTCAAAACTCGGAAATTCGTCGATCATCATGGTCGCTTGGTGCGCGTTGATAATATTGTATATTAAGATCGCGATAGGAGAGATAAAATCGATCTTTGCTTAGGCGAGCGAGTTCTGAATACAAAGTACCGTGTAATCCCTTCGAATAGGGTTGTTTCCCCGAAAACCGGAAGGGTGTTTATTTCGGCCCCTCGACTTCCTGCGTGCGGAATGTTTCTTTATTTCACTTTTATTTATACGTTTCTCCGCGCGGCAATACGTGTCGCCTATAATTCTACTAAATAATTTATGTACTTCGTCGCGCGATTTTTCGTTCCTCCATTAATATAAGTACAATATATATATACTTCTTTAAATATATATATATATATATTTATATATATAATTTTATATATTTTCATAACCTATCGTCCGTACACTAGCATCGTGTATCGTCGACGATACCTAACAACTTGATGGAAGGTGTCGACCGAATCTGTTCAGCGACACATTTTGATTATACTTTTTAGCTGGCCCGAGCAAACCGGCTTAAAAATTTATTAAAATTATATTACTAGATTGTTCAAAGTTAATAGTCCTCAAGTAGAGCAATTAGAGCACAGCAGAAACCTCGAGAATCTTGGAATTCTTAAGGTTCTTGGCGTTCTCCAAGTTCTCTATACTCCGGAGACCTCAAAATTAGAAAATTCTGCGGAGACCTCAAACA